>OY101444.1:70357719-70774890 GCA_956483585.1 Gymnocheta viridis | reverse complement strand
ACATGTCTTTTTTTATTGGCGTATCAGTAACGATCCAAAAGAAAAGGCTATAGCCTTTTCTATTAATTAAAAAAAATTATTTTAATTATTTTTTTTAATTTAATACATTTTATTGAAAACCAAATGCTATGCAATAGCTTTTCCGCGACAGTTCTCGAGTGCCACATGTCTTTTTTTATTGGCGTATCAGTAACGATCCAAAAGAAAAGGCTATAGCCTTTTCTATTAATTAAAAAAAATTATTTTAATTATTTTTTTTAATTTAATACATTTTATTGAAAACCAAATGCTATGCAATAGCTTTGCCGCGACAGTTCTCGAGTGCCACATGTCTTTTTTTATTGGCGTATCAGTAACGATCCAAAAGAAAAGGCTATAGCCTTTTCTATTAATTAAAAAAAATTATTTTAATTATTTTTTTTAATTTAATACATTTTATTGAAAACCAAATGCTATGCAATAGCTTTGCCGCGACAGTTCTCGAGTGCCACATGTCTTTTTTTATTGGCGTATCAGTAACGATCCAAAAGAAAAGGCTATAGCCTTTTCTATTAATTAAAAAAAATTATTTTAATTATTTTTTTAATTTAATACATTTTATTGAAAACCAAATGCTATGCAATAGCTTTGCCGCGACAGTTCTCGAGTGCCACATGTCTTTTTTTATTGGCGTATCAGTAACGATCCAAAAGAAAAGGCTATAGCCTTTTCTATTAATTAAAAAAAATTATTTTAATTATTTTTTTTAATTTAATACATTTTATTGAAAACCAAATGCTATGCAATAGCTTTGCCGCGACAGTTCTCGAGTGCCACATGTCTTTTTTTATTGGCGTATCAGTAACGATCCAAAAGAAAAGGCTATAGCCTTTTCTATTAATTAAAAAAAATTATTTTAATTATTTTTTTTAATTTAATACATTTTATTGAAAACCAAATGCTATGCAATAGCTTTGCCGCGACAGTTCTCGAGTGCCACATGTCTTTTTTTATTGGCGTATCAGTAACGATCCAAAAGAAAAGGCTATAGCCTTTTCTATTAATTAAAAAAAATTATTTTAATTATTTTTTTTAATTTAATACATTTTATTGAAAACCAAATGCTATGCAATAGCTTTGCCGCGACAGTTCTCGAGTGCCACATGTCTTTTTTTATTGGCGTATCAGTAACGATCCAAAAGAAAAGGGCTATAGCCTTTTCTATTAATTAAAAAAAATTATTTTAATTATTTTTTTTAATTTAATACATTTTATTGAAAACCAAATGCTATGCAATAGCTTTGCCGCGACAGTTCTCGAGTGCCACATGTCTTTTTTTATTGGCGTATCAGTAACGATCCAAAAGAAAAGGCTATAGCCTTTTCTATTAATTAAAAAAAATTATTTTAATTATTTTTTTTAATTTAATACATTTTATTGAAAACCAAATGCTATGCAATAGCTTTGCCGCGACAGTTCTCGAGTGCCACATGTCTTTTTTTATTGGCGTATCAGTAACGATCCAAAAGAAAAGGCTATAGCCTTTTCTATTAATTAAAAAAAATTATTTTAATTATTTTTTTTAATTTAATACATTTTATTGAAAACCAAATGCTATGCAATAGCTTTGCCGCGACAGTTCTCGAGTGCCACATGTCTTTTTTTATTGGCGTATCAGTAACGATCCAAAAGAAAAGGCTATAGCCTTTTCTATTAATTAAAAAAAAATTATTTTAATTATTTTTTTTAATTTAATACATTTTATTGAAAACCAAATGCTATGCAATAGCTTTGCCGCGACAGTTCTCGAGTGCCACATGTCTTTTTTTATTGGCGTATCAGTAACGATCCAAAAGAAAACGCTATAGCCTTTTCTATTAATTAAAAAAAATTATTTTAATTATTTTTTTTAATTTAATACATTTTATTGAAAACCAAATGCTATGCAATAGCTTTGCCGCGACAGTTCTCGAGTGCCACATGTCTTTTTTTATTGGCGTATCAGTAACGATCCAAAAGAAAAGGCTATAGCCTTTTCTATTAATTAAAAAAAAATTATTTTAATTATTTTTTTTAATTTAATACATTTTATTGAAAACCAAATGCTATGCAATAGCTTTGCCGCGACAGTTCTCGAGTGCCACATGTCTTTTTTTATTGGCGTATCAGTAACGATCCAAAAGAAAGGGCTATAGCCTTTTCTATTAATTAAAAAAAATTATTTTAATTATTTTTTTTTAATTTAATACATTTTATTGAAAACCAAATGCTATGCAATAGCTTTGCCGCGACAGTTCTCGAGTGCCACATGTCTTTTTTTATTGGCGTATCAGTAACGATCCAAAAGAAAACGCTATAGCCTTTTCTATTAATTAAAAAAAATTATTTTAATTATTTTTTTTTAATTTAATACATTTTATTGAAAACCAAATGCTATGCAATAGCTTTTCCGCGACAGTTCTCGAGTGCCACATGTCTTTTTTTATTGGCGTATCAGTAACGATCCAAAAGAAAAGGCTATATATAGCCTTTTCTATTAATTAAAAAAAATTATTTTAATTATTTTTTTTAATTTAATACATTTTATTGAAAACCAAATGCTATGCAATAGCTTTGCCGCGACAGTTCTCGAGTGCCACATGTCTGTTTTTATTGGCGTATCAGTAACGATCCAAAGAAAAGGCTATATATAGCCTTTTCTATTAATTAAAAATATAGCCTTTTCTATTAATTAAAAAAAATTATTTTAATTATTTTTTTTAATTTAATACATTTTATTGAAAACCAAATGCTATGCAATAGCTTTGCCGCGACAGTTCTCGAGTGCCACATGTCTTTTTTTATTGGCGTATCAGTAACGATCCAAAAGAAAAGGCTATAGCCTTTTCTATTAATTAAAAAAAATTATTTTAATTATTTTTTTTAATTTAATACATTTTATTGAAAACCAAATGCTATGCAATAGCTTTGCCGCGACAGTTCTCGAGTGCCACATGTCTTTTTTTATTGGCGTATCAGTAACGATCCAAAAGAAAAGGCTATTATAGCCTTTTCTATTAATTAAAAAAAATTATTTTAATTATTTTTTTTAATTTAATACATTTTATTGAAAACCAAATGCTATGCAATAGCTTTGCCGCGACAGTTCTCGAGTGCCACATGTCTTTTTTTATTGGCGTATCAGTAACGATCCAAAAGAAAAGGCTATAGCCTTTTCTATTAATTAAAAAAAAATTATTTTAATTATTTTTTTTAATTTAATACATTTTATTGAAAACCAAATGCTATGCAATAGCTTTTCCGCGACAGTTCTCGAGTGCCACATGTCTTTTTTTATTGGCGTATCAGTAACGATCCAAAAGAAAGGGCTATAGCCTTTTCTATTAATTAAAAAAAATTATTTTTATTATTTTTTTTAATTTAATACATTTTATTGAAAACCAAATGCTATGCAATAGCTTTGCCGCGACAGTTCTCGAGTGCCACATGTCTTTTTTTATTGGCGTATCAGTAACGATCCAAAAGAAAAGGCTATAGCATTTTCTATTAATTAAAAAAAATTATTTTAATTATTTTTTTTAATTTAATACATTTTATTGAAAACCAAATGCTATGCAATAGCTTTGCCGCGACAGTTCTCGAGTGCCACATGTCTTTTTTTATTGGCGTATCAGTAACGATCCAAAAGAAAAGGCTATAGCCTTTTCTATTAATTAAAAAAAATTATTTTAATTATTTTTTTTAATTTCATACATTTTATTGAAAACCAAATGCTATGCAATAGCTTTGCCGCGACAGTTCTCGAGTGCCACATGTCTTTTTTTATTGGCGTATCAGTAACGATCCAAAAGAAAAGGCTATAGCCTTTTCTATTAATTAAAAAAAAATTATTTTAATTATTTTTTTTAATTTAATACATTTTATTGAAAACCAAATGCTATGCAATAGCTTCGCCGCGACAGTTCTCGAGTGCCACATGTCTTTTTTTATTGGCGTATCAGTAACGATCCAAAAGAAAACGCTATAGCCTTTTCTATTAATTAAAAAAAATTATTTTAATTATTTTTTTTAATTTAATACATTTTATTGAAAACCAAATGCTATGCAATAGCTTTGCCGCGACAGTTCTCGAGTGCCACATGTCTTTTTTTATTGGCGTATCAGTAACGATCCAAAAGAAAAGGCTATAGCCTTTTCTATTAATTAAAAAAAAATTATTTTAATTATTTTTTTTAATTTAATACATTTTATTGAAAACCAAATGCTATGCAATAGCTTTGCCGCGACAGTTCTCGAGTGCCACATGTCTTTTTTTATTGGCGTATCAGTAACGATCCAAAAGAAAGGGCTATAGCCTTTTCTATTAATTAAAAAAAATTATTTTAATTATTTTTTTTTAATTTAATACATTTTATTGAAAACCAAATGCTATGCAATAGCTTTGCCGCGACAGTTCTCGAGTGCCACATGTCTTTTTTTATTGGCGTATCAGTAACGATCCAAAAGAAAACGCTATAGCCTTTTCTATTAATTAAAAAAAATTATTTTAATTATTTTTTTTAATTTAATACATTTTATTGAAAACCAAATGCTATGCAATAGCTTTTCCGCGACAGTTCTCGAGTGCCACATGTCTTTTTTTATTGGCGTATCAGTAACGATCCAAAAGAAAAGGCTATATATAGCCTTTTCTATTAATTAAAAAAAATTATTTTAATTATTTTTTTTAATTTAATACATTTTATTGAAAACCAAATGCTATGCAATAGCTTTGCCGCGACAGTTCTCGAGTGCCACATGTCTGTTTTTATTGGCGTATCAGTAACGATCCAAAGAAAAGGCTATATATACCCTTTTCTATTAATTAAAAATATAGCCTTTTCTATTAATTAAAAAAAATTATTTTAATTATTTTTTTTAATTTAATACATTTTATTGAAAACCAAATGCTATGCAATAGCTTTGCCGCGACAGTTCTCGAGTGCCACATGTCTTTTTTTATTGGCGTATCAGTAACGATCCAAAAGAAAAGGCTATAGCCTTTTCTATTAATTAAAAAAAATTATTTTAATTATTTTTTTTAATTTAATACATTTTATTGAAAACCAAATGCTATGCAATAGCTTTGCCGCGACAGTTCTCGAGTGCCACATGTCTTTTTTTATTGGCGTATCAGTAACGATCCAAAAGAAAAGGCTATTATAGCCTTTTCTATTAATTAAAAAAAATTATTTTAATTATTTTTTTTAATTTAATACATTTTATTGAAAACCAAATGCTATGCAATAGCTTTGCCGCGACAGTTCTCGAGTGCCACATGTCTTTTTTTATTGGCGTATCAGTAACGATCCAAAAGAAAAGGCTATAGCCTTTTCTATTAATTAAAAAAAATTATTTTAATTATTTTTTTTAATTTAATACATTTTATTGAAAACCAAATGCTATGCAATAGCTTTGCCGCGACAGTTCTCGAGTGCCACATGTCTTTTTTTATTGGCGTATCAGTAACAATCCAAAAGAAAAGGCTATAGCCTTTTCTATTAATTAAAAAAAATTATTTTAATTATTTTTTTTAATTTAATACATTTTATTGAAAACCAAATGCTATGCAATAGCTTTGCCGCAACAGTTCTCGAGTGCCACATGTCTTTTTTTATTGGCGTATCAGTAACGATCCAAAAGAAAAGGCTATAGCCTTTTCTATTAATTAAAAAAAATTATTTTAATTATTTTTTTTTAATTTAATACATTTTATTGAAAACCAAATGCTATGCAATAGCTTTGCCGCGACAGTTCTCGAGTGCCACATGTCTTTTTTTATTGGCGTATCAGTAACGATCCAAAAGAAAAGGCTATAGCCTTTTCTATTAATTAAAAAAAATTATTTTAATTATTTTTTTTAATTTAATACATTTTATTGAAAACCAAATGCTATGCAATAGCTTTGCCGCGACAGTTCTCGAGTGCCACATGTCTTTTTTTATTGGCGTATCAGTAACGATCCAAAAGAAAAGGCTATAGCCTTTTCTATTAATTAAAAAAAATTATTTTAATTATTTTTTTTAATTTAATACATTTTATTGAAAACCAAATGCTATGCAATAGCTTTGCCGCGACAGTTCTCGAGTGCCACATGTCTTTTTTTATTGGCGTATCAGTAACGATCCAAAAGAAAAGGCTATAGCCTTTTCTATTAATTAAAAAAAATTATTTTAATTATTTTTTTTTAATTTAATACATTTTATTGAAAACCAAATGCTATGCAATAGCTTTGCCGCGACAGTTCTCGAGTGCCACATGTCTTTTTTTATTGGCGTATCAGTAACGATCCAAAAGAAAGGGCTATAGCCTTTTCTATTAATTAAAAAAAATTATTTTAATTATTTTTTTTTAATTTAATACATTTTATTGAAAACCAAATGCTATGCAATAGCTTTGCCGCGACAGTTCTCGAATGCCACATGTCTTTTTTTATTGGCGTATCAGTAACGATCTAAAAGAAAGGGCTATAGCCTTTTCTATTAATTAAAAAAAATTATTTTAATTATTTTTTTTAATTTAATACATTTTATTGAAAACCAAATGCTATGCAATAGCTTTGCCTCGACAGTTCTCGAGTGCCACATGTCTTTTTTTATTGGCGTATCAGTCTATCTATTAATTAAAAAAAATTATTTTAATTATTTTTTTTAATTTAATACATTTTATTGAAAACCAAATGCTATGCAATAGCTTTGCCGCGACAGTTCTCGAGTGCCACATGTCTTTTTTTATTGGCGTATCAGTAACGATCCAAAAGAAAAGGCTATAGCCTTTTCTATTAATTAAAAAAAATTATTTTAATTATTTTTTTTAATTTAATACATTTTATTGAAAACCAAATGCTATGCAATAGCTTTGCCGCGACAGTTCTCGAGTGCCACATGACTTTTTTTATTGGCGTATCAGTAACGATCCAAAAGAAAAGGCTATAGCCTTTTCTATTAATTAAAAAAAATTATTTTAATTATTTTTTTTAATTTAATACATTTTATTGAAAACCAAATGCTATGCAATAGCTTTGCCGCGACAGTTCTCGAGTGCCACATGTCTTTTTTTACTGGCGTATCAGTAACGATCCAAAAGAAAAGGCTATAGCCTTTTCTATTAATTAAAAAAAATTATTTTAATTATTTTTTTTAATTTAATACATTTTATTGAAAACCAAATGCTATGCAATAGCTTTGCCACGACAGTTCTCGAGTGCCACATGTCTTTTTTTATTGGCGTATCAGTCTATCTATTAATTAAAAAAAATTATTTTAATTATTTTTTTTAATTTAATACATTTTATTGAAAACCAAATGCTATGCAATAGCTTTGCCGCGACAGTTCTCGAATGCCACATGTCTTTTTTTATTGGCGTATCAGTAACGATCTAAAAGAAAGGGCTATAGCCTTTTCTATTAATTAAAAAAAATTATTTTAATTATTTTTTTTAATTTAATACATTTTATTGAAAACCAAATGCTATGCAATAGCTTTGCCTCGACAGTTCTCGAGTGCCACATGTCTTTTTTTATTGGCGTATCAGTCTATCTATTAATTAAAAAAAATTATTTTAATTATTTTTTTTAATTTAATACATTTTATTGAAAACCAAATGCTATGCAATAGCTTTGCCGCGACAGTTCTCGAGTGCCACATGTCTTTTTTTATTGGCGTATCAGTAACGATCCAAAAGAAAAGGCTATAGCCTTTTCTATTAATTAAAAAAAATTATTTTAATTATTTTTTTTAATTTAATACATTTTATTGAAAACCAAATGCTATCCAATAGCTTTGCCGCGACAGTTCTCGAGTGCCACATGACTTTTTTTATTGGCGTATCAGTAACGATCCAAAAGAAAAGGCTATATAGCCTTTTCTATTAATTAAAAAAAATTATTTTAATTATTTTTTTTAATTTAATACATTTTATTGAAAACCAAATGCTATGCAATAGCTTTGCCGCGACAGTTCTCGAGTGCCACATGTCTTTTTTTATTGGCGTATCAGTAACGATCCAAAAGAAAAGGCTATAGCCTTTTCTATTAATTAAAAAAAATTATTTTAATTATTTTTTTTAATTTAATACATTTTATTGAAAACCAAATGCTATGCAATAGCTTTGCCGCGACAGTTCTCGAGTGCCACATGTCTTTTTTTACTGGCGTATCAGTAACGATCCAAAAGAAAAGGCTATAGCCTTTTCTATTAATTAAAAAAAATTATTTTAATTATTTTTTTTAATTTAATACATTTTATTGAAAACCAAATGCTATGCAATAGCTTTGCCGCGACAGTTCTCGAGTGCCACATGTCTTTTTTTATTGGCGTATCAGTAACGATCCAAAAGAAAAGGCTATTATAGCCTTTTCTATTAATTAAAAAAAATTATTTTAATTATTTTTTTTAATTTAATACATTTTATTGAAAACCAAATGCTATGCAATAGCTTTTCCGCGACAGTTCTCGAGTGCCACATGTCTTTTTTTCTTGGCGTATCAGTAACGATCCAAAAGAAAAGGCTATAGCCTTTTCTATTAATTAAAAAAAATTATTTTAATTATTTTTTTTTAATTTAATACATTTTATTGAAAACCAAATGCTATGCAATAGCTTTGCCGCGACAGTTCTCGAGTGCCACATGTCTTTTTTTATTGGCGTATCAGTAACGATCCAAAAGAAAGGGCTATAGCCTTTTCTATTAATTAAAAAAAATTATTTTAATTATTTTTTTTAATTTAATACATTTTATTGAAAACCAAATGCTATGCAATAGCTTTGCCTCGACAGTTCTCGAGTGCCACATGTCTTTTTTATTGGCGTATCAGTCTATCTATTAATTAAAAAAAATTATTTTAATTATTTTTTTTAATTTAATACATTTTATTGAAAACCAAATGCTATGCAATAGCTTTGCCGCGACAGTTCTCGAGTGCCACATGTCTTTTTTTATTGGCGTATCAGTAACGATCCAAAAGAAAAGGCTATAGCCTTTTCTATTAATTAAAAAAAATTATTTTAATTATTTTTTTTAATTTAATACATTTTATTGAAAACCAAATGCTATGCAATAGCTTTGCCGCGACAGTTCTCGAGTGCCACATGTCTTTTTTTATTGGCGTATCAGTAACGATCCAAAAGAAAAGGCTATAGCCTTTTCTATTAATTAAAAAAAATTATTTTAATTATTTTTTTTAATTTAATACATTTTATTGAAAACCAAATGCTATGCAATAGCTTTGCCGCGACAGTTCTCGAGTGCCACATGTCTTTTTTTATTGGCGTATCAGTAACGATCCAAAAGAAAAGGCTATAGCCTTTTCTATTAATTAAAAAAAACTATTTAAATTTTTTTTTTTTTAATTTAATACATTTTATTGAAAACCAAATGCTATGCAATAGCTTTGCCGCGACAGTTCTCGAGTGCCACATGTCTTTTTTTATTGGCGTATCAGTAACGATCCAAAAGAAAGGGCTATAGCCTTTTCTATTAATTAAAAAAAATTATTTTAATTATTTTTTTTAATTTAATACATTTTATTGAAAACCAAATGCTATGCAATAGCTTTGCCTCGACAGTTCTCGAGTGCCACATGTCTTTTTTTATTGGCGTATCAGTCTATCTATTAATTAAAAAAAATTATTTTAATTATTTTTTTTTAATTTAATACATTTTATTGAAAACCAAATGCTATGCAATAGCTTTGCCGCGACAGTTCTCGAATGCCACATGTCTTTTTTTATTGGCGTATCAGTAACGATCTAAAAGAAAGGGCTATAGCCTTTTCTATTAATTAAAAAAAATTATTTTAATTATTTTTTTTAATTTAATACATTTTATTGAAAACCAAATGCTATGCAATAGCTTTGCCTCGACAGTTCTCGAGTGCCACATGTCTTTTTTTATTGGCGTATCAGTCTATCTATTAATTAAAAAAATTATTTTAATTATTTTTTTTAATTTAATACATTTTATTGAAAACCAAATGCTATGCAATAGCTTTGCCGCGACAGTTCTCGAATGCCACATGTATTTTTTTATTGGCGTATCAGTAACGATCTAAAAGAAAGGGCTATAGCCTTTTCTATTAATTAAAAAATATTATTTTAATTATTTTTTTTAATTTAATACATTTTATTGAAAACCAAATGCTATGCAATAGCTTTGCCGCGACAGTTCTCGAGTGCCACATGTCTTTTTTTATTGGCGTATCAGTAACGATCCAAAAGAAAGGGCTATAGCCTTTTCTATTAATTAAAAAAAATTATTTTAATTATTTTTTTTAATTTAATACATTTTATTGAAAACCAAATGCTATGCAATAGCTTTGCCTCGACAGTTCTCGAGTGCCACATGTCTTTTTTTATTGGCGTATCAGTCTATCTATTAATTAAAAAAAATTATTTTAATTATTTTTTTTAATTTAATACATTTTATTGAAAACCAAATGCTATGCAATAGCTTTGCCTCGACAGTTCTCGAGTGCCACATGTCTTTTTTTATTGGCGTATCAGTCTATCTATTAATTAAAAAAATTATTTTAATTATTTTTTTTAATTTAATACATTTTATTGAAAACCAAATGCTATGCAATAGCTTTGCCGCGACAGTTCTCGAATGCCACATGTATTTTTTTATTGGCGTATCAGTAACGATCTAAAAGAAAGGGCTATAGCCTTTTCTATTAATTAAAAAATATTATTTTAATTATTTTTTTTAATTTAATACATTTTATTGAAAACCAAATGCTATGCAATAGCTTTGCCGCGACAGTTCTCGAGTGCCACATGTCTTTTTTTATTGGCGTATCAGTAACGATCCAAAAGAAAGGGCTATAGCCTTTTCTATTAATTAAAAAAAATTATTTTAATTATTTTTTTTAATTTAATACATTTTATTGAAAACCAAATGCTATGCAATAGCTTTGCCTCGACAGTTCTCGAGTGCCACATGTCTTTTTTTATTGGCGTATCAGTCTATCTATTAATTAAAAAAAATTATTTTAATTATTTTTTTTAATTTAATACATTTTATTGAAAACCAAATGCTATGCAATAGCTTTGCCGCGACAGTTCTCGAATGCCACATGTCTTTTTTTATTGGCGTATCAGTAACGATCTAAAAGAAAGGGCTATAGCCTTTTCTATTAATTAAAAAAAATTATTTTAATTATTTTTTTTAATTTAATACATTTTATTGAAAACCAAATGCTATGCAATAGCTTTGCCTCGACAGTTCTCGAGTGCCACATGTCTTTTTTTATTGGCGTATCAGTCTATCTATTAATTAAAAAAATTATTTTAATTATTTTTTTTAATTTAATACATTTTATTGAAAACCAAATGCTATGCAATAGCTTTGCCGCGACAGTTCTCGAATGCCACATGTCTTTTTTTATTGGCGTATCAGTAACGATCTAAAAGAAAGGGCTATAGCCTTTTCTATTAATTAAAAAATATTATTTTAATTATTTTTTTTAATTTAATACATTTTATTGAAAACCAAATGCTATGCAATAGCTTTGCCGCGACAGTTCTCGAGTGCCACATGACTTTTTTTATTGGCGTATCAGTAACGATCCAAAAGAAAAGGCTATAGCCTTTTCTATTAATTAAAAAAAATTATTTTAATTATTTTTTTTAATTTAATACATTTTATTGAAAACCAAATGCTATGCAATAGCTTTGCCGCGACAGTTCTCGAGTGCCACATGTCTTTTTTTATTGGCGTATCAGTAACGATCCAAAAGAAAGGGCTATAGCCTTTTCTATTAATTAAAAAAAATTATTTTAATTATTTTTTTTTAATTTAATACATTTTATTGAAAACCAAATGCTATGCAATAGCTTTGCCGCGACAGTTCTCGAGTGCCACATGTCTTTTTTTATTGGCGTATCAGTAACGATCCAAAAGAAAAGGCTATTATAGCCTTTTCTATTAATTAAAAAAAATTATTTTAATTATTTTTTTTAATTTAATACATTTTATTGAAAACCAAATGCTATGCAATAGCTTTGCCGCGACAGTTCTCGAGTGCCACATGTCTTTTTTTATTGGCGTATCAGTAACGATCCAAAAGAAAAGGCTATAGCCTTTTCTATTAATTAAAAAAAATTATTTTAATTATTTTTTTTAATTTAATACATTTTATTGAAAACCAAATGCTATGCAATAGCTTTGCCGCGACAGTTCTCGAGTGCCACATGTCTTTTTTTACTGGCGTATCAGTAACGATCCAAAAGAAAAGGCTATAGCCTTTTCTATTAATTAAAAAAAATTATTGGTACTGTTTTATGGGAATCGCAAAATTTTAGTATTTAGAATTTTTATTCGCACTATTTTTCCCAATATTAATATTTTACTTATTCAGTAAAACGTTAACAATTTTGTTTTTCTATTAATTAAAAAAAATTATTTTAATTATTTTTTTTAATTTAATACATTTTATTGAAAACCAAATGCTATGCAATAGCTTTGCCGCGACAGTTCTCGAGCGCCATATGTCTTTTTTATTGGCGTATCAGTAACGATCCAAAAGAAAAGGCTATATATAGCCTTTTCTATTAATTAAAAAAAATTATTTTAATTATTTTTTTTAATTTAATACATTTTATTGAAAACCAAATGCTATGCAATAGCTTTGCCGCGACAGTTCTCGAGTGCCACATGACTTTTTTTATTGGCGTATCAGTAACGATCCAAAAGAAAAGGCTATAGCCTTTTCTATTAATTAAAAAAAATTATTTTAATTATTTTTTTTAATTTAATACATTTTATTGAAAACCAAATGCTATGCAATAGCTTTGCCGCGACAGTTCTCGAGTGCCACATGTCTTTTTTTATTGGCGTATCAGTAACGATCCAAAAGAAAGGGCTATAGCCTTTTCTATTAATTAAAAAAAATTATTTTAATTATTTTTTTTTAATTTAATACATTTTATTGAAAACCAAATGCTATGCAATAGCTTTGCCGCGACAGTTCTCGAGTGCCACATGTCTTTTTTTATTGGCGTATCAGTAACGATCCAAAAGAAAAGGCTATTATAGCCTTTTCTATTAATTAAAAAAAATTATTTTAATTATTTTTTTTAATTTAATACATTTTATTGAAAACCAAATGCTATGCAATAGCTTTGCCGCGACAGTTCTCGAGTGCCACATGTCTTTTTTTATTGGCGTATCAGTAACGATCCAAAAGAAAAGGCTATAGCCTTTTCTATTAATTAAAAAAAATTATTTTAATTATTTTTTTTAATTTAATACATTTTATTGAAAACCAAATGCTATGCAATAGCTTTGCCGCGACAGTTCTCGAGTGCCACATGTCTTTTTTTACTGGCGTATCAGTAACGATCCAAAAGAAAAGGCTATAGCCTTTTCTATTAATTAAAAAAAATTATTGGTACTGTTTTATGGGAATCGCAAAATTTTAGTATTTAGAATTTTTATTCGCACTATTTTTCCCAATATTAATATTTTACTTATTCAGTAAAACGTTAACAATTTTGTTTTTCTATTAATTAAAAAAAATTATTTTAATTATTTTTTTTAATTTAATACATTTTATTGAAAACCAAATGCTATGCAATAGCTTTGCCGCGACAGTTCTCGAGCGCCATATGTCTTTTTTATTGGCGTATCAGTAACGATCCAAAAGAAAAGGCTATATATAGCCTTTTCTATTAATTAAAAAAAATTATTTTAATTATTTTTTTTAATTTAATACATTTTATTGAAAACCAAATGCTATGCAATAGCTTTGCCGCGACAGTTCTCGAGTGCCACATGTCTTTTTTTATTGGCGTATCAGTAACGATCCAAAAGAAAAGGCTATTATAGCCTTTTCTATTAATTAAAAAAAATTATTTTAATTATTTTTTTTAATTTAATACATGTTATTGAAAACCAAATGCTATGCAATAGCTTTGCCGCGACAGTTCTCGAGTGCCACATGTCTTTTTTTATTGGCGTATCAGTAACGATCCAAAAGAAAAGGCTATAGCCTTTTCTATTAATTAAAAAAAATTATTTTAATTATTTTTTTTAATTTAATACATTTTATTGAAAACCAAATGCTATGCAATAGCTTTGCCGCGACAGTTCTCGAGTGCCACATGTCTTTTTTTATTGGCGTATCAGTAACGATCCAAAAGAAAGGGCTATAGCCTTTTCTATTAATTAAAAAAAATTATTTTAATTATTTTTTTTAATTTAATACATTTTATTGAAAACCAAATGCTATGCAATAGCTTTGCCGCGACAGTTCTCGAGCGCCATATGTCTTTTTTATTGGCGTATCAGTAACGATCCAAAAGAAAAGGCTATATATAGCCTTTTCTATTAATTAAAAAAAATTATTTTAATTATTTTTTTTAATTTAATACATTTTATTGAAAACCAAATGCTATGCAATAGCTTTGCCGCGACAGTTCTCGAGTGCCACATGTCTTTTTTTATTGGCGTATCAGTAACGATCCAAAAGAAAAGGCTATAGCCTTTTCTATTAATTAAAAAAAATTATTTTAATTATTTTTTTTAATTTAATACATTTTATTGAAAACCAAATGCTATGCAATAGCTTTGCCGCGACAGTTCTCGAGTGCCACATGTCTTTTTTTACTGGCGTATCAGTAACGATCCAAAAGAAAAGGCTATAGCCTTTTCTATTAATTAAAAAAAATTATTTTAATTATTTTTTTTAATTTAATACATTTTATTGAAAACCAAATGCTATGCAATAGCTTTGCCGCGACAGTTCTCGAGTGCCACATGTCTTTTTTTATTGGCGTATCAGTAACGATCCAAAAGAAAAGGCTATTATAGCCTTTTCTATTAATTAAAAAAAATTATTTTAATTATTTTTTTTAATTTAATACATGTTATTGAAAACCAAATGCTATGCAATAGCTTTGCCGCGACAGTTCTCGAGTGCCACATGTCTTTTTTTATTGGCGTATCAGTAACGATCCAAAAGAAAAGGCTATAGCCTTTTCTATTAATTAAAAAAAATTATTTTAATTATTTTTTTTAATTTAATACATTTTATTGAAAACCAAATGCTATGCAATAGCTTTGCCGCGACAGTTCTCGAGTGCCACATGTCTTTTTTTATTGGCGTATCAGTAACGATCCAAAAGAAAGGGCTATAGCCTTTTCTATTAATTAAAAAAAATTATTTTAATTATTTTTTTTAATTTAATACATTTTATTGAAAACCAAATGCTATGCAATAGCTTTGCCGCGACAGTTCTCGAGCGCCATATGTCTTTTTTATTGGCGTATCAGTAACGATCCAAAAGAAAAGGCTATATATAGCCTTTTCTATTAATTAAAAAAAATTATTTTAATTATTTTTTTTAATTTAATACATTTTATTGAAAACCAAATGCTATGCAATAGCTTTGCCGCGACAGTTCTCGAGTGCCACATGTCTTTTTTTATTGGCGTATCAGTAACGATCCAAAAGAAAAGGCTATAGCCTTTTCTATTAATTAAAAAAAAATTATTTTAATTATTTTTTTTAATTTAATACATTTTATTGAAAACCAAATGCTATGCAATAGCTTTGCCGCGACAGTTCTCGAGTGCCACATGTCTTTTTTTATTGGCGTATCAGTAACGATCCAAAAGAAAGGGCTATAGCCTTTTCTATTAATTAAAAAAAATTATTTTAATTATTTTTTTTAATTTAATACATTTTATTGAAAACCAAATGCTATGCAATAGCTTTGCCGCGACAGTTCTCGAGTGCCACATGTCTTTTTTTATTGGCGTATCAGTAACGATCCAAAAGAAAAGGCTATAGCCTTTTCTATTAATTAAAAAAAAATTATTTTAATTATTTTTTTTAATTTAATACATTTTATTGAAAACCAAATGCTATGCAATAGCTTTGCCGCGACAGTTCTCGAGTGCCACATGTCTTTTTTTATTGGCGTATCAGTAACGATCCAAAAGAAAAGGCTATAGCCTTTTCTATTAATTAAAAAAAAATTATTTTAATTATTTTTTTTAATTTAATACATTTTATTGAAAACCAAATGCTATGCAATAGCTTTGCCGCGACAGTTCTCGAGTGCCACATGTCTTTTTTTATTGGCGTATCAGTAACGATCCAAAAGAAAAGGCTATAGCCTTTTCTATTAATTAAAAAAAAATTATTTTAATTATTTTTTTTAATTTAATACATTTTATTGAAAACCAAATGCTATGCAATAGCTTTGCCGCGACAGTTCTCGAGTGCCACATGTCTTTTTTTATTGGCGTATCAGTAACGATCCAAAAGAAAAGGCTATAGCCTTTTCTATTAATTAAAAAAAAATTATTTTAATTATTTTTTTTAATTTAATACATTTTATTGAAAACCAAATGCTATGCAATAGCTTTGCCGCGACAGTTCTCGAGTGCCACATGTCTTTTTTTATTGGCGTATCAGTAACGATCCAAAAGAAAAGGCTATAGCCTTTTCTATTAATTAAAAAAAATTATTTTAATTATTTTTTTTAGTTTAATACATTTTATTGAAAACCAAATGCTATGCAATAGCTTTGCCGCGACAGTTCTCGAGTGCCACATGTCTTTTTTTATTGGCGTATCAGTAACGATCCAAAAGAAAAGGCTATAGCCTTTTCTATTAATTAAAAAAAATTATTTTAATTATTTTTTTTAATTTAATACATTTTATTGAAAACCAAATGCTATGCAATAGCTTTGCCGCGACAGTTCTCGAGTGCCACATGTCTTTTTTTATTGGCGTATCAGTAACGATCCAAAAGAAAGGGCTATAGCCTTTTCTATTAATTAAAAAAAAATTATTTTAATTATTTTTTTTAATTTAATACATTTTATTGAAAACCAAATGCTATGCAATAGCTTTGCCGCGACAGTTCTCGAGTGCCACATGTCTTTTTTTATTGGCGTATTAGTAACGATCCAAAAGAAAGGGCTATAGCCTTTTCTATTAATTAAAAAAATTATTTTAATTATTTTTTTTAATTTAATACATTTTATTGAAAACCAAATGCTATGCAATAGCTTTGCCGCGACAGTTCTCGAGTGCCACATGTCTTTTTTTATTGGCGTATCAGTAACGATCCAAAAGAAAGGGCTATAGCCTTTTCTATTAATTAAAAAAAATTATTTTAATTATTTTTTTTAATTTAATACATTTTATTGAAAACCAAATGCTATGCAATAGCTTTGCCGCGACAGTTCTCGAGTGCCACATGTCTTTTTTTATTGGCGTATCAGTAACGATCCAAAAGAAAGGGCTATAGCCTTTTCTATTAATTAAAAAAAATTATTTTAATTATTTTTTTTAATTTAATACATTTTATTGAAAACCAAATGCTATGCAATAGCTTTGCCGCGACAGTTCTCGAGTGCCACATGTCTTTTTTTATTGGCGTATCAGTAACGATCCAAAAGAAAGGGCTATAGCCTTTTCTATTAATTAAAAAAAATTATTTTAATTATTTTTTTTAATTTAATACATTTTATTGAAAACCAAATGCTATGCAATAGCTTTGCCGCGACAGTTCTCGAGTGCCACATGTCTTTTTTTATTGGCGTATCAGTAACGATCCAAAAGAAAGGGCTATAGCCTTTTCTATTAATTAAAAAAAATTATTTTAATTATTTTTTTAATTTAATACATTTTATTGAAAACCAAATGCTATGTAATAGCTTTGCCGCGACAGTTCTCGAGTGCCACATGTCTTTTTTTATTGGCGTATCAGTAACGATCCAAAAGAAAAGGCTATAGCCTTTTCTAATAATTAAAAAAAATTATTTTAATTATTTTTTTTTAATTTAATACATTTTATTGAAAACCAAATGCTATGCAATAGCTTTGCCGCGACAGTTCTCGAGCGCCATATGTCTTTTTTATGGGCGTATCAGTCTATCTATTAATTAAAAAAAATTATTTTAATTATTTTTTTTAATTTAATACATTTTATTGAAAACCAAATGCTATGCAATAGCTTTGCCTCGACAGTTCTCGAGTGCCACATGTCTTTTTTTATTGGCGTATCAGTCTATCTATTAATTAAAAAAAATTATTTTAATTATTTTTTTTAATTTAATACATTTTATTGAAAACCAAATGCTATGCAATAGCTTTGCCGCGACAGTTCTCGAGTGCCACATGTCTTTTTTTATTGGCGTATCAGTAACGATCCAAAAGAAAAGGCTATAGCCTTTTCTATTAATTAAAAAAAATTATTTTAATTATTTTTTTTAATTTAATACATTTTATTGAAAACCAAATGCTATGCAATAGCTTTGCCGCGACAGTTCTCGAGTGCCACATGTCTTTTTTTATTGGCGTATCAGTAACGATCCAAAAGAAAGGGCTATAGCCTTTTCTATTAATTAAAAAAAATTATTTTAATTATTTTTTTTAATTTAATACATTTTATTGAAAACCAAATGCTATGCAATAGCTTTGCCGCGACAGTTCTCGAGTGCCACATGTCTTTTTTTATTGGCGTATCAGTAACGATCCAAAAGAAAGGGCTATAGCCTTTTCTATTAATTAAAAAAAATTATTTTATAATTATTTTTTTTAATTTAATACATTTTATTGAAAACCAAATGCTATGCAATAGCTTTGCCGCGACAGTTCTCGAGTGCCACATGTCTTTTTTTATTGGCGTATCAGTAACGATCCAAAAGAAAAGGCTATATATAGCCTTTTCTATTAATTAAAAAAAATTATTTTAATTATTTTTTTTTAATTTAATACATTTTATTGAAAACCAAATGCTATGCAATAGCTTTGCCTCGACAGTTCTCGAGTGCCACATGTCTTTTTTTATTGGCGTATCAGTAACGATCCAAAAGAAAAGGCTATATAGCCTTTTCTATTAATTAAAAAAAATTATTTTAATTATTTTTTTTAATTTAATACATTTTATTGAAAACCAAATGCTATGCAATAGCTTTGCCGCGACAGTTCTCGAGTGCCACATGTCTTTTTTTATTGGCGTATCAGTAACGATCCAAAAGAAAAGGCTATAGCCTTTTCTATTAATTAAAAAAAATTATTTTAATTATTTTTTTTAATTTAATACATTTTATTGAAAACCAAATGCTATGCAATAGCTTTGCCGCGACAGTTCTCGAGTGCCACATGTCTTTTTTTATTGGCGTATCAGTAACGATCCAAAAGAAAAGGCTATAGCCTTTTCTATTAATTAAAAAAAATTATTTTAATTATTTTTTTTAATTTAATACATTTTATTGAAAACCAAATGCTATGCAATAGCTTTGCCGCGACAGTTCTCGAGTGCCACATGTCTTTTTTTATTGGCGTATCAGTAACGATCCAAAAGAAAAGGCCTTTTCTATTAATTAAAAAAAATTATTTTAATTATTTTTTTTAATTTAATACATTTTATTGAAAACCAAATGCTATGCAATAGCTTTGCCGCGACAGTTCTCGAGTGCCACATGTCTTTTTTTATTGGCGTATCAGTAACGATCCAAAAGAAAAGGCTATAGCCTTTTCTATTAATTAAAAAAAATTATTTTAATTATTTTTTTTTAATTTAATACATTTTATTGAAAACCAAATGCTATGCAATAGCTTTGCCGCGACAGTTCTCGAGTGCCACATGTCTTTTTTTATTGGCGTATCAGTAACGATCCAAAAGAAAAGGCTATAGCCTTTTCTATTAATTAAAAAAAATTATTTTAATTATTTTTTTTAATTTAATACATTTTATTGAAAACCAAATGCTATGCAATAGCTTTGCCGCGACAGTTCTCGAGTGCCACATGTCTTTTTTTATTGGCGTATCAGTAACGATCCAAAAGAAAAGGCTATAGCCTTTTCTATTAATTAAAAAAAATTATTTTAATTATTTTTTTTAATTTAATACATTTTATTGAAAACCAAATGCTATGCAATAGCTTTGCCGCGACAGTTCTCGAGTGCCACATGTCTTTTTTTATTGGCGTATCAGTAACGATCCAAAAGAAAAGGCTATAGCCTTTTCTATTAATTAAAAAAAATTATTTTAATTATTTTTTTTAATTTAATACATTTTATTGAAAACCAAATGCTATGCAATAGCTTTGCCGCGACAGTTCTCGAGTGCCACATGTCTTTTTTTATTGGCGTATCAGTAACGATCCAAAAGAAAAGGCTATAGCCTTTTCTATTAATTAAAAAAAATTATTTTAATTATTTTTTTTTAATTTAATACATTTTATTGAAAACCAAATGCTATGCAATAGCTTTGCCGCGACAGTTCTCGAGTGCCACATGTCTTTTTTTATTGGCGTATCAGTAACGATCCAAAGAAAAGGCTATATATAGCCTTTTCTATTAATTAAAAAAAATTATTTTAATTATTTTTTTAATTTAATACATTTTATTGAAAACCAAATGCTATGCAATAGCTTTGCCGCGACAGTTCTCGAGTGCCACATGTCTTTTTTTATTGGCATATCAGTAACGATCCAAAAGAAAAGGCTATAATAGCCTTTTCTATTAATTAAAAAAAAATTATTTTCATTATTTTTTTTAATTTAATACATTTTATTGAAAACCAAATGCTATGCAATAGCTTTGCCGCGACAGTTCTCGAGTGCCACATGTCTTTTTTTATTGGCGTATCAGTAACGATCCAAAAGAAAAGGCTATAGCCTTTTCTATTAATTAAAAAAAATTATTTTAATTATTTTTTTTAATTTAATACATTTTATTGAAAACCAAATGCTATGCAATAGCTTTGCCGCGACAGTTCCCGAGTGCCACATGTCTTTTTTTATTGGCGTATCAGTAACGATCCAAAAGAAAAGGCTATAGCCTTTTCTATTAATTAAAAAAAATTATTTTAATTATTTTTTTTAATTTAATACATTTTATTGAAAACCAAATGCTATGCAATAGCTTTGCCGCGACAGTTCTCGAGTGCCACATGTCTTTTTTTATTGGCGTATCAGTAACGATCCAAAAGAAAAGGCTATAGCCTTTTCTATTAATTAAAAAAAATTATTTTAATTATTTTTTTTAATTTAATACATTTTATTGAAAACCAAATGCTATGCAATAGCTTTGCCGCGACAGTTCTCGAGTGCCACATGTCTTTTTTTATTGGCGTATCAGTAACGCTCCAAAAGAAAAGGCTATAGGCTTTTCTATTAATTAAAAAAAATTATTTTAATTATTTTTTTTAATTTAATACATTTTATTGAAAACCAAATGCTATGCAATAGCTTTGCCGCGGCAGTTCTCGAGTGCCACAATTTTGACAAACAAAACAGAATGCAAGCAGATGCAGGGAGCAAAAATTAATCGGCTGAGATGTCAAGACCACCTGTTATGAATTCGCCTTGGTTGTTAGCTAGAGTATTCGCGTAGAATGAAGTTCCTTGGAGACATCTTTATAACTCCAAGTGAAATATACAATATCTCGTCGTTTAGTGAACATTCGGGCTACACAAAAGATCCTTTGCGTCGCAGTGCTTATGGCTTTTGCATAATAATAATAATAATAATATAATAATAATAACTAGAAAACCGGCTTACCGCCGAATTTTTAATACTTTAGTTGTTAAGAAATATAACTTAAGAAATTAATAAATAACAAAAAGGTCGAATACTATAAATTATAACTTAAGAAAAACATGCACTACCGTAGACATGAGGGCAAATTCCAATTGGGATGGGACAGATATGAATCGATTTTTTTTAATTTATCAATCAAAATATACTTGCCATAAAAAATATATTTGTTGGAATTTCCTTAAAAGCTCCTTTTTCATACTTTGTTTGGTTAAAGCTACATTTTTTTAAAACGTGCTGTTAATTTTTTATATATATTTGTAAGCCGAAAATCTGTAAATTGAAAAATACTCACAGTGGTCCAAAATTTCAATCTAGCAGGAAAAAAGTCATATTTTTTATATTTTGAATCAAAGTATTTTGTTTGATAATACACAAACAAGTGTCCATAGTGCATAACGGCATATTTTGTTCTCTTTAAATAGTTATACATATTTAGCTTTGTTTTATTGCTTTAATTGCAGGTTAATAATTTTATCCAAACACTTCAAAAGCTCAATTGAAATTTAATACTGTTAGTTTTTAAAAAAAAATTTTGATACACATATTGCAATAAAAATAAAAAAGGTATGATTGGATATTATTATTAATAAATTTCATTTAATATGTTTTACTTAGAAAAAAATTAAGTTTTGCAAATGTGTTTTTTATATGTGAAAATTTTGTTAAATGTCCAAGTTGTATTGAAGTTTCAAATGGGAGTATATCGGAATTAATCTCTGGGGTTTTTGCAATCGTCATCTGTATAATAGTAGTCGTATTGTAAAGTCATATGTCTACAAAAAACGGACTGATTTGTCACGCAGCTCTACAGCTCTAAAGTACCCGATGCAGTTGATAAATTCTGAACAGCTGTGAGGAGCTGTTCACATGTTAAGTAAAGACATTTTTGTCGTTTTTGGCCACATCCGCCCTAAACAATATTTAAATTCGCTCACTATAAATTGTAAATTTTGTAATAAACACCGCTCCTTCCCCGCCCACTAAGTGCATTACGTAATATCTGAACAGTCCCTTACCATTAAATTAACCACGACGGATCATTGTTCGCTGTGCAAAAATATTACTCATACGTCTCGTTGCATTCGAACATCCATCAGCCAACAAAACAAATAAAATACTGTTTAAAATGTGAATTTGTATATTTTTATGTTGTTGGCATCTCATGTAAATGTTTGCTGTTGTTGTTGTTGTTGTTGTTGTTGTCGCTTGCTTACACATGTTTGTTGTAAATACAAGAAAAATATATTTGTAAAAAAAGCTTTAGGCAACTTGTCTTTAACAAATAAAACAAAAGAAGCTAAAAACTTATAAAAGGAAATGCAACAGAAAAGTTTAAGAACAACAATTTAAAGTCAGGGTAAACATTCGCAGCATTTCAAGTGTGTGTATGTGTAAGTGTGTGATTATGTGCTCATGAAAGCACTGCAGCCGTGAATGTGTTGAAGGAGACCTAGAAAATACAGATGTTATTAAATCGATTTTCTTTTAAAATCGCAAACATTGCTAAGACTAAAGGACTTTAGAACATATTTAAAAATATATGTGTATTAATATATTTTATTCATATAGTAGAAATATTTTTATTCTTCAAGAATATTTGTTTCGAAAAGCTAATCTTTCAAAAAATTCGACTCTAAAACGGAGAGATAGTCAATCGGACTGCTAATAAGTCTAAATTAAAACATATAGATAAGCAATGGGATTGGCCGTATACCCTTTCATACAAAATTAAAAATTACAAGTTATCAATCTAGCAGGATTAATTAATCATTTTTAGATTAATCAATACAATTAGAATAATTTGTATAAATTAAATACACAAAAAAAATCTAAATTGTTGTACAAATGCCAGAATTGTGAGAGATCGAAAGACCAAAAAAATAAAAACGATTTAATAAATAATCTTCTATACTTTTTTAAGTTCCCTAAAAAACTCTCTCAGCGCACTTGAGAAAAGTTTAAAGTCTTGAAACTTTTTTCAACCTAGAGTATTCTACATTTTCATTTTTATTGCATGTACATTTAACTAAAACATTGACGAGTTTTTAATTGCAAACTTAATATCAAAAACATTCGAATTGCTGATGGTGCTACAGCATAAAGCTTAATTTTATAACTCTTCCAGGATTGCAAAAAATTTTTATGCATTTATATGTATGGCAACTTTTTAATGACTCTAACGTAAACAAATTTCACACTCTTCCTTAATATTTTTATAGTGAAGTCTATTCAATGATAGACAAACCCAAGTCCTAGACAACATAAAATAGCTGGAAAGAAAGAAATGCTGCCGGAATTAAAACCAAACATTCCAAAAATTAAATTAAAAAGAATGACACTTTTATTTACTCCACACCAGCAGTTTGCAAGTAGTCTTTCCCCCTCCCCATATTGTTGATGGTGTTGCTGTAATGACATGGTTTGCTCTCTCTCTCTCCCTCATTTGCATTTTTATAAATGAAAAAAAATCCTTTAACAAACCAAACAATAATAACAACAACAAAAAGTCACATAAACGTAAAAAAGTGCAACATCCTGAGGCGCCATAAGACCGTGTCATAAAAATGTGTTACACTTTCATGAACTTTTGAGTTAAAAATTGTTTGTTTTACAAATAAACTTTTTAATACTGAACACAAATGTGAAAATGGTGTAACAAGAAATGAAATTGAGGGAAAATATGCAAAAAAAAACGAAACCAATAGCAGACAGAGTTGTGATTATTATAAATTCGTTAAATGGAAACGGGGTTAAAAATCATTAAACGTACTTAGTAATAAAAATTATATTTAAATTCAAGATTATTTATTTAAAAATACTTAGTGTAGCTTTATTTGTACTACAGAAGACTGAAAGGCAAATCTTGTCTTATATGTTTAAAGTAAACTCGAGTTGATATCAATAGTCTATTAATTAAAGTTATTTAATGTGCCCACTTCGAGTAGCACCCAAAAAAAATAGTACCACGTTTTGCACGCCCCAAATGGCAGCAACTGTAAAAGATATAAATAAATCATTATCAACGTTAACAAATGTCAACGACCATACAAATACGGCAAAGTTGTATTTCTGTTGCAAGTTGCAACAGACTGTCGGCAACTTCATCGTAATGCTGTTTGCTATTTGTTTGTCGTCAACAAATTTATGTCTGTGTGTTTTGCCAACTTAACAGTGAAATGAATCTGTAAACTTTATTTATTTTTTTCTTTGTTGCAACTGACAAAACAAATAGAAGTTTAATGGGGATATATTTTTTTTTTGCTTATGTTAGGCTCCATTTAACAGATTGTTGTCAATGTTTATTAATAAAGAATTCTCAATTAAGAATTAATAAAATAAACAAATAAGCAAGTTCTTATTTGTGAGCTTCTCTCATTTAACCATGTTATTTCTATATGGCACGTTGTGAATAAAGGGTAGCAAAAACTCGTAACAATTAAAAAGCCGACACTTTTACCTTTAAATCAATGCATGTAGTGGTGCATTGTTATCTTTTTTGTGAATAATTTCAAATTACCCTCTTTCCTCACCTTTCCTCTTTTCATTCATAACAGTTTTCTTTATTGTCCAGAAAACCCCCATAAAACTCTATTAGAACTCGTTAAAATTAACTATATTTTTTAAGGTAACATTTGCTGTAAATAGTCAATTTGCAGGCTCCCTACAAAAAGAGTAGATAAAAATCAAATGACTAAAAATAGGACATAATAAAAATTTATTGCAATTTTTGTTCACCCTTTTAGAGCATCACTGAAAAAATTTACGGCATCATTAAATTTCATTTCCTTCCGGCTGCTTTACAGAAACCAACGAACGCCATTGCACCAACAACTTTCACCACATTTTAGGGCCAAGATGGAAAAATGTTTGAAAATAAATTTTCTTCTTTGCTTGGTCGCCGTCGATTAGTCTATAAAGTGACCATAAAATGTATTATAATGCATACATATAACACACATGTACATATGTATGTATATTTATTTTTGGTAAATCGTTTCAATTAGAATCAGTATTTGAAATAGAAGAAACAATCGTTTTAAATCTAAAAAGAGTCTTAAAGCATAAATTAAAGAAATTTGCAGTTTAAGTTTTTCTGTTATTTATTCTCGAACTTCGTTTGTAAGATTTATTGAGCAAATAGCATTTGAAATTTTAATCGCTGTTTCGATTTTTTTTTTCTTAAAAGTCTAGGGAATATTTGGGAGTCTTTTCTGTAATTTGAAAAGCTGTTGTCTGTGTGATTACATAGTTTTTTTTTGCTCCATCTGCTATTTTGTTTCATTTGCAACTGAAAATTTATGATTTTTGCAGCAGCCTTAAAAGGGAAGTATGCCAATGTGAGAGGTTGATATATTTTAACTACATATTTAAAAACTAACTAATTAGTAATTCTTTTAAAAGTAGATAGTTTCATGTATTCATACTTTTCGAATCGGTATTTCTGGTTGTGGAATGGATAATTTCACAAAATTCTTGGAAATACAAATGTTCGGCGATAGAACATATTTCGTCCAATGTTTTCTACTGGAAACCAATTTTTTCCTTGGCTATGGACTTATTCAATCGAAGATTCGACTTCGACATACATAATCAGTGTGAACCCAGTATCTTCCAGCGATCTCAACGACTACCTCAAGGTAACATTAATCGAGTTTGTTTTTAGTTTTGATTAAAGAAAGTGCATGCAATCGCTTGGCACAGGACTTAAGGTGGTTTTGAAGCCACAAATTTAATATGTAATTCATTTATGTTTATTTTTTCATTCCTCTTTTCTTGATTTTTCTTTATCAGGTCAACTATGAATACAAATTCCCCACTGGATTTCTCGCTTTCCTCTTTTTTCCTATTAGCAATAAAATCTCCTTGAAAAATTGTTGTTGTACTCATATTTTTGCAATAAATTTTCCATGAGGTAAAAATTTAGATTCTATTCCTCTTTTACTTTTCTTCACTTCATTTTAAGTCTCATTTAAGCAACATATTGTTGCTACAGGGTGGGCCAAGTCTCGCAGAATCGCCATTGTGTCTCTCACGCTATGAGCTGAATGCTCCATCTGGCTGGAACCATATGTCGGGATTATTGAGTACTACCGGACGTACAACATTTTCCAACATGATCCGATATGCCACCTCGAAGACGGTTTCTGCTTCCCCAGCATTATTTTCGAAAAATTATGTACTGATTACTCTATCAGCCATAATTCTACCAAACCGAACCGTGCATTTGAGAGGCAGTAAGCTTCTTATCATGTTTATACTGGCAGCTGTCGCAGCATTAAATTTTTTACGGTGTTTTCTTTGTGTTATAACAATTGATCGTCCGGCAACATAATAATAAAATTGAAAATTTTCTACACTTTCTTGCGTTGAGTATGAAATAAAATAAAATTTTAAATGTTAATAAATTGTTTATTACCTGCAAAAAATAAAAATGAAATATAAAACTGTAAAAATCAAAAAGCATTTCAAATCATTCAGTCGAAGTTTACCCACCCTGTATTTGGCATACTTCCCTGTTTTGTCAGTGAAATATGATTCCTTAGAGTATCAGGGTTTTAAAACATCATGAATATTTCACAAACTTTTTTTCATTCTCTAAAATCCTTTTATTTTTTTACATTTTTTTATAAAAATAAATAACTAAAAGATGTTATATGAAAAAGAAAAAGAAATCAGTGCTGGTATTTAAATTTTTTATAAAAGAGCTCGCACACCACAACACAAAAAGGACTGCTTAAATTCATTGTTATTTTTATGCTCCAAATTTCTTTGCAAGTATTTCTTTCAAACAGTTTTCAATGCATTTTTCGGGAGTGTATTGCAGCATCTAAGTACTTGTAACAACTTTTCGTTAGCATTAACATATTTTATACTCCAGTTAGTTTACATGTACTTAGTACTTATCAAGTACATAGAGAGGACGTACATATGGATGTGTGTGGTACCACCATAATTTTCTTGTAAAATTTACATAAAAGTTGGTATTTTTTTCTGTGTCTCACCTTTTTGTCAACTAAAATTGCATTTTTTTACAGGTGTGTGTTTGTTGTTTGTACTAACGATATTGCTATTTTGTGGTATGTAATAAGGCAGGGCAACCAAAAGCATGATTTGAAATGTTCAGCCATATCGTGAATAAAAATGAGTGCAATTTATCTCCCCATGAAATTTTCATTCCCCTCGAAGAGAGAATTGTTATTGTGAAGTGCATGTGAAATTTTCCTACTTGCTATCAGTTCTCAGTGAATGTAAAACAAGGAAAAAGATTTTTAAAGCTTAAAATTTTAACAAATTTTAGTTTAATAATAAATATAGTACAACTCTCATAATGCGAACACATACATATACTATTAACCTTTGTCCAGATTACTTTCTATAGCTCTATAGAGACAGTTATTAGTTGTCTGGCAATGGACTGACAATGAAAAATTGTCATCACAAGGTATGTACATAGATCATCGGTTCTCACGTTTCTAATCCATTTGTCGGAAAAGCTTACAATTTCATTGTCAGAAGTTTTATATGACAACGTTCACACGATTGTCAGATAACTAAATTGTCAGATCTATTGTAGGTCTGTCGCAGAGTACATAGTCGCTGTTATTCTCGAATTATAGCACACTTTTAGGGGTAAGAGAGGAAACATTTTTATACATGCAAATTGAAGTAATTTTATTACGAAAAAATATTTTTCTTTCAATTAAGATTTCTCCTGGAGAAGAAAAGATATTAAACATATTTTTAAATAAACATTTATAAACCTCTTGACACTCCTTTTTACGTTAATATCTCTTATAAAATAATTAATAAAATGAACAGAATTGTCTGACAATGATGCAATTGTCAGATGCATAAACTTAGCATATCTGACAATAAACACTAATCTTACAACGTCTGACAATATTAGCTGCTTTTGCAGTAAAATGCAGTAAATGAGTAATTACTGAGTAAACTGAATAATTTACTCACAAAAAAAGCTGTTGCCCAAAAAATTACGCGAACGGAAAAATTGTAAAAATTAGTAAGATTAACAAAACAGGTGATTGCAAATAAATATAGTGTTGAAATATATTCACACTTTGGACTACTCAACTTTTTTATAACACGAATATTTTAAGAAAATATAAGCAAATTATTTTCTATAATCGTTTCAATGTGTTTATTTTCATTTTATTTGATTTTATTAATTTGTGTCTGATTAAATTTATTCAAAAGTATGTGATTATTTGTTTTTGTTATTGACTACCTTAAAAGCAAGTGCAGTACTAAGCAGCCATATACTTGGCATTTTCACAACTCTAAAGAAATAACGAAATAAGAACGAAAATGGCTGCAAATGGTTTCCACAAAATTTTTTTCTTTTTAAAAAGTTTAAATTCAATAATAGTTTAAATAATTTATTTTATTGAATTTTTATTATTTTGTCCCACTTTTTCTTTTTTTAATAACTTTTGCACAAATTGTACACTTTTTAGTTTCTTACTTTTGAATCATACTTATTTTTTTCTGTCTAACTAAATTTTACTACAAGAAATTTCTGCAGTAAAAATTTATGCTCTCAATTTGTGTTCTCATTTACTGTAACTCGAGTAAACGAACGAAATTTAGTAAAATTCAGTAAAGTTCAGAAAAAAATTGTAAAAACTTTTGGGTACTCGAACACACTTATTGTTGTCGGCTAGCAGTTTTAAGCATCTCATTGATTTGGGACTCAATTCTTAGAATTGTACGTGAAAGTATTTTGTCGAATTGGCTGTATTAATTATTAATAATTATATTTTAAAACCAGAAGAACATTGAATATTTCAATATGGAAAATAACAACTAGATATACTTACGGTATACCGAGTTATAAACGTGTTAAAATATAGAAAAAGTGATAAAAATTTACCTTGAACCAAAAAAAATCGTACGGCCATTATATTATTAATGCAGTCAACTTGACTCGCACGTGATCATATCACTCCATTTTTTAAGTTATTATTTCAAGAGGGGCTTCATGGTCCCCATAGAAAAAAAGTTGTAATTTTTTTGTTTTTCTTATTTACTCATTCGTTAAGTCCTACCTGCATACCAAATTTCAGTTTTCTAGAGCATTTTTATGTACTTACATAAAACACTTTTTTTAGAGCAAATTTTCGGTTGCTCTGTTAAAAGCTTTTCAGCAGATTTCATCTTGTAACCTTTTTTACTATCCTAGAGCAGATTAAAGATACATTTTTCTGTTGGAATAAAATATGCATCTTTTGTTGTCATCTACTATGTACTTGCATTTGTTTTAATAACGCATTTTAAACTTTAGACATTCGCTCCTTTATTGCAACGTGGTCATATCTCAAAAAATTCGTTCTTTAGAAAACAAGCTTAAAGTTTTTAATTTACTCACACCTCAATGAAAAAATTAAAAAGTATTCTTCCCTCAAGCGGTGAGAAAACACAAGATGCAAAACAATGCGTCGAATAATTCTGCATTCTTAGCTCAAAAATCACGCTTTTTTAGATATGACTACGTTGCAATAAAGGAGCAATATGTATGTACACATGTATGTACATATGGATGTATGTATACATGTAACAAATTATTTTTAGTCATGTCTTTTATAATGGAGTTTTTATCTAAAGAATGCGCTTTAAAACATTAAGTTACACATCATGGAGTGTAAAGAAAACTGTGAATGGGGTTAAAAGCTTTTTGTTTCAATTATTTGCTTGATTAAATAACCCAGTGAAAACTTTGATGGCAACGTAATGCGTTAAAATGCTAACAGGCATATATGAAGTTATAAATACTTATGTACTTTTACTACTTTCACTTTCGCGTTTTAACTCACTAAGAAACAGGCTTTTTTAAGAAACCTAATTTCAAAAAAAATAGCATTTTGTTTGTTGTATAAAACTCGGTAAATAGGTTTTTATAAGATGTCCTGATGTATTTGACTTTAAATTAATATATTTTTGTTCGACTTGAGGCTCGTGATAATCAGACTTCATAGTAAAATGAAAAAGACAAGAAAAGCAAATTTCGCTACTTCCTGGGAAATATGTATACATTTTCGGTGGTCACACACACCTTGTCAACACAGCGTGCTGATGTGTCACCGAATCGGGGATCATTTTCGTGTTGGAACCGGGAGATTTTTCGGGGTTAAAATTGTTCTGCTGAGCCTTATTTACCTTTATCCTTTTTTATTTTTTATATCAGTATTGAAAAAGACTACTAAATGATTTTGAATAAGAAATTTCAAAAATTTTGATGCAATTACTATTGAGAAATTTTTAAGCTGAAGGATATGAAAAATATTTTAAGAACTAATTGGTTATAATAACGATAAGCTTTATTTAGGGTATTTCTGCGGTATTGACGATAGGGCCTTTTCCTCGCCATCATCCGAAAGTAGAACCAGGAAAACCAGAAGCTATCGGAAGTGTTTTGGAATATCTAGCAGATGATGATTGGCAAAAAAATTTAACGCTACATGTCCATAGACAGGAATTGACTATGTATGACATTCGAGTTGGTTCGATGAAAGTTTGAGCTAGTTCGCTAGCCAGGGAGTGGCATTAATTATCAGCCTGGTATCCATCTATCACAATGCAAACTGCTGATTCAACATGAATCGTACCAAATTGCTTGATGCAGGTACTGCTACATGCCGATTGGCCCACTACGACCTGATCGGAACAATTAATCCACTCATGTTCAAGAAAGGTCGGAGACTATTAGTAGCGGTGCTAACTGGGATATTGGGACCCATGCTAGGACAGCGGGTCTTACCTACTACTATTGCAGGATTTGTGATGATGAAGCGGAAACTGTGCTTCACCGTCTATGCCAATCTATGCCAAAATAAGCGCAAGGAGAAGGAGACTCGGCTTTAATTCGGCTAATCAGACTATTCGCCTATTTCAATATGATTTAATATTTCGATTCAAAAGAAAAACTAAACTTCATATCAAAATAGTTGTATTATATTCTCGAAGAAAAAAACAACAAAAATTTGCACCTTTAGAGACATTTCCACAAAACAATAAATGTACTTATAGAACTCAGGTAACTGCTAAAATGATGCGGTGTGTAGCCTTGGCTATAGCTATACTGTTCAGAGTGTAGCAAAACAACGAAAAGCTACGATATGTTGCATTTGCACTTTTGCAAGACCTTTCGCCCCAAATGTCGAATAGCTCTATTTACTTAATTACGATCGCTAATGTTACATATTCATTTGTTATTATGCTTTGTTTCCTAATTTTCTCAACATTAAATTTAGTTTAATTCAAAACTTAAGTTTATGAAAATTTCATTTTTTATTAAACATCCTCTTTTACAAGAATTATATAGGCATTACGCAGATTTAAAAACCAAGTTATAGTGTATCGTTTGTAAATGCCTTTTATACAATATGAAGAAAAATTAAATCTTATTAATAATTTAGTTTCACAAAATTATAAATTAGTCATATTAAATTTTACCACTTTTATTTGACAAAGTTTGGATTTTTCTTTAATATAACGAAGCCTTCCATAATTGGTGCCAATGCAATATATTCTTCTGTTGCCAATTCAGCGCGTTCACCCATCGCCAAAAGAACTGGCGTTGTATGAGTTTGGAATCCGGTAATGGTTTTGGGCTTTCCAGCTTGGCCAACAACATCAATGGCCATACCAACACGAACGGGTACTTGTAATTGATTAAGATCTTCATCAAAAGTAATTAACATACGAGCCTGCATGGCAGGTACTAAACAGTACAACAAATAATGAGAACGTCCCAAAATTAAATTTTTAACATCTAACAAAGATACCAATGTGGCCATTAGTCCAGCCACTGCCATAGGATTCATCAACTGACGATCGCTATGATAGGGACTTAATGTAAGAGTACCCTTTCCTAAATGTGTTAAACTTTGAGCAATGCGCACCATGAAAAGATTACTGGGATCTTTAGAATGATATTGAGCCAACTGACGTAGCATAGCAGCCAAACGAGCATTATTGGTGCCAGCACCAGCGAGACCCATAGCGAATATAGCATTATGAGCTACTTCGGCATCGCTATCATGAGAAAATTTACTCAAGGTATCCAAAATATTTAATTTAGGGTTAGAGGCAGAAATCAAACCCAAAGCCAAAGGAACAGAACGTCTTATGCAAGGTTCACAATAGCGCAATAAGTTTCCAAACGAACGGAATGCCATCTCAGCACCAATATCTTCACCCATGGCAATAAGAGCGATTCCTAATACAGCTATAGATTGAGTGGCAGAAAGATCTTTTTCTTTTTCCTTCTCCTTTTCAGCTTTATCCTAAAATTTAAAAATAAAAATACTAAAATTTGTTAAGCGTAAAAGTAATGTGTGATTGTTTACCTTTTCCTTGTTATTTTTGTCCTTCTTATTTTTATCATTATCGCTTTCATTGCTATTAGATGTTTCATAATGATCAGAGCAAATGTGCAACAATTGCTGAATTTTCAAAACATTGCCAGTGCCTGCGTAAGCACAAATATCTACCATAGTAGTAGCCATAGATCTATAGGGTTCATCCAAAACTTCTAATGTTAGCATAACTGCTTCGGTAGCTTTTTGGCGCCCCAAATAAAGCAAGCCTAGTCCCAAGAACAGAAAACGAGTGAATGTATCTTTTAAGTCGGCCTTGGTTAGAAACATAATCGTTTGCAATAAGAATTCTGTAATTTCAGCATTGCACGAACCCACCCCAATAAGACCCAATGACAGTGCCGTTATGCCCATTATCTCGACACTAGGGGTTGATTTGTCATTATGTGAGAATACTGTTTTTAATGTATCAATAACGATGGAACGATTTGATCCGGCATACGCAATACCTAGGCCCAAAATGGCTCCAATGCGCATGGAAGTATTGTGATTATGAATATAATCTGATAATAAAGCATGAGCAGGATCAACTTCATTGCGTATGCCACAATTAACAATACCGCAAGCCAATAAAGCACCAGATTTTATGTAGTCTTCCGTTGAGTACAAATATTTATCGATCATGGTCAAACCACCATCAACATCCCACAAAAGTATGAGCCCTAACGAAGCTGTTGCTGAAAGCATGCCGTGTTCTTTATTCTTGTACAACCACTTGTTACCATCCTCTGAGAGAAGTTTATCGACCCCGAAGCCAGCATTTACAAATCCATTTACAAAACTTGCAGCAAGGTTTTGTTTGGCAGAATCGACCTGAAAATTAAAAATTGTCAAATCATACATAGTACAATGTTTTTGTAGAGAATTATTAAATGATATAGAAAAAAGGAAGGGGATCACAATTACTTTGGACCCAAGTAGGCTGGTTCTCTTACTTTCTTCTTCTTCACTGGCAACCTAACCTAACAGTTGACTTAGCAAAAATTTAAAGGGGCACATTTTAAAGCGGCAGCTGCTAAGCCAAATAAATTTATCACACCGTATCCAATCAAATTATCTTTATGCTGATCTATGTATATTATATTTAGTGAGAGACTTTTCAAATATCGTCATGCCGGAGTCATCATCAAGTTCATACAGGTTAAGTTGCACCGGCTCCCAGTTGCTGGCAACCGGCTCAATTGGGTCTAATGAATTTGGAACACTTTCACGATTTTCTGAACATTTCTTTTTTGAAATGATGTCAAATATATCTAAATTAAGCAGTTTTCAATTACAACCACTCAATTTTAAAGTTCATCAGAAAATTTCTCATTTCACATGTTCAGCTTTAACTTTTCTCATTCATGCATTACGTACTGTACATGTTAGAAGGTTTAAGCTGATTTCAAAGAACAATATTTCTTCTTTTTTGAATTTCTTACCTATGTAAGATTTATTTTATAACAACCATGTTGGCAACTATGTTCGAAAATTAATTATATATGTATGATTATAATAAACTAACCTGTATAGATGCAAATCTGGTACGGGCATTATCCAAATGAGATTTATAAATATCTTCGGGTGTTTTAGGTTCCATAATATCTAATTCTCGCGCCAAATTCAAAAAGTGTTTATTTAAATTGGCGTTTGACATAATTTCCATAAGATCATCATAATCGGGAAATGATTCATCTAATTCCAAGCAAATTTGTTGTCTAGCCAACATAAAAGCTAATTGTTTTTGTATGGCAGCATCTTTAGTTTCCTTGAAAATTTCGGTTATTTTATCCATATCGTTCAGCATCATTGCAATACGCATAGCCTGTGTGTACTGACTAAACTTTCGTGACAATTGTAATGCAGTTTCCAAAATAATTGTATTGTCTGGTTCTGGTACATATGGATAACAAGATTGCAGATACAAGCAAACTCTAGGATACGCAGACTCGTCCACATACTCTTTCAACAAATGCAAATGATCAATTTCAATGAGTAAATCACAGGCATCAGCTTCTGCATTGTGCTCCATATTGTAGGGGATAATCTGTTTGACCAACTCTATAAGTTGAGTCTGAAATTCTCCGGATGTATCTAAATAATGGGCGGCAATCTCTCCCGATAAATGACGAACATATTCATGACCCCATTCTCCAATTTTCTGTGTGCGATCACACAAAAAACGATATGCCAAACAGTCTTTACCACTTCCCATTGTCATCGATAACACAGATATAACATCGGCGCAGAGGTGACGAGTCTTCTCATCAGGCATTTGCTTATATAAAGTTTTCATAGTTTCATAGTGTGGTCTCATGAACTTTAATGGTTTTGGTACTGATGTCATTGAAGTAGTAGACGCTCTTATCAACTTGGCCATCATTTCCAAAGCTGGTAGATACAACTTTGAATCAGGCTCTTGAAGACGTTGAACTAGCATATCTAATTCCTCCTGCAATTGTTGATCTTCATCAGACAATTCTTGCTCTTTTTCTTCTTTATCCTTGGCATCTTTGACTGCTTTTGGATCTTGATCTTTTTCACTTGCTGCAGCGGCAAGTTTCTTCTCGGTTTTTGCGGGTCCGCTTGGCATTTTGCTTTTAAACTGCTTTTGAGAAATAATCAGAAAAGTGATATGTATTATAAGTATTCAATTTAAAAAAAAAAATTAATGTTTATCTTGTTACATACTCTTAATTTCTTGAAAGAATTGATTTTCTTTTTGTAAAAAATTTCTTTATTTCACTCCAACAATTACAGTGCGTTTTTCGGTTGTCATTTACCGAAGTATTGCCACCTTGAAATTATAATACAGAAGCAATGGTGTATTTGCATGTACCAGGAATGGAGAATGAAATTTTTCTTTCTTATTGTTACAACTAACTTTTATCCTGCTACAAAGTTCTTCCTAAATTTCTGGTTTTAAAATATGCATTTATTACTTCACGGAAAAATAATCTTGTAAGTCTACAATGATTTTTTCTATTTTTATTTGACTGTCTACAGGATACGATTTTTTTGCGAGTTAAGAGTTGTCAACCTGCGACCGACGATATACTGAATATCAAGTAGTCTATGGTTATGACCGAGCTACCAAGGCATATTCGTTTTACATGAGGTATTGCGGCGGCCACAAAAGAAATATTGATATTGTTATGTGTAAGCTCAATGTCAAAAATAGTTGAGTCACAAAAGGTCTAATTCTTTGACCAATTTCAATGCAAAATACCTGTTTCTAATGTAGAACATCAGGCAACCTTTACAAAAATATTTCTTAGAATTAGAGATATTATATTAAACCTTCATTAAAACCATAAGATATATTTTCATGTAAAAATGTGTTTAATTTTTATGGTATTGTACACAAACGATTAATAGTGCTATAGTAGGTTTAATGTTGGATTTTTATATGGGAAAACCGGATATAATGCACACATTAACAGTATTAATCGTTTGTCAATAAGGCTATTAATATTTATTTCTTTATGTGTATTTCGCATAGTTGGAAATAAACGATGATTCATTTTAATTACACTTATTTTTACTACTATTTTTTGCACCACACGACGTTTTTATAATGGAAAAACTATAATTTCTTGCATTTATTAGAGCAACATCTGCTTAAAAAAAATTATAAAAGCTGGTAAAATTAATAAATAAAATTAAAAAAAATGGATAAAAGTAGTGCTGCTTTAGTTAAGAAACTGCAATCTGAACTAGAGGCTTACCAAAACTTGCAAAGAAGTACGTAGTATATGAATAGAATTTTTTGTAAAAGCCGGGCAACCTGTCTTGACCAAAACTTGTTTCTTTTTCAGCGTGTGTAAAATTAGTCAAACAGCGAACGTTATTGGAAAGTCAATTAAACGAAAACAAATGTGTTTTGGATGAATTGAACATACTGGGTCCCGATAATAAAGTATATAAATTGTATGGACCTGTTTTGGTTAAACAAGAACTAGAAGAATCACGTCAAAATGTAGGCAAACGTATTGAGTATATATCAAAAGAACTTTTAAGCTCTTCAGACACTTTAGAAAATGTTGAAAAGGATATGACTAAACACCGCGAGGCCGTTCAGAAGTTGCAACAGCAATACCAAATAGCGGCCGCTAAAAAATAAGTGAACCAAACGTAGTTGTGTTAATGCTATAAGTTAATATAAAATTTATCAATTAAAAATGCAAATTGAGTCTTTATTTTTAAGTTATATCATGGTACAATTATAAGTATATACAATTGCTTATTTTGGGGGGCACTCAATTATGTATATGGAAGTTATTTGCACTTTGAAAAGTAAAGATTTTTTGTGTAACTGAGAAGGCGAAATATGTAATTTAACAGGTGGTGTTAATGAATGCACAAAAACTGAAGAAATTTAAATGAATTGCGAAATCACTACGATTAGTGGTACCACTACCTTGTCAGTGCGAAAGGGACTAGTAATCTACATAGTACGTACATACATTTTAATTCTTAAGAATCCCAGCTAGAGTTTTTGTGGTTTCCACCAGTATTATCTTATTAAAAACAGTTGCTCACAGATAATGGAAAGACCATTAAGATGCGCTAATAACACGAACTTTCACAATTGGGCGTCACGTATATTTTTATTTATGTTATGATTATTTTATTTATTAAAATTAAGCATTTTCTTATTTTTTAATTTAGCTACTTCTAATCATAAACTTGTGTTTCTAAAATGGTTTAATTTCGTTCCCCTCTTCATACATGATAATGCTGACTCTTTTCATTACGCACCTAGTGCCTATGTATATGATGGAAATATATGTAAAATGGTTTCAACCTGCTGCAGCAGTTAGCCAGAAATAAATAACCCATAGATAGTAGTTAATTTAAAAAGACAAGGAAACAGACTCCACGGAAGTCGCAGTAGATCACGTATCAACGACACAACAGGATCTCATGTCTAGCTGGAAGCTTCCAGCCCTACCCGTATGAGTTAATCAGCTACATTAATAATTTCCCTAAACAAAAACTTACCGCAAGTTAATTTAATTTCTCTACCTTTCAGCCAATCAAATTATATTTAACACATGTTTCCTTTACTACAAAAAATGTGGTAAGGATACATATAAAAATTCCCTAATTATTTTTTTCGATGTCGAGTGCTCAATAATTTTCGATAAGAGATCCTTGAATTTATTGAAATAAGCAAAAAAAACTAAAATTCCAGCCCAATAAATTATATACATACATATGTATATAAGGTATAATCTTTAGCATGGAAATATTTTTTATAATGGCATATTTGCCCGTAACATATGCATATATACATATGAATCTATATACATCGTTTATCAGAAATACAACTTATCCTAAAAATCTGGTTCGCAGAGAAAAATCTTAGGTGAATTATTTTTTACGGAAAATACCTGACTAGCTGTCAAAACAAATATAAAACCGTGTGTCAAATGTCAAACACCATATAAAACGGAATACGATGATAGTTTGAATAAATTATGGAGGATGCAGTACTAGACTGTCCAACTCCATACACAATTATGTAAGCAACAAATACACATTGTGGGAAAAATCTCGGACCAAATAAGACCGCCAATACTATATTATGATTTTAATATGTGTGGCAGCACTGCTACAAAACTGTCATATAGTAATTTTAAAGAGAGCATATATTGTTAAGAGAAAAACTTACAAAATTATTTGAGTTTTTCTGACAGTGCCACGCAATTCTTAACAAATTCTGTTAATTTTCGTTTTATTCTTTTGTGGAAAAAATTATAAAAACGACATCAATTCCATAATACATACATACTCCATTTTCAAACTAAAAAGAAACAATTGGACACTGAAAGACAATGGGATCAAGCCAAAGTGTGGAAATACCCGGAGGAGGAACTGAAGGCTACCACGTATTAAAGGTAATCTTACTGAATGTTTCCCATGTACATACATATTAAATATTTTTTCTTTGTTAGGTTCAAGATAGTTCCCCTGGACAAAAAGCAGGACTAGAAGCATTTTTTGACTTTATTATTGCTATCGCTGGTACCCGCCTGGATCAAGACAATGACATGTTGAAGGAACTTTTAAAGCAAAATGTCGATAAACCTGTTAAGTTGTTGGTTTACTCAAGTAAAACTCAAACTGTTCGAGAATTAACTTTAATTCCAAATTCGGGATGGGGTGGTCAAGGTCTTTTAGGCGTAAGCATACGTTTTTGTTCATTTGAAGGCGCTAATGAACACGTTTGGCATATTTTGGAAGTTCATCCAAACTCTCCGGCAGAGACAGCTGGCTTAAGAGCTTACTCTGATTATGTTATAGGTGCAGACGCTATTAGACATGAAAATGACGATTTATTTACTTTGATTGAAAGTCATGAGCAGCAACCATTGAAAATGTACGTGTACAACATCGATGATGATGCCTGTCGGGAAGTCACAATTAAGCCGAATTCGCATTGGGGAGGTGAAGGGGCCCTGGGTTGTGGTATTGGTTATGGTTATTTGCATCGTATACCAATACAAGCTGGCAATGCATCTGTGGCAAAACCACTAACAGCTATTCCATCATCTATAAATGTAGGTGCACCAATAGCAGCATCATTATCAACTCCTGTTATACCAGCAATGGTACCAAATGCAATTATAGCTCCTTCATTGCCGTATGTGCCTCCTCTAAGTAATACTTTCGCTTCTTCTACTGCTTCTGCCACCATTTCGACTGCTCAACAGGATACTCCAGTAAATCCTACGGCTGAAAGTGTTTTCAAAACTTATTTTAATCCAGATGATAAACAAGAATTAATCGCAACACCAGAACTGGGTGTGGCTAATAATGCGAACATTTCAAATCAGCCATCTGAACAAATGCGTTTGCCTGAAGATTCACAGCAAACAGCTACGCAAAACGAAAATTCGCATGTACAAATTCAATCTTCTGAAGCCAGTTTTGCTTCTGCTCCAACATCAGTCACAACTACTTTACCACCACCTTCGAACCTTTACATACCAGGTGTCATAGAAGCGCCTTGCAATATTCCCAACATGTCTCCAACGCAACTACCATATCCTCAAGCAACTGCTCCACCGACACAAATAAATGCAATTCCTATGTACTCGACTGGTATACAACAATATATGTCATCTCCAGCAGCCCTATCATATCCGGCTGCACAAACTATACCAAGTTATCCACAAATGCAACCATCAATGGGTGGCTTATATCCAACGCAAACTACCCCCGTGCCACCGCAAATGGCTAATTATCAACAACAACAAATACAACAGAACGCAACATTAGTACCCGTTATGGCACCAACGGACATATCTGCTCCCATAATGCCACCGCCACAAACTTCGTCTATAAATCCCTTTAATACTTCAACAGTCACTTCATCAGCATTTAGTAATTAAGTTTTATGTTAAAAAATATTTGTATTATGTATTCATAAATTGTTTATTTTTATTTGCATCTATTCTAAAAATGTTTTTCTCCTCTTCCTTATCTAACCAACTCTATCTACTATGAACATTAAATGAGCTTTTTATAAATTTAAGTTTGTTTTGTTTTCAAAGGCAAATAATTTACTAAAATCCGATTAGTCGGACTTTCTTGACAAAGTCATAAAATAAAAGATATTCGCAGTACCTATTTTCAGTTCAACAACAGAATTAAAGATGAATAGCACTTAAATAAATTAAATTAGCTCAAATATTATTTAACATCAAACTTGTTCTTATTTCCACGTTTTTGTTTCAACATGAAAATGTAAATGTTTTTTAATTAAATTTTATTAAAATTATTGCAAGATTTATATATATATACACTTTATAATTTTATCAGCAATTACATACATATATACATACATACATATTTGTGCTATTTTAACTGTATGTATTATAATAAGTATTATACGTATCGTAAGCTGAAATGCAAAACCACGTAACTAACGAGAAGCTTCTATCATAAAAAAACATTATTATTTCAGTTATTTGAACTAATTTAGTTATTTTTCTCCTATAAATTGAAGAAAAAAGTACGTGAGGTACCATTTCCCTTAACGATAAATACTTAGATAAAACAAAGTAACAATAAACCTAAAAATAATGTTTCATTTTCAAAAAATATATTTTTCCTTTTATTGTGTTTTTTTTACTGTCAAACGAAAAAGTTTTGCTGTAGAAATGGTCTTACCTTGTTTAATATATTTTGACTTATTCATACATTTGCATGTAGATTTTGGATGTACATTATTTGAAAACTGTATATCGAAAGAGAACATTTTCGAAGCACAAGAATCATCGTACAGGTTTGTGGATACATGTGTACATTATGTATGTTAGAAACTAGCTACGACTAAAAAGTATGTCCTCTTCCTCTATGTCCTTTTCAGTGCCCCTTGTATTTTTAAAAGTTGAGTAACTACACTTGGCGCCTCTATTTCCTTTTCTGTACCCCTTGTATGTAAAATTTTAAAATGATGGGCTAAGTAGTTAGGGCGTTTATTGCTCGCTGTAACGTTCCATATAGAGGCAGAGCGTTAAAACCAAATTCTTACTGTATAAGCAGAAGGAACAATCGTTATTAGAATCCTATTTTAAGTCGGGGATTTTTATTTTTATTGTTTTTTTTAATTAAACTTTTTTGAGACTTTATCATTACTGTATAAATTAATCGAGCCTTCTTGAGAAAAATGCGCTAAAAAGCTATTTCACAAACTTTTACAAAACCCTTAAAAAAACACGGTTTCTATATGCTATCATATAGGAACCGTGAATTTTTCCGGGATAAAAATGTAATTTTCTGACCCCTAAACTACCACTACATATGCAAAAAAAGTCGATCCTTTGGTCTATAAAAATTAAAACAAATCTATCACACGGGAACCATACATTTTACAAGGTTAAAAAGTAGCTTATGTGATATTCTAATTGCCAAATGTGCCAAATTTCATCCAGATCCGTTCAGCCGTTCTGCCGTGATTGACTAACAAACATCCATCCTCCAACCAAACTTTCACATTTATAATATTACTTATATTAGATTAGTTCCCATTATTTGTGGAACGCGATTTCACTCATACGACTGTCGCGACTTACTCAGCTCCTGCTGAAATCAGAGATTATCCAAGTTCATATCTTCCATTTCAGGCCATAAGAAGTCTGTAATTATGACACAAGCTCTTTCCACTGACTGAAATGTCGTTTTCAGCTGTATTTTCCAACGTTTCTTAACCGTATGGTCCGCTCATGCTCAATATTTCAGGCAGAAAAAATCTGTCAGAGTCAAAATAACATATGATATAAAAATATACTTATATTTGGACCCACCGTTATGTAAGGGAAATCGATTTGAAAAACAAAAATGTTGTAATGTGATGGTATCAATACAGGTCAACTCAATTCATTTTTACATATGGAAGCACGACGCCAGCTAATTATTTTGCTATAATCCAACAACCCAAAAGGATTTAGAAATCACTTGTAACAAGCTTACCAACATAAGCCTTAAGCTTAGAAGAGTTTTCTGAATAATATTGTAAAGGCTTATTAAAAATTGTTTAATAATGAGAACTGAACCCCTGCGATAATATTCTTTGTTTGTAGTACGCAATAAGTTAACAAGTCTAATTACAGAAAAAATAGTGTTACGTTTACACTTCTTTTAAACGTTTGCTTACTCAAATTCCTTTAATTGATCAAAAATAAAATAAAAACACACAGAGACTTATTTATGTACAATACTGCTTATTTATACACGTTCATTCTACCATACTTAACTATTTTTAATTTCTTTAAAATAGTTTTATAATCATGCTTTTCTCAACTTCGTCCACTCCCACTCCAATAGAAATTGTAGCATCCGCACAATTAAGAAAAATAATACGTCAATTACTACAATATATGAAATACTTAACTTCTCAAAGCTCTAGCTGCACTCAGGCTCTGCGCAATCTTCTTCTCTGCCGTTTCCTTCCAGCACGAATGCTTTCTTTGTCAATAATTTGCGCCAACAGTCTTTCGTCTAATCACTCATTTTAAATGTATACTAATATATATGTACATATACATATGTATATATTTTTAATTTTACACATTTTACATTTTTAAAACACTTTAATCTTCCAATAAAACTGAAAACTTTAACATATAATAAAAACTACTTACATAACTATAGCGAGCATAAGTCATTTAAAATCCAAAGGCAATTTGTATTGTAAAAATTATTGCCATGTGAAGCTTTTTCAAAACACTATTTAAAAACTGTTACCTTTTTATACTTTAATAAACTCTATTGTTGACGTGGTGCTTTGATACAGATCATGTTGTAAGCAAAGTTGATCTACTTGTTTTTTCCTATAAATCATTCAATTGTAGGATCCTACGTCATATATGGTTTATGTTTTAAAATAATTTTTGACATTAAAAACCAACCAACGATAGCAATAAAAATATGTAATATTAAATAACCTGTATTATTCTGACATGTTACACATAGTTACGAGATTCAAATGCAGATTCAAACTTAACGAAGAAGTAATACAACTGCCAGCATCAAATCGGATAAGCAACATGAAATTCAAAACAACGGAAACGGAACTTTCTGAAAGCTTTGACAAGATGTTGCCAGACTGCATAAAAGGGCGGTGCCATGTGAATTGGGACCAGTCGAGTATAGAGTCGTGTAGAATAAACAACGCCGTCAGTGAATCAATCACTTGGGTGAAACATAGTTCGCCTTGCTTATGCTTTCTATTTTGAATGTCAAAAAGGGTGTCTTTATATTTTTCTGTAGATGTTTTTGTATATTTTTCTCCTTTTTTTGACAACCGATTTTCTTCGTTCTTTTACGAAACGGTAGACATTGTTGAGCTTTAATGACCTGACAATATATTATTTAAATTGGTTCACTATTAAAGTAATAAAAAGCTCCTAAAGTTGACACGACTGCAAATGCTAAAAATACACACGTACATTCACTTATGTAAGTATTGGTTCAAGTAAAAGCATAAGCAAAGCAATGATAGTGTTTAAGAGTACCTAAATGTGAGTAATTAGATTTTTTCTCTTTAATAGAGTGAAGTTGAAAAAGATATCAAAATTGTACCACATGAGAATTAAATATGGATCATTACATATGGATGTGTTAGATTAATAGGGAACGGAATAGGAAATTAAACGAATGCAACTAAAACAGGTATACGTTTAAACTGGTGGTCGAATTCCGACCACAAGGCAAACTCTAGTTATAATAAGGAAGTGTGGGTTCTCAGATACGCAAAATGTGTGCAACCTGTCTGCAAACTATTGCAACAATAAATTAAATGTTGCCACTGCAGAAGAAATGCGTAACAACGCTGTCAAATGTTTTTATAAACTTTTGATGAAAAATTGTGCTGCTAAGTGGATCGAGCCTTTTGAACGCTACTCTATCAATTTTGCGCACTTTTAAATTTAAAAATTTAGGCTATCTTCTGTAATTTTGCTTGTAAGTGTATTTTAAGCATCATTTACTCTAAATTTTTAAGTTTATTGAATTCGAAACGTTAGAACTTTAAATTATTAGATATAAATAACAAAACCATAGTTACCAAAAATTTATTGATTGACACAAATAATGAAAAATATATTTTATAATTACCAAGGCGTATTTAATACCTTGAGTTCAATATTTCTCATAAATATTAAAAGCAATACGATATACAACCGGAATCCTTCTGAAAAATAAATATAAATGGCAAATTTTGTATATCCAGAGGAAGTAACATTTTTCATTGAAAATATTCGTTGCTTTCAAATCAAGGACGTCGGTTCATCGAAATGGTTAGATGCCCATGAAATTGTTATAAAATTAAGCCAACAAGCTTTGTTAGAAGCAGCTGAAAACCGTGAAGAGGAGGTTAAGGAAATGTTAATTGCTCGTGATAAGCTTAAGGTGCTCATACACGAGGCCTTTTGCATATTTTTGTGGAAGACAAAAGTTTTGCCGCACCTCTTGGACATTGATCCAAATCCTTTAGCTACTTTTTTAATATACACGGTTTTGTTTCATGAAGCGTCTGTTATATCTCTGTTGGACATGGCATTATACCATGAAAATGGCTGCGAAGCTTTACAGGAATCGGCAATTGATTTAATTGACTATTGCGCTCAAGCAGTAGCACAAGTTATTGGCTTAGCAAGGTATGTAAAATAGCCTTTCATTTATATAGTTAGAATCTATGTTTAGAAAAAATAAATAAAAATGAGACCAAAACTTGTACGAAATCTGCGATACAAAATTATTCTTGGAAAGTTTTTGTGCATTAAGTTTGGGTAACCTCGTGCACGTACAGGCACAGGCATATTATCTTAATTGAAACTGTTGTATATTTTCTAGCATGGGGTATCACGAAAATGATACTAAAGTCGATGTCGATGACTCTATACTCACTGAGCTTGAGCGTCAAAAAAGAGATATAATTTTCAAGATTGGATTAAAATGCATTTCTATTCTTTCGTACTTGGCAGACCATGCTATTACTTTGCCATTTAGTGCCACTAGGCGGATGATAGTTACTCACGATATACCATGGCTGATGGTTGACCTATTGAACTTTCGCCCTTGGCAAAGAAAAAGTAAAAAGGGCATCGAAAAATATATTAATGAAAAGTGGACTTTAGTCGAAGGAGAGGATGTGGGTAAAGTTGTCAAACATGAAGCCCAAGCTTGGTTTTGTTTGCGCCAAATTCTTTTCAACAAGCACCTTATGGAATCATATGAATTAAATGAGGAAAAACTTAAACATTTGGTTAAAGTAAGTGAAATTTAATTTCTTTCGGCATTTATTTTTTTATGCATCTTGTTTTTTAATTATTAGTGTCAAGGTCTCTTACACGAATCGTTATTAGATCAATTAACGCCTTTAGTTGATCTTAAACATTACTTATGTCAGCTATCTATCACCGGAACAAATCCGAATGCGTCCAAAAAATCCAATTTCATTTTGGAAGAACTTCCCGAAATCAAAGAAAATCTTATTAGCGAGACAGAAGAATTTGGTGGTTTTTTGGGTATAGCACAGCTACAAGAAAAAATATTTCTGACAAACGACAAGGAACAAATTTTTTGTATAGCCCAGCGTTTAAATGCAGCTTATAATACCGATTTCTTAGCGGCATTGGATGCAAAAACTGAAGAATCTGAGGGAAATTTAAAAGAAAAAACAAATAACATCAACGAAAATATTCACAAATGTAGTAATTGCTTTAGTGATGCTGAAAAAAAATGTTCAAGCTGCAAGGCCGTTTATTATTGTTCGAGGTAATTAAAATTCAATGTTTTTAATTAACAATAATAGGTATATTTGAATTTGTTCTTACAAAAAAGCTCTCAAAAATAGTTAAATTTACTGCAAAATTATGAAATTAAATAAAGCAACTAATTATTTTATCTGAATCTACAAATTATGCTAAAGATCGCATGATTTAAAGTATTTTTGTACTAAATTTCTTTGCACGATTTACGATCGCCAGTGCATAACCGACCACAATATAATCGTTTTGAACGATGAAAATCCAATAATCGTCTAATTGAAATCCGCACAAAAACATAAATAAGGCAAAATTCATATCCAAAAATTTTAGAGAGAAATAATTTCTTAATAGGTAAAATAGCATTTCAATTCTAGGAACACTTCCAATATTTTTCCTCCAGTTTTTTCCGACATTAGGGAGGTAAATCTATTAAAAATCATAATTCTTATTTGGATTAGAAAATGAAATGCTTTAACTTTCGGTCCTCTTTTTGCTTTCTTTTATGCTTATAATGCCCGAATCTTTGATAAGCTTTCTTTATAAGTTTCGTAGTGTAAGTGCCCATTTTTAGAGGGGCTTTGACACAAATAAGGGGGAATCTAGCGCCCTTAGATGAAAATGTCTAGTTTTTTCATATTTTTCATTAATCGTTCACAAATTCCTATCTGCACACCTCCCTAGCTATAGTGGAGTAGCCCCATGTTCCAAAATATGCCTTTTACACCTACACAGGTTTACCTATATATGTAGGTTTAACTTGTATTCGAAATGGTTTTGTATAATATACACTGTATGCATTGGCCTGGCGCACAACTGAGCGCCTAGATTGATTTACCATTCTATATAGGTTGTACAGGCTGCCGATTTCAAGCAACCGGCCCACTTGGGTCCAGAAGAATAGGTCCCTTTGTGATGAATTCTATATAGTTTGGCGCTATATTAAAACATTAAACGCATCTTTTTATTCACAGAAAATGCCAACTTGACGATTGGGCGAAACATAAGGAGAACTGCTTCAAAATCTAGAAAACTATTGTTTACCTGGATTCCAGAATGCGAATTTTTTGTGGCATGGCTTCACGGACATCTATGGTGTATTGAATTTTAAAACAATTTCCATTTTTGCATTTTAATAAAATTTATTCTGCTTTTTTCATTAAAAAATATTGGTTTTTATTACATCTATGTATGTTTTTCGACACAATTGTTGTTATATTGGTGTGTTTTTGATAAAAACAAAAACAAGATGCATCGCTACCATCATACAGATGAACCCCAATTACAGACTAGGCTACAAAAGTTAGAAGTAGCTTAGCTGTTTTGTCTGAGGTGCTCCTTGACAACATCCAAAGCTTGGGTTTCCTCACCGAAATCCTTGATGACAACAACGGAACAGCCGCAAACCTTACGGGGTTTGCCCTCTTTGTCGATCTTGCACAAACCAGACCATTCACCGAGTTTCTTATGGGAATCAACGCGGATTAAAGGGATTTGGTGCTCATGACAGAGGGCAGTAACGAGCTTCTTGTAATTGGGTTCGTCAAAAGACTCAGCCAAGATACACAAAACAGCTTGGCGCCTAAAAATAAAGTATTAAATCAGTTCAATTCACAAAAAACAGGAGAAAATGGAAAACATACTTATCGAGGGCTTTGCAGGCTTGGTGAATACCATGTACAAGGCCATCAGCTATAAGAGATTTTTTCAAAACTTCTTGCAAAGCCTGATTAATATCCATGGCACCACCTACAACAGGTGCTGCTGAGGGAACATCTCTGTTAAGGATAAATAAAATATAATTTTAAGTCACTGTTTCATATATTGACATACACAAAGCGATAAGTAAATGCTTGTTACTCCACAATATTAATTTGCAGTTTTTTTTCATTTATGTTAAGCATTTTACTTTTGACCGTGTACTTTAGTGATTACTTGCACTTACACATCAACGTCAGCCATATTTATATGTACTTGTCGTCCTTGCACTGAAATAGTAAAAGATTTCACTTATTAATTCAAAGATGTCCATTATAATTTATAATAAAATTTTAACGCGGCATTAGTAGCAAATCAGTTGCTTTCGTACCTTTTTGACAACCGGAAAGAAAGAAGGTAGTTTTACAGCCAACTTCAGTTTATTATGATTAAATTCGTTAAATATTTGACATTTATAGTGTACGTTCAATGATTTCGCCAACTTTGTCTTGATATATATGAAAGAAGTATCTTGCGAATACTATACAGTGGAGTACATTTATGATTAATTCGAACATTTTTTGATATGAAAAACAAAATGGCTCGTGTTATCAAAAAAATCTTGCATCTCATGTTAACGCTACGCTTAAAACAGACATAGCTGCAATTCAAATATTAGTTGTTACAAAACACTGATAGTTGCGTTCATAACATAGGAATTCTGGCAATAGTTGTGGCAATTCATTTTGAGTTGCAACAATACGAATTTTGTTTGTTGTTGTTTAATTATCACAGGAGGGACGCGTTTTTGTTTTAGAGATACAGATACCTTATTAATGGGCCTTGAGTTCAAACTATGTTAAAAGAGAACTAAAATGGCAATGTATATATATTTAGGAGTTGTGACACATACCGTTTCTGTCAGCATAACGGTAATGGTTGGAAATTTAACCACATATAGTAGTTTGTGTTTTGACTTATTGAATTGTAAACAAATTAATTAAAGTAAAAAATAAAATCAAAAGTAAAAAAGGAAAGTAAAATAATTATGCCTAGAGGTAAAAATATTGGTCTTAAAAGGCCAATTATAAATATATCAAGTATATCATTGGCAATAGAAGATATCGAGAAAGGAATGACTATAGAAACTGCAGCCAAAAAGCATACAATAGCCAAAACAACCTTGTGGAGACATTACAAAAGACATCAACTGTCTATCAAGCGAACGTGTGTGTATGCTAAAAATATTGGAAGTAATTACAAACAAATATTTACAGATGAGGAGGAAATATTTTTGGCTGAATACATCAAAACACTTGCAAAACTGCAATATGGACTTAATAAAAATGATATAAGGAAATTCATATATCTCATTGCACAAAAAAATAAAAAAGGTATACCAAAAGCTTGGGCAGAGGAAGAACTAGCGGACATTGAATGGCTAACAGGATTTGTTAAACGACATCCCAGTGTACCATTGAAACAGCCAAATGAGGTTTCAGAGATCACTGCATCAACAAGTTCACAACCCAAATTTGATTTCAATGTAATTCCTAATAACTTAAATGATTCAATATCTCTTTACTCAAATTTATCATCTCATGAAGCTGACGAACACCGGCACTCACTGCAAATGAAAAAATATTAGTTGAAAGTAGAAAATAGTTGAACATTTAAAAAAATGTTATATCTAGAAATTAATAAAAATTAGAGCGCGGCGTTATAAATGTTAAGTTGGCAGATAGAAAAAGAACAAAAAACGTTATATTCAAACAAGTAAACAGGTATTCATCATGATTATAAGATCATGGTATTCACAATGACATATTGAGAGTTTATTCAAAAATTCAAAATATTCTACCTGAACAAAATTTGTATACAAACCAAACTATTTAATATACATATGTACATAAATAATATTCCAATCCAGATTTGACAACAAAGGCATTAACTTTGGCAGTACAAACGGCTCTAGCGAGAAAATCTGTGACCATGTTACCAATGTCCACATACATATGTACATACATACATAATGATCCTTTATTGCATCGTAGTAAAAGCTCAACTAAACTCGTTCTTCAGAAAACGAGTTTGAAGTTCTTGATTTACACACACTTTAATGGAAAAATAAAAACATATCCCCTCTTCAAGAGGAGAGTAAAATAAATATTGCACTCTTGCTATCGTAATATAGTGTTATTGGCTCCTGCGGACCTTGGACAAGTTCTCTCTGCAAACGTAGTAACCAAATACATTTCTGCATCGTTGACACCATAGGAATGTATTCTGCTTGTGTTGAGAAGAAAACGATTGTGCATTGGTGTCTGGTACACCAATGGAATTTTCAGGATTGGCATTAAATCGGTTCGACATACATATCGCTCCTTTATTGCAACGATCTTCAGAATTTAATTTGCACACCCCAATGCAAAAATATAAAAAGTATTCTCCCACTAAGAGGTGAGTAAATAAGATATTTGTATATATTTTGTACACCAAATGAGCGATACGAATAATATTTTTGCATTCTTAACTCAAAAATCACGTTTATTGAGATATGCCTAAGTTGCAATAAAGGAATGATGTGTACTGTCATGGACGTATAATTGAGATGTAAGCAGAAGTTTATTTCATTGCAAATAAACCAAATATCGCCTACGGCTTGTGAACTACAACGTTTTTCGACCAAACGTTTTGCGGCATATTTCATGCGTTGACTTTTGTTTTGAAAACCAACTTACAATTTAATGATTTCCTACGTTGCGGTAATTCAGCCAATGTCAATGTATCGGAAACGAAATTGCATTTTCAAATGTTTCAGGTTTGTTCTTGCCACAGCTTTCAGTTTGTGTCACACATGAATTACATATGTACATACATATGTATGTATGTATGTACATCCTGTCTTATTATTTTCTATGGAAACATAGATGTTTCAGGCTAGTTTGCCTACCTGTGATATATTTCTGTTGGACTTCTGTCGTTGCTAAGTACTCCTCTTACTCGGTGCGTAAAATCTTGATGCTACTTTTGAAACGAACAAACGTTTGAATATGTTTAATTGGGGCCACATAAACTTTGCGTGCGTAGTCATACACGAAAGTCAAAGGAACTCTATTCCCAGAAAAAGATTTCGTACGTGGAGTACCCATTACATCCAAGTGTATGATTTGCAATAAACTTGTTGCATGGCGGACAGACTTATTCAATGAAGCATAAGTATATCTGCATGCTTTTTATGCAGAATACACATTTTTCGTTCAAAGCACCACTATTAGAATTTATGTACGACTATGCCATGATATGAAATTATAAATAAGCCTTTTTAGATTGTTATCGAAAATATACTCAATAATTCTTCTGCCTCAATTCAAAATCGTTCGAAGTAATCAACGTGTTTTCACTTTTGTCTTCATTTATAACACAAATCATTGTTAAAAACCATAAATAAATAATAAATAAAGCCATAGAAAATAAAAATATGAAATTTATATTAATCGAGATTGCCTCGATATATTTTTTCAAAGATTTAAAAAACTTTTGTTTGTTGAGGGTTTTTAGCTAGTCTATATATGTACATGCATTTCATTGGTGCTAAAGCCAAATCATCAGTAGACCTTAAATTATGGTACAATTATTACAAGGTAAGTGCAGTTCAAAAAAACATGTACATACATACATATGTATGTATATATGTACATACATACATATATTGTATGCTGGGACCTGATGCCAGTTTAGCCTTTTGGAGGCTAGATTTAGTTTTTTTGTTTTTTTAACCTTTTTGTTTTGTTTTATATTTAGCTTCAAAAAGGCTAAATTTTTTACAATTTTATTTTCTGTTGCACCCATCGAATCATATTGAAACATAATACATATTAAAAAATTAATTCAATGTACTAAAGTAAGTATACGTAGACCTCGTTCAACACGGAGCATCCGTTCCACGAAAATGCCGTGTTAACCAAAACCATATTAGGCGATACAAGAAACCAGTGCATAAAACTATACAAAAATTTCCTAATAAAATTTATTCTTTACTACATATTTGCATTTGTTTTTCTATTTGGTTTTGTCATTCAAGATTTATTTCCAGTTGTTCGCCGTTGAAAAGATGGGTCGAGGATAAATAATTATAGAATCTGTGTAAAACTGAGGTTTTAGTTTAGGTTTAGTTATTTGAATTTCTACATTATGTTGGATATGTGGAGTTTGTGGAGTGAGGGCTTATACGAAATTTGTTCTTAAAAGTGCGGTGCAATCAAGAGCACTAAGAGTTATATACATTGGACTTGGGACAGTTCCGAGAGCTATAATGCGTAGCACTTAGACTTGGCTCTACTATAGTTCTCATAATTTTTGACAGTAAAATAATTATGAACTTTAGAGTTGTCTTGGCAAGCAGCTTTACATGAAATGTTTTTTGTGGGATAGATTTTTACCATTTATTTTCCATATCAATAAAACAGTGCTGTATTTGTAGTTTTTGAATAATTTATTGGTAAATTTATTGGATCTCATATTATGTTTACGAATAGATGATTTCTGTTAGTACGGTTCAATCTGTACACCAAACACACAACAATAAAGACTTGAAAGTTCCAGCACTTTGTAAATGAGCTTCATTGTACAATCAAGATTTCACCGCACAATTTAGTTTTATTATGAAGAGCTTTTTTAAAAATGTTACGTTTTGAGTGCTAATCATGGATATGGTTAATAAAATATTTTTTATAATATAGATTTTACTTGTTTATGGAATCATACAACTACAAACTGAAGAACAAAGATTAAAAAGTGCCTAGACCAAGGGTTGTTATGAAATTATGGTTAATATAAGAGTACATATGTATGTATTTAAATTAAGAAGTATAAGTAAATCAAAATTAACTACGTCTAAACGAAATTATATATATATATATATATATATATATATATATATATATATATATATATATATATATAGTGAGGATATATATATATACATATATGTATGTATTATAAAATGTCTTGCAATGTTGTGCAAATTAATTAAAATATTTTTCATGTGGATGTTAAAATACTAATAAATACGAAAATAAAACTGAAGTATATTTGTATGTATGTGTATTTGTTGGATTTAATTTCCAGAAGGATTGACTCCACTTGTGCTATTCGACAGTTGTCCTGGGACCGAAAACTGAGGCCTGAAGTTAGAAAAGTTACCGGCTGGGCCACCAGTAAATGCTGGAAGTGTGGTGCCTTGAAAGCCAGTAGGGAATTGAGCCATAAGTTGAGCTGAAAGTATAAAAGAAAATATAACATTAAATTTAAATCTATTTAAAACATCGATAACTGGGGTTGCAAAATGTACGACTCTTATAAAAGTTATGTATCACTGCAATTCTTCAAAAGCAAACAAAACACTTTTTACGTTATCTTGTATTTTAAAAATTCACCTAAGGTGCTTTCCACAAACCATTTAACATACAAACAGCCCATCTTTGCTTTACAAATGTCACGCAACAACGTTATGAATTTCTATTTTATACTGATTTGTGCGTTCCAACTACGATACATTTAAATTCGGTAAGCATTTGCATTGGTTTTCAATACCAACAACGAACAGCTGATATATAATGGTACAGCAACGTTCCCTAATGCTAAGTTAATGCACGCCGTTTGCAGATTTTAAGTGTACTGCGTTTCACAAGAGAGCTCTAAATCGAAAATATAATTTTTGTCTGTAACGCTTTAATTTTGAATTTTAATTTATTTTTATAGCGGATGTAGAGGACATATCCTGTGAAAATCAAGTGTCTACCTATTATAGGATTAGAAACGGAATTTGAATGCAGTTCTAATTATGGGTTCATGAAACCGTATCAAAATACCTGTTTTGGAAATTGTTTATATTTGTTCGCAGTTATATTTTTTAAACAATTGTACGGCATAAAGTATTCTAGATGTCAAAAAAAAAACAGCGAGTTAATTAATTTTTCTTTCAAGATGCCCAAACAACGTATGAATTTCAATGCTAAGTTCTTTAAATAATTAGAATGCTAAAACTCACTACGTGAGAAAAATTAAAAAAAAAATAATAAATATTATTTTAGAATTTGCGTTTTCTGATCAGAAGACACGCAAGTTTTCAACTCCACTTCTTCTTTATTTTTAGTTGCTAATCCATTAAAGAATTAATTTTCAACAAGAAATAAACTTTTTGTAAATGGTTTAGGACTAATATTGACCGAATATCATTCTAATTAAAACAGTAACAATAATATTAACTTTTTTCTCTGAAATGTACCAATGTTATTTATTTATATTTAAGGTATTAGCAGACCAGATTTGTACAAAATGTTGAGAATTTTAATAGAACGAAAAAATGCAACGCGAAATTTTTGTTCATAATTGGGCTGATATAACCATTAATTTAGTTAAAATAATATATGTATATGCACATTTAAACATGTATAACAACCATGATATAAAGAATTTATTCATTGTATCATGTATAACAACTGTGCCTCCGTGAAATCTTGTCACATACATACATAGAATTTAAGTTCTAGCATTTCTGTTTCTATTAGTATGTATTAAAAAATAAAACTTACCGGCATTACTAGTATTTCCTGCTGTAGCAGCCAAACGCGACAGAATTGATCTTTCAGACATTTGCAAACGTTGAGCTACGGGTGGTATGCGTGCCAATGTAGCTGGCAAACGTGAAACATCGCTCTTCATATCCGAAAGCAGTTCTTCCAATTGATTGAGAACCTTATGTAGAACAGCATTGGCTGGTTTATTGCCTGCTAATGATTCCTTGCTCAAATGCTGATGAGACTCTGCCAAACATTCAACTTCGGCAAATCGAGCATTCAATGACATTGCTGGATGATTGGGATCCTGTGCCAAGTTTAAGAAAGCTGCTCGTCTTAACTGCTCCTCAATTACCAAGGATTGTTCGAGTAATTTAAAGCGCCTGGCCAAGAATTTATTTTTAATTTCCAAGAAATTTCCCTTGCCAACGTCCATTTTGAAGGGCTCATTAATAATGGCAAAACGTATATCATTTTGAATATCTTGCCAGCGGCCATAGCCATGCGTAACAATTCCCGCCAAAAGCCAATAATCATGACGACGATGCCAAATTTCATATTCACGACCAGGAACAGCGGCCTTTTCTTCGTTCAGCCATAAAGTATGTAGTTCAGTGAAACCTCCATCTGCTATGTTAAACATAAATTTGCGCTTTAATACTTCTAAACTTTCTTCAATCTTGGGCTTGCTTATAATTTCTTTGTCACCGGGTATTTTATTCATGGATATGAAGCTGTTCGGTTTTTCTACTTCACCATCTTCTTTAACTATTAAAACATCGTCGTCATCATCATCAATGATCTCAGTAGTTTTGTCATCATCGTCTTTCGGCTTGACCAGCTCTTTGTCATCTTTTTTCTCTTCAACCTTTATTTCTTTTTTCTCCAGTGTAGTTTTGTCACTTACTGACTTATCCCCTGCATCGGATTTTTCATCTTTATCATCTTTTAGGTCAGATTCCTTGCCCTTTTCAGACTTTTCTGCTTTAACATCACCAGCAGCATCTGGCTTTTCTTCTTCACTCTTATCGTCATCCTTGTCGCTAAATTTCTTTTCGTTGTTTTCCGGTTCTTTTTTAATGTCATCGTTTTTATCGGCGACGGCAGAGATGGATTTATCGTCAGCTTTTTCTGAAGCTGGAGCTGGGCTAGGTGCTGCACTTGTAGCTGGAGTAGCACTGTTACTAGTTGTAGCACTTTTATCCTCCGGTTTGACTTGGTTTTCTGCGCCCTCTTCTTTCTTGACCGGTTCACATGGTTTCAAAATTAATTCGGGCATGCTGTAGTAACCATTAATGTGTTCGAATTCTTGCACCTTTTTACGTATTAAAGACATGACTCCAATGCGTGTTAAAACGTGTTGTCTGGACAGGCCTTCTCTCGGTACACCATCAGCGAATGTTTCAGCATTATCGGCGCCTGGTTCACACAAATGACGCATGAATAAAGAAACATATGCTTTGAAATTACGTTCCGATTTGCCTCTTAAGTCGCGAACTAGCCATTGCGAGTTAAATGCGTCTTGAGGTGGCATGCCATAACGCATTATAGCATTTAGAAAACTTTTACGTTGTCTAGCATTAAAACCTAAAACCTCTATATTCCCACCTACGCGTGCTAACAGTGGTGGTAACGGCCGATCGTCACGCCGTTCAACACGCCTACGTGCTTTTCGCCCTTCTCCACCATTTTGCTCATCGAAGTCATCATCACCCCCATCTTCATCTGATCCAGCAGAATAGTCAGAGTTATATTCTGAATTGTTGTCCTGCCAGTTGGTATCCTCACGAGTTGTATCGGCAGCAACGACGCCGCCATCAGTGTAGTTAACTTGTTTACGAACACGTTTACCTTTACCTAAAGTACGACCCACATCCTCCTGATGTTGTTCGTAATGGTGACGCAAGAGCTTAACCCAATATGCAGGATCAGAATTTTCTGCTTCTTGTTTAATGATTTCAGTTTCTTCTTCTTCCTCTTCTTCTTTTGTAGCATAGGAAGCCACTTTGAATGAGGACAAGTATTCGTTAGCCCAGGATTCCTTTTCTTCGATACCCTTGTTGGACCTGTCTAAGAGCTCACCTACCGCTCTATCGTCATAATGAATGGCTTCTTCTTTATCGTCTTCTTTAAAAAGTTCTTCGGTACCAAAACGTAAAATATCATCCAATTCTTGTTTGGTAAAATTTGCACCCTTACCACCCATACCTGGTCGTACTACTAAATGGGTCAACATCATTTTTCGCTTGGCTACTTGAGTTACTCTTTCTTCGACTGAATTTCGAGTAACGAAACGATAGATCATAACTTTATTAGCTTGACCAATACGATGAGCTCTGGAAAATGCTTGTATGTCATTGTGAGGATTCCAATCGGAATCATAAATAATGACAGTATCAGCAGTGGCTAAGTTGATACCTAAGCCGCCGGCGCGGGTACTCAATAAGAACACAAATTGTTGAGCACCTGGGGCATTAAAACGATCAATTGCTTCTTGTCGTAAGTTTCCAGTGATGCCACCGTCAATACGTTCATACTTATAGCCTTCTCCTTCTAGGAAGTCTTCAAGTATGTCTAACATTTTTGTCATCTGAGAAAATATTAATACACGATGGCCCTGGTCTTTCAGCTGCTTCAACATTTTAGAGAGTAGGACCAATTTCCCAGCAGCTTTTGTTAGTGAATTGATCTCATATAAGCCTCCAGCAGTAGTAGTGGCTTCTTCAGCAGCCGACGGAAAGAGATAAGGGTGGTTGCAACATTTCTTCAAATCCATCATTACATTTATAAGCGAGCAAGAGTTTCCACCGCTTTTCGAATTCAAAGCCTCATAATTCTTAGTCAAAATAAATTTATAGAATTTCTTTTGTTGAGCAGAGAGTTCAACTCTTACAATAAATTCTGATTTTGAAGGCATATTCTTTAAGACGTCAGCCTTCAAACGACGCAGCATATGAGGTCCTAGCATTTCATGTAGACGTTTAACTTGTTCCTCTTTCGAAACATCAGCAAATTCATTTTGGAAAGCATTCAAATCGTTGAATTTGTCTCGAGACAAGAAATTAAGTAAATGAAACAGTTCTTCCAAATTATTTTGTAGCGGTGTACCAGTTAAAAGCAACTTATAAGTTATGTTATAAGAGTTCAAAATACGGAAAAATTTACTTTGATTTGATTTCAATCGGTGAGCCTCGTCGACCACTAAAACAGCCCAATCGATTGAACCTAAACATGCAGCGTCCATAGTAATTAGCTCATAACTGGTAAGTAAAACGTTGAATTTGTATTGAGTTGTTCTCAAGCGAGAAGCTTTGCCACCCCTAATGGCACCCTCTTCAAAGCTCAACTCGTTTTCACGTATAACTGCTCTAGAGTCTTTATCGCCAACATATGTTATGCAGTAGAAATCAGGAGCCCACAGCTCAAATTCTCTCTCCCAATTAATAATGGTAGAAAGTGGTACTGCTACCAAGAAAGGACCTTTGCAGTGACCTTCTTTATATAGAGAATACAAGAACGTTACAGTTTGTATAGTTTTCCCTAAACCCATTTCATCGGCTAGAATAGTGTCTACTCCATTGCTCCACGAATAACGCAGCCAATTGATACCATCAATTTGGTAAGGGTGTAATTGCATACCAGTACCTTCCAAAAATTCTGGTTGACATTCATATTTTTTTTTCAAGTCTGTTATGGGTTTTTCAGGAGGAGGAGTAAATCGCCTCACTGGACGATCTTCATCCTCTACCTCTTTAGCTTTGCTCTTGCGTCCTTTTTTCTTCTTGCCCAAGCGTTGCTCTGATGTACACATGGTTCTTAGATCCAAGTAGTAGTCGATTGCTTGTTTAAGGCCAGGAATATCATCGGATTCATCTTCCCAAGTTGATTTATCGTATGGCAGATCGCGCCACTTTACCAAGTACATTGTAGTGCCATCTCTAGCAGTTCGATGATTGATAACGCGCTGTACTATCAACCATTCGGGCTTAACGCCATTTTTATAGAAACGATCTTCCAAATCTTTCTTATATGACTCATCTTCGTCATCGGCCTGTATACCACCTTTAGCTTTATGTCGTTGTATGCGTTGATAGCGGGAGTCAGCCTCATCCAAGGTTTCTTCGAATTTAGGTGGTTCCTCCATGTCATATTTGCGATGAAAAGATCGTATCATTAAAGGATGATGAACTTCCATTTGAATTTCAGGCACCCATTCGCAGTGCCAGTAGGACATATTGTGCCATTTAACAAAGTATTCACGTATTTTAGTCTTCTTCTTTTTTGATCCAGAGTCTTGGCGTTCGGCCCAACGCCAAGTAATAATTTTCTCTGCCTTTCCAGTTAAAGGTGGACAACTGCAACGAGGACATCTCCAGTCCCCATCTGGTATATTATCCAAGGGCGGATTTAAGCAAAATGTATGATATGCTGACGGGCACGAATCGCAGCACAATAGTTCTCCTCCATCTTTACAAACTCTGCAAAACTCTTGATGCTCGTCATCATCATCCTCTTCAGCAGCTCCTCCATCGGCTTCACAGTGAGGGCAGGACCACTTTCCTTCTGGTGGCTCTTCTAATTCGGGTTCCAAGCAAACCAAATGATAAGCTCGAGGGCAAGTATCGCAAAGTATTATTTCACCACCCTGTTGACACACTTCACAGTAATCCTGATGTTCATGTTCACCCTCCTCGCCATCGGGAAAGCGTGAGGTTGTCTTGAGCTTCTTCTTTTTTTTGAACTTATTGCCGATTTTAACTTTAGCTTTCTTCTTTACAACGAGTGTCTCATCGTCATTCGCAGCTAATTGACCTTCACCTGAAGCAGCTGCTGCAGACGATGTGTTAGGTATGTCGTCAGCACTATCATCAGATTTTTGCAGCATTTTTTCGAATTCTAAATCAGAATCTCGCTCGGACGCTCCGGAAGCATCTTGATCTTCATCGGAACTGCCACGTTTGCGCTTGCCGAACTTTATTTTTAATGTTGGTACTTTGCCAGAACGCCTTCCTTTCTTTCCGCGACCTCTACCTCCACGCTTACGACGACCGCTAGAAGATTCCTTTTCCTCCTCTTCCTCCTCCTCATCTTCCTCTTCTTCGTATAGATCATCAGGCTGAAAAAAATATTGTTCACAATTAATTCACCCAAGCAATTTTTAGAACTGATTGGTTTGTAATAATGCACCTTTTCATTTCTTGACGACCTAGAAGATCTTGGTTCTTCAGCCTCCTCACTCTTTGCTTGTTCTGTTAGTAAATTTGGATTAGCTTCACAAAATTCACGCCATTTAGCATCAACAAGCATCATTAGTTTTGGTGCCGGTATTTTGGCATTCTCCTTCTGTAGTATAGGTCGAACATGTTGAGTAAAAGCTTTGTATGTAGTTAGATTTTGTAAATCCGTTTCGCTGTATTCAATTTCAACATCCGTTACGTTAAAAGCTGAACACACATCTTCCACTGAGGGCATACCTACGAAATTAAAAAAATGGTTTCATTATAAAGTAGAGAATACAAAATAAACAAAACTGAATGTACCCGATGAAGATGATTCCTTTTCTTTACTGGCTTTATCGGCATCTTTACGTTTACGGCCACGTTTTGAAGAAGAAGATGTTGTCGTATAGTCAGCATCGTCATCTTCTCGTATGACATCACTTTCCTCTTCGCTTTCATTCTTCTTACGTTTCTTCTTTTTACGTCCCTTTTCTTCACCTTTTTTGGTTTTGCGCTTTTTACCCTTTTTCTTTTTGCGCGTATCTTCAGGATCGTAATCATCATCCTCGTCATTCTTATAAGAAAATTGAAAAATAATTTTAATATTGTTTACAAAGAAGTATGCAACTCCCTATAACATCCCTGCAAAGTGCGTTGCTCGTTAGACAAAAATAACGTAAACAATTAAGTTCGACTACTGTACGGTGTTTGACAAAATTTTGGTTGATTCTAACGAACGTCGAACTTTGATGAAAATTGTACTTTTTTTAGTGAAAAAGTAGTAAGAAAAGATGTTCAAAAGAACATTTGAAACAATAGATAGAAATATTCTTCTTAGTAAACTTTATATGTATGGTAAAAAGGCAATGAAATAAAATAGTTTGAATCGTATCTAAGTCAAAGGACACAAACATCCAAACTGAATAATATAAAATCAACCTAGATTGAAAACAAATATGGAGTTCCCCAGGGATCTGTCTTAGGAGCAATGATATTTATTATATACTTATATATTAAGGAACTACAAAACATTTTAACGAAATGTGAAATTGTTTTATACGCAGATGACACGTTAATATTTACTGGAGCCGAAACGGAACAAATATGTCAACAAAATTTAACGCAGAACATGATAAATGCAGAAAAATTGATAAAAAATTTATAAACTTAAATTGAATGAAAGCAAAACTAAAATAATAGAAATAAATATGAATAGGAATATTGTAATAACAATCAATAATAAAGAAGTAAAAAAGTGAAACAGATTAAATACCTCAGTTTTATTATAGACAACACAATAAAATTTAAAGAACACATAGGGACTTCATACGTTAAAAGATTGGAAAAAGAATGGATTCTTCTAGGCAAAACAATTCGATTCATAGTTTAGAAGTTACGGATTTATTACTTTTTTTTAATTTCACGCAACGCATCTCTGGATGTTATTTGTTTTACGGATGTTATTTGTTTTATGGTTGGATTCTTCGATATTTGCTCAAGCTTTTACTCATTGTGTAGAATCGATCGACTGTTGGGACGTAAAAGTGGAGAGTTAGCCATCTACATGTCTTGTATAACTCATTGCCTACTCACTATGATTATTTTCATCAATCTACTTCCTTAATTGATTATTTTCTCATCAGATAGCCTGACCGTCAGTACTGTTTATATCACATCACTTTTTAAAATGTGGTACTTTGCAACTTCTTGTGTGCTATTCGCAGTGTCGACCACTATGTTTCATACACTACAACCGTGCTGACATGGCGACTATGAGATATACTCTCGTTCTTCACCACTCTTTTTAATGACCTCTTGCGACCTACTATTTATTCACAATAGAAGATTTTCTAATGATGTCAATTAATATAGATCGTTAGCTAATATCGCATTGAGAGCTTTTTATGATGACAGATGTGACAAAAATTGGTATCGTAATCTTACAAAAGCAAAGATAAGGAAATTTAATACTCTGTATAGTTGTCGTTTATTTAATTGTGGTGACACAAGAAACATATGCATTAATCTGCGGAATGCTAGGGAATCTGGGGCACCGTCCATCGCTTTATATACGAGTATACATAGATGCTACTGAGATTAATTAACACTTTATTAGCAGCAAATTATATGTTGATTATGATTAGACTGATTTCTCACAATTTACTAATTTGACTGAATGCTTCGCTTTTGCAAACATTACTGAAACTGAATTATATACTGCTTTATTTAGAATAAAATCTTCTACGACTGGAGTAGGTGGTATATCTATCAAGTTACGTAGGATCATTTGTCCTTACATTAGTAGGCATCAAGGGGATTGACTGAATCACCTTATTAAATGCTCTGCCAACAATTTATACGTATTCAAATCTTTCTATATTTTTTTAGCAACTCGATTCAATTATTACAAGATTTTGTTTGTTATTTGCATTTATAATACTTACATTGGGTTTTAAAGGAGCATCCGAGTCATTAGAAATTTCTGCCTGTTGAGCCGATTCATCCAAAGCATCTTCCTCTTCTATATAAATAATGTATAGAAAATAATTTTATTAAATAACTAAGATTAACTTTTAATAGTTATATCAGTTTCATAATTTAAATTTAAGTATTCATGTGGCTTTATAGAACGGATAAAAAATTTACAGCCTCATGTACATATAACGAAAAATTTGCATGAAGTTAGCATCATAAGTGTCGAAATTGAACGTCTCTTAAAGTTTTTTTACAATTTGACATTAGAAATCGCCGTATAATGTAGTCTTCACTCATGACTCACGATTCTAGGGCGATGATAAATTATATGGCAAATCTAGTTAAGACGAAGTTAAACTTCATCACTAGTACTACCGTTCATGCCAATTTTTCTTTATATGTATATAAGGTTGTTTGTTAATATATTTCAATCATTATATTTATTAATTTTAAACTTACTGTGATTTTCATCATTTTGAGCTAGAAAACTAAATTAAGAACTGAAAATATTGACAGAAGTTATTAGAATTGTAACAAATCATAATATTATCGACCCATAAGCTATTAAATAGTGTAACCCGAAAAAATAAAATTTTGCAGAATATTGTTTTTCTTTTTTCAATTTGTTCAGCATTTTTATGAAAATTTAAATCTAATGAACTTATGCAAGTACGTTTACTGCAAAGTCTTGAGTTTGATGGTGAGAAGGGCAAGAAGAATGGGGCGTGTACAGACTTTGGTGTACTCACTCTTTCTTCTTTGGTCGTCGTTTACACATACTTATTTAGGTTTCATCCAACAAAAGAACACAAAATTTGTCAAAGTAAACTTTGTGTTAGTGGGCTAAGTATTGATTCAACTTCAAAATTATTTATTTTCTTAACGTAACAAAAGAGAATTTAATTTGCCTTGTTGGAGTAAAATATTCAGTACAGGACAAAACATGAGTTTAGGTCAAAATGTCATGTTTCTAGGGGTTTGACACCAAACGCTACCTACATATCTCAAGATCAATTGACAACTGATATAATTTTAGCTTGTTTGTTTTGCTATAGTGTTAGCTAATCAGTTGAAAACACAGTCATATATACACTTGAACCTTAAATACCTCAAAACTATACTTTTGGACTACAAAATTCAAAACGTCATAATTTCGTTAATTTTAGAAATTTTTTCAAAGCAGAGATTTTTACCGATTAGGTTGTCGATTATGAATGCAACTGAGAGTTGTCAATTTCAGTTTATTTTTCTTGTTGCACACACCAATTTTCAGTTGTCGGGGAGCCTCATAGGCTAGTGGAAAATGTGCTAGACTAGTCGGGGGGTCGTAGGTTCGATTCCTGTCTAGACCCTGGGTGTTTCTGCAGATAAACCAAAAATGTGTCGCAGTTTGTGTTTGTTAAAAAAAGGGGAAAAACGGAACTGAAGTTCGGTTGCTATACACAATAAACTTATTGATATCAAGCGGGGACCGTAGCAATTTTTAGTAATACCATAAATATATCGATTTAACTGTTATTTTTTATTTGACGAAAAATGTTTTTGAGTTGTAGTTGACAAATAACTATAATTTTTAATGTTTTGCTTGAAAATTATGATTATTTTGTTTTTTTTTTAAAGGCGACTACATTCGGTTTCTAATTTTTCGTTTGCATTTAAATATTTTATTCAAATAATGCTTCAGAAATGAAGCTTCACTAATGGTTATTTTTAAAACTTTAATATGATCGCCATTTGTTAGTTAAAAAATAAAACTCAATTATTTTACGAACAAAAAAAAAACATTTTTTGTACAATATAATAACTGAGGTTCAGTGTTTGTTTGGTCCAAGTGGAAATGCAAAATATCGTGTTTTTTCTGAAATCCAAAAACAAAATACACGAAACTTCCGTTGGATCTCATAAAAAAGCTAAAATTTTGCATCAAACACTGAACTCCGGTAATATCCCTAAAATTTTTGGAGCATACAAATTTTTTCTCCTGATCTCAAATACATATCAATTAATAGATCGATTACCCGATTAACTGAAAAGTCCGAACAAATGAATACCCAGGTAATTATTCTTAAATAAATAATAAAACTGTTTTAAATTTTTGCATCAATATTTTGTTTTATAATTTTATTTAAATATTTGTTTCTTACAGTTTAAAGGTTTCGATCCTTTTCCTTATAGTTTGTCTCTGTCGCATTTTTATGAACTTTTGTCTGGGAGTTTACGTGATATAGTACTTTGTTTTTGTCAGTAATATAAACTACATAATAACGATATCATTTACTCATGATATAAATAATTTTTTTAATATACATATTTTTATTAATTGCTGAGATTTTCAGCAAAATTTGTCACTTAAAATTAATTGTAATTACTTATATTTTTTTTTTTAATTAATTTTAGTCTAAGATTTTCTGTTGTGTTTTTGTTTTATATTTCTTGCTTTAATATCGTATGTTAGTTTACATGTTAATTGATTTATGTAATTAAAATGCTTTTTATCGTAATTTTTTACTTAATTTAAATCAAGATAATTGTAACGATAAAAAATAAAAACACTTACAAGTGTACATACATATATTTAAAATAAAAATGTCTACATTTGTCCAAGATATCAATAAGCAATATTTTTTAATCATTTAAAAAATCATGACCTATTTCAAATGATATAATCAAATCTGCTTAATGAATGAAGTATTAAATTCAAAATTACTTCTTTTTATTTTCTTTAGTGTGGACCGGTATTGGTGCGTAAAAAAATAACTCAATCCACGCTTACGTTTTTTGGGCCTTAATTAATATCTTAAAAACATTTTAAGCAAAACAAATCTAAGATATACCAGCTTCAATGATTTGATAGAACTCACTTGGAATACATCTTATGTATGTTAACACATATTTTTAATTCATGCAAAAGTCTTAACAATTCGTATCAGTCATGAGTTTAAAACTTTTTCAATTAGAGCAAAATTCTCGATTCATAAAAAATTAGATTTGTTGCTGTCCCAAATCACATATATATATATAAGTACAGTAGTTTTCCGGTTTAACGAACATTTGATTCTGTGAACATCGCTTTTAACGAACAGGTCAGTTTGCTCCATTGAGTACCTTATATACCGAACAAAAAATATTTTATTTGTGCTCTGTTTAACGAACAAATAAAGATTTATAACTTTATTTAACAAAAAATATAATCTTAATAAATTTCTTACACAAATAACTAAAAGCAAAGCGAGTAGAAAAAAGTGCTGCTACTTTAGGTTCTGTTTGCATAGTATTTTTGTTTTGATTGCGCTTCAATCGTCATTTGCGAATATTCTTTCGTGGTGTTAACATAACAAATGGGCCCAAGAAAAATACTGTTTTTAAAACAAAAACTAGAAATTGTTGACGATCGCCGAAAAGGCTTGCTTGCGAATTGTATATTTAAGCAAAAAGTATGGTTTAAAAAGTCCACAGAATGTGTACAGATTGTACCTTTTTATTATCTCAAAAATTATTTTAAACAAAATAAACAACAAAAAATACAATTTTTGTTATTTATTTATCCAAAAAAAAAAACGGCTATTCTACATAAGTATTGGATATAACGAACTTTTCAGTTTAACGAACAGGCCTGACAGAGTACTGGGTTGTTAAATCGAAAAACTACTGTATGTACATATTTTCCATTTTTTTAATAAATAAAATGCCTTGTATATTGACGTTCTAGTGTTTAGAAAATATGGAAAAAGCGCGATTCAAATCAATGCTGCATGCTTCCACGTACTTTTGCAAAGTTAGTACTTAATAAGGAAATGCTTTTTACTTCCCTTTTTCCCTGTATTAATATTAAACTAGTGCATCCAGCGGTCTACTCAATCGACCGCATTATAGAAATTAATATTAAACATCTACATAAATACATACGATAAAATACATAAAAATTCTTAACATTGTCTCATTTCATTTCTATGCAAAGGCAAATTGAACGAACACACATGTACACTCTGTTTATTTTTCAAGTTTAAGCTGATACATGCATGTGTTAGTAGCAAATTTATACGCTTATAGCTCGCTAAATACCGGAACGATTTAAATAAAAGTAAGATTGTGCACATCTATGTAAAAACCCGTTTAAAAACATATAAATCTTTCCAAAATCTGTTCAGTATTACGGCCTATTAATAATATAGATATACTACATACATACAATCCAAAAGCTTAACTGAAAAAAGTTACCATGTAACCACATGGTGTAAAAGATGGAAAATGGGAATAGCAAAAAAGATCACCTGCTGAATTGAACAATTCCTAGGCGATTACAGCCAGTTACAGATGCCCGCAGCGGACCAACCAAAGATTCAATTTGAATCGTATGTAGATTTTTTCAATGTATTTTTTTTAGTTTTTTGTTAATTATTTAAGTTTTTATTGAACTATGAATAAAATTAAATTTTAAACAAACCTGCATCATTATTTATTTCTCATTGTTTTTTTGGACTTGTAAAAATTTCAAAAATATGAGTCGCATGTAGACTTTTGTCGGTCACATACATATCGCTCATTTACTGCAAAAGAGTCATAACTCAAAAGTGATTTTTGAGGTAAGAATGCAGAATTATTCTCCATATCGTTCTTCATCTTGTGTAAAAAAATTCATACAAATATCTTCTTTCCTCAGCTATTTTGAGAGGAGAATAGTTTTTCACTTTTCCATTGAATTGTTGTTAAATTAAAAACTAAACTTGTTTTCTGAAGAACGAGTTTTTTTTAATTATAACTGTTTTACAGTATATGAGCGATATGTATGAATGTATATTACCCTCTACAATATTTAAAAATTGATTTAAAAAAATCTGGATATTAATATACCATTTTCCACTTTTTTCTACTTAAAAACATTGCATTTAAGTTTTCAAGGATTCCTTTAATGGAAAAGAAGATTTTAAAATATTATTTTACATATTTATAAAACTCGTACTAAAAACACATATTTTTGGGCTATAAGACAAGTAATTAGAATAATATTTTAGTTGCCAAGCGCAGTTCAATCAACACACCCAACTCATATGCAATGGAGGAGTGAAAAGTGCATATCACAATAAATAATTCAAGACTATCATACTGTAGTAGTTACTGTGTGAAACAGTCATTACTGCGTCTCTGTCTGCTAAAAAGAATATATGTTTTTAGAACAAGATAATGTTCATTATTTTTAATAATAATTTTTAGCAGTATTAAGCATTTATCAGATCAGACAGTGGTGAATATCCGCCAGTGTGAATTTCAATGCAATTGTCTAAGAACACTACAATAATCGATTATATCTAATTTAAATATATTTTATTAATTATATTGTTCAATAGTGTTCAAATACATATTTTTTTATATTGTTAAATTATATAAAATTAAGGAGGTAATGGCTTTTGGAGAGTCCAGAAGAAGATGGCGGACCGTCGAAACGGTCGTTGTTCTTTGTCTTTCGTCAATGATGAATTGAAGTCTTGGATTAATTTTACTCCTCTCTCAGCTGCGTCATTAACTACAATTTTTTAGTTTCTAAGCTGATTATCACACAATTCATCGGCATAAGTATTTAAAAAATCTGTATTCATTTCAAATCTTTTTATAAACAAAATAATCAATTTCTATGTCCAATAAATTATCAGCATCTTGGAAATTAAGTTTTGCTTTTACATCCCTGTCACGAGAATTATTATCTTCACCGTTTTCTACTTCAGACTTCATTTTCCTAATTATCCTTGTTTTCCAATTTTTCCTCCCAAGTATCATTGAAAAATTAAAAAGCAACTTGCTCTGAATTGAGTTACTACAGATGGTTAATTTTTTTAGACAATGCTTTGTCTGCAATTTCTTTATCAATGTTTCTGTATTCAACTAACGATTTTACTAATCGTAGGTTGGTCTTGGTTGCAGGTCAAGGTGGACTTGTCAGCAGTAAACCATGCTTTTATATAAATATTGTTTATAAATAAACATATAAGTAACTTTAATACCCTTTCTCTACAAATCACTCAACGAAAATTGATCGCTGAAAAGATATACATACATATGTATATTGAGACAATAACAGGACTTTGTCATCCATCTAGCGTGTGATGAATAGCTACAGGCACTCAGAAAGTAATTTGTTCCCAAGCAATTGAGACAAAGTTGAGTACACATACATGCTAGTATAAAATTAAGTTATAATAAAAAAAACTAAATATTTTATGTACGTATTGCAGTCATATTTTGTTTTGCATGAAACCCAAATTTTATTAATTTATTTTGTTTTAAATATGTCTCTTCATTAAATGCTAAAGCTTTATTAAAATTATTTTATAGTATAAAAATAATTACATTATTTGCAAAGTAAAAATAATTACAATTTTCTTTAAAAAAAGTTAAATTCAGTATTTAAGAAGCTAATCATTAACGTTTCAAATAAATTGCGTTTCTTAATTTTTATTATAAAATGAGCAAAATGTTCTTCATAGATAAGTATATGGATGTATTTAAACTTTGTAAAATAACAATACCTTTATAAAGTAAAAACTAGAATTTCACTCAACATTTTAACATAAATTTTAGTAAAAAAATTGACTTCTTTTTAATAATAACGAATGAATTTGTTTTTACGTTTTTATGTATGTAGTAGTATACACATGTACATATATGTATGTATGCATGCAATACAATTTTGAAATATTTATGTAATATGTGCCACTTTTTATGTAAATGACTTTCCCTATTTGTCTCCTGTAATTTCGTTTAATATTTATAACATGCAAACCAGTTTAAATAAAAAAATAAAGATTATAAATGAAAAAAATGTACTATATTTTTAAGTCCGGCGAAAACTTTGACGGCAAAGTAAAGAATTATATAAACAATTTCTTTCAAATTATTTTTAAATTATCAATATTTGTCGAGAAGTTGTAATGCACTTTTTAACCGCCGCGTATTTTCTTCTGCCCGTTTGATGAAAAATTTTCCGACTTTGAGATACATCTTCCAAAATTCAGATTATAAAAAGATGTAAAACTGGTTGAAAACCCGAACCGATCCCTGGAGTACATATGCTTAATTTAAATTTTTTATGAAAATCGAAATCGGTAATTTAATAGTGTTTTTAGCTAAAACCCCTCAACAAACAAAACTTTTAGAAATTAATATTTAATTTTATTTACATTGTTGATAAAAATTCAATCAGGTAAAGCAAAAATATAAACAAAGTTCAATTATTGTGATTAGAATATAGCATCGATTTCTATTTTTGTCGATTTCAATTTTGATTCTAACAGCAGTCAGATCTTACAACAGCCACCCCAAAGCACATCAATGTCAAAATAGGTGGCCAGGCGAAAAATTTCAAATTCGATTCAAAAAAGAAAATAAAAAATGGAGTCAAAGAAAATTGTGTAGAAATTGCAAACACTTTTCTAAAATTTATTTTTTATTATTTTGTGATTGTGCCAGTGTCGTACCCAACCCACCTGACGGATTTTCTTTAGTCAACTCTAATAACTACTTGAATCAACACCGGTGTGGCAATTTGGAAGCTGCAATGTCACATAGAAACCAACAGATCTTCATATAAAAGTTTCAGTATTTAACACAACTTTTGTTGGTCAGCAATTGATAAAAAAAGTTGGAGCACATCAACGTGTATGAATTTTCTTGGCAGATCATCGCGTCGAGTATTTTAAGTTGCGGTACTTAAAATTCTTGCACCAAACAATCAACCACATCACATGAATTATCGAATCCGAATTTTTTCGCGACGAAACTGATAACAAATTTCTCTATTTTTTTAGTTTAGTCTTCGGGTGAGGGGTTTTCAAAATAGAATTGAAATATTTAATTGTGTGATAATCCAACATCAGGTGTGAAGCAGTTATGAAGGTTAGGCGATGAACATAGGAGAGGTTATAAATTTTACCTTTTTTTAATATGTCAAATTTTGTAGAATTCTCTTCAGACTAAAAACCAAAGAAAGTTTAGTTTTACAAATTTTATCAAATTGCAGCGACAAATACAAATTCTAACGAAACAAAACGACTCTACTGTTTGCACTGACTTTACAAAGAGAACTTTTCCTTTGGAAAAAAAAGAGTTCTTATATAAAATATTTCTCCTTTCTTTGCATCCGCGGTACATTATAACTTTTAAATTGCAAATCACACATATATAAAAAATAAGAATTAAAAAAAATTGTCAATTAATAGCACAGTCAGCTGCATTAATAACACCACCTGTTATAAATACGCCCTGAACCCTCCTATAAATATAGCACATCGACTTAAAAAGTGGACAACTAAAAAAGGGGTAAATTGCGACAATCGATATCGATGGTCATTTCAATACAATTTAAATGAACATTACAGTCGACATCGATTTGCTCGGTGGTTTTACAGAAAACGAATTTCATGTATTATTTTTGCTCACTCCGTTATGGAAAAACTAGGCTCCCCTCAAGAGTTAAGTATATAAGATATATGTTTATTTTTATACAATATTAAAGCGGCATGACGATTACATTTTTCGAGTTATGCTACTTTAAAAGTGTATGTGCAATAAGTATGCAGTTAAAATTAGTCTTGCTAGGACACTTTGAAAACAATTACTATTTATTAGAATTAATTGGACAGGTAATTTCAATATTCAAAGAACTTTAAGGAAAGGTAATGATTTTACATTTTTAAATTGAAATTATAAAATGACAGCCGTATACCAAAACGATTTATAAATTTAGGTTAGGATTAGAGTACAGCTTTTGTATGGGCAAAATGGGTTTAAAACACACTTTAACTTAAACAATCTCTTTGGCATACGGCTTCAAAGTCTTAGTATTTTAGTTTCTTTTTTGCATTTTTAACTTATATTTTTTTATAAAAGTTTGTATATGGACGAAACAAAATGGATGTGTTTTAAAACTTATGTGTAAATATAACAAAAATGTTTTGTTAGTCCCATCTTTTATTTAATTAAATATCTTGCTAGCAGCCTTTTGGTTTGTCTAAACTAATTTTTTTTAATACATTTTTCCAAAGTGGCTTTTTAAATATGGTTTGATCCTTTTGAATGTTAGTTGTTTTGTGTCATTTGTCTTGTCTTATAATTTGTATGATTTTGTTAATCTTAATAAAAATAGGATTTTTCTTGTTTTGAATATTTGTAATTGTAAATAGTTTTTTTTCGTTATATGACAAAGTTATTATTTTAACATATCATATTAATGATTTATATACAATTATGATTCAATCAAATGTCAATGAAAATTATTTATTTTCTTCTCTTTAATATTTATACTTATATCATTCATTTTAGAACATTGTGTAATAATTAGTAAAATAAAATATTTAGGAAATTAATTAACAAAAAATATTTTCATACCCACCTTTAACGCTTTGATTAAAACGAGTTTAAGGGGTCGATTATGGATGACAAACCAAAAATTAGTTGAGTTGAAAACTGTATTTCGGTACATATTTAATGTTTTTCTGACAACCGCAAATTTTTAGTTGCCGACTGACAACGCAACTGAAGTTTGGTTGCTATCCATAATCGGCCAATAAATCATTAGATAGTAGGAATAAATAAAAAAATAAAACCAATTCAGTTTTAAATTCTTTAATCATAATTTCCAAAATATAAATAATCAGGTGTTACAGAAATACGAAATCGTAAGGTAATGAAAGTAAAAACTTGTTTAGCTTCTGCAGAAAACGAAAAACTTCAAAATTTGTTTAATAATTGGGAATTTAGTTTATTTAAAAAAACTTATTTGCAGTACTTGTGTAAATCAAACGATTTCGACAAAATCGACTCATTTAGGAAATGTTATTTTTTATATTAAAATCCAGTATTTTTATAACAACATTGAGTAAATAAAATAAGCATCATTATAGTAAATAAAATTTCGCGTGACATGTGCTTCCTTTTTGCGAACGCCAATTTTGTATTGTTGTGTTTATGTACTATTTTGTTCACTTTGTTCACAATTTCTTGGTCATGGTTCACGTAAAAATATTTTCGCAATTTATTTACAACAAGGGTGAATAATGGAAATTAAAATAAACAGCAATATTTTTGAATGTTTAAGAGTTTTGTTTTTTTAACGCATTTGAAAAAATTTTCAGTATAACCTATAAATTCCGTAACAAATTTCCAATTACTTCCGCTACTGATTGCATTACGTAATATTATTAAAGGTCATTTCACACTATAATACAAATATTACGTAAATTAGAAATGAAAAAGTATTAAAAATACAATCACCCTTTTTACATACAGTTGGCGACAGCGACGTCACGTCAACACAATACCAAAAAATTGGGGATTGTCCACTCGTTGTTGAAAACAACTGACTACTTACTATTGACAGGTTCATGTTATTTTCTAGACCTTATAGAACAGAAGTACACTTTCATTACCACAAAATTTTTCTCAAGAACGAGTAGACAAGCTCCAATTTTTTGGTATTGTGTTGACGTGACGTCGATGTCGCCAACTGTAATAAAGGGGAATTACTCATTATATCAAGGTTACATTTTTGTTAATTTAAGTAATTCTTGGTATTATAAAGTGAAATGGCCTTAAGAAAACCTTACAATTTTGTTTTTTAGCTACTCTACAATTGTATACCATATAGACATACATACATAGGTTTTGGCAAAACTAAGTCTCGGTTCGGACTATGAAAGTTTTCTTTAAGAAATTTTTTTGTAATGAAATTCACATTCGCTACCATGAAAGAAAAGTAAAAGAAAATCAAAAATAAAGCTGCAGCCACTTCCCGATTGGTAGTTACGAATTACAAAACACAAGAGAATTTCAAAGTACATAAAAGAGTGTACTACTTCCCAATCTGTTCTACCCGAACACCTATAAACTAAGACTTTCAGAAAGAAAACTTTCATAGTGTGAACCGAGATTAAGTAAACAAAATCCTAAATCGAATGATTCGGGTCTGTTACCAGATTGTTTATTTTTATAGTTGTTTTGTAATATGTACACAAAGTATCCGATCCTATCTTTGAGTACGGGAACACATTTCGGTAAAATTAGGGATGTAAAGTACGGCGATCGCATCTAACATTATATAAAAATGTATTTGTTGGTTAAATAATAGGATGGATTCGTAAATGCAATGAATTTGTGAACCCTGTCTGCAAGCTATTGCGACAACAAATGAAAGATTGCAGTAGTTGCATACTCTATATTGCCGCCAAGTGGATCTTTTCGAACGCTAATCTTTCATCATTATAGCACAATTACTGCATTTGAGAACTTACTCATACTGTCCAGAAATTCTTCTATCCATTCCTGATATATGGGCATGTCCCAGAAACAGTCCACCATCCAAAATTTTTTTTAATTTATCAAACTTATTTTTTATATTTTTTTAAGGAATATTAGACTAGATATATAATGCAAAAATTATTAACAAATCCTACCCTACCTCAGATCTTCTAATTTCATACCCGAAATTAAAAATTTGTATTTATTATTCATATCATTCTTTGGTGTTAATGAAGATAGGCCGATCGAAAGCCATATTTTTATACATTGAATTCACTTCAATTTTAGTAAACAAATTTTGTGTTTTCTATTTTGGAAATATTGAAATTAGATATGAAAATAGAATAGAAAAAATGTAACGTACGTCACAAAGGGTTCACGTCTTTTGATAGAGAACGAAAAAATTTTCGGCTACAAATAAGTCATTTTAGAATTTTTTTATATTCATCTTTCTTTTAGGAACTAGATTTTGTGTGCTTTATTATGCAAAATTCTAAAAAAAATACGAAAACACTTTAACTTTCAAAGCTAATTCCGTTTTTTGTAGCGTGCGTCACAAAAATTTGTTATCAATTATTTTGCAACAAATACCGGCTAAAAATTATTTTTTATCCAAGGACACTTACATCCCACTAAACACCATGCATATGTTGAAGGTACCTCTTTTGAAAAACCAAAAAATTTTTATATATTAATGTGAAAACGGGTACGAATGTAGCGTTTGTCAGGCAGTATTTTCCCATATTTAGTGGGAAAATTTTATTATCAGGTTGAGCTTGTAATACAACATATTTGATAGTTTCATTACGATAAGTATAGTCTCGAGTCAGCCTTGAAAGGTGAAATGTAGTATTAGGATATTATAAAGATAGGAGTTATTCAGTTTCATCTATAATAGACCTATAAACTATATTGGGATAAGATACAGAATAATTTCTTCAGATGAATAAAGACTACCAATCCAAACACCACCAACAATAGTTTGTTTCTCTAGCTCATTTCTCTACTTTTAATTAAGAATAGTATATACATACTTATAATTATGTGTTCGTTGAAATAAAAACTGTCAATAAAAAAATTGGACAATTAAAGTCTACTTACAGATCTATATTGCTAACAGTCTGTTCAAATAGCAATAAATAATAAGAGCCTTTATATTCATTTACATCTATTCATATATATATATATATATATATATATATATATATATAATGTTTTAGATGAGTATGTGAACATGTACATAAGTATATGTTGTACATCACAAAAAAAAAGAACTTCTCCCTTTTCCACCACACTTTCTTTAAATTCGGCAATTTGCAGTAAGAAACAACTTTTTTATACAAAACGAAAAACAATAAAATTGCTTTTTTGTTTATTTTTTTTAATTTGAAAACAGAAAAATAAAACATGTTTGTTTTAACTTAAAAATAATAAATGATAAAATGCTTAAATGACTAATTATTACACAATTATTAAAAAATAAGAATTATGTGTGGTTACAAACTTTTGCGTTTTACACTTTAGTTTTTTGTTTTTTGGGTTTTTTTTTCATTAATATTTAATAATTAAATATAAATTTATTATATAATATATAAAAAATCTTTCTTATTTTCTTATATTTTTTAAAGTTTTTTTCTTGCAAATGTGTATAAGTCCACTTATGCTTACAAGTAATTTCAACATATTTAGCTTTTTATTTATTTAAGGATTTTTCCTTTTGTTTTATATATACGTATATTTATATATACTTTTTTTTTGGGAAATATATAAACTATTTCAAAAATGAGCCGTCAGCACAAAGATAAAATTAAGAATGTAAAACTTTTGAAATATAAATAAGAGCATTGTGTGAATACGCTAAAATCGGCCAAAGAATTTTTTTTTACATCAATGTAATTCTTTTAGTCCACAACGAATGAAGTCGCCTTCACTTTTTAAGTTTTTTTTACATTTGTTCTATAAAGGGACTATATTTGAGTCAATTATCCTTATTGTGGTTCGTGATCTTGTGGTATGGTATCGTTATTGGCGAAAATACTAATCACCATGGTGCTTATAAGGAATTAAAATTGTGGTTTGAAACAAAGTTGTATGATGAGTACCAAAGACTTTTTGGAGAGAATTCTACGTGACAAGATTGGACAAATTAATGTACATAAAAAAAAACAGTAGTTTTCCTGTGCTTTAACTACATATACGAATTTTTTTTATGGATACTCTCACCAACAATTTTGAAGCTTTTGTAGTATTCGACATTTCCAAAATTAAACAAAAACAAAGTTGAAATGTTACGAGATGGAGAAGCTCGATCACAGATTGGTTTGCCTATAGCAGAAAACAAAAGGTTTAAATTCAGATAAGTTTGCTACGGCATGTTAAGAAGTGCTCCAGAAGAACCATGACAAGGAATCACGAACAGAGAAAGTCTGTTAAGAAAGCTTATGTGGTGGTTTCCAATATATCAAAAATATGAAAATTATGGTAAAGGTGCGTGTTATTTGTTGGATGGATGTTTGTTTATCTGTACGAAAACTGACTGTGGAAGGGTTTACGGGAATATTTAATAAGAATAAATGCATAATATCTTCATATGACGTCGAACGTGCTACAGCACTATAAAAAAGCAATTTATTAGGCTTAGATGAAGACAATCCATAAAGAAATGTTTTTAATACAGCAAGCAATTACATTCATGTGTCATGTATATTTTGGACATAAGAGCTATTAACGGATTTAAGTCTGGAATAAAGAATTCGTTGTTTGACGGAGCAAGTATTTCTAATTGTAGTTGTAATGATGTATGTGAAACAGTTTAAAAGCAAAAATGTCTAGAAACCAATTTCCAAAATCTACCATAAAAGATGTATTAAACTTAGTTCATAATGATTTATAGTGTCTAATGCAAAATGTTTAACCATCCGGAAGCCGTTATTTCTCAATATTAATTGATGAAAAAGGCAGAAACAGTACCATATATTTTGTACAACTTAAAAGTGAGAGCAGTTTCGAAGAAACCTATTTTAATGGGATATATGTAGTGAAGAATTTAAGCATATCGTTTCTCGGCTACTATAAATGGTACTCGGCTACTATAAAGGCTAAATATTTTTTTTAATTTGGGGGCGAACTTAACAATTCATTATACGGCTAGAAAACAAAATATTGTCACTCTTTCATTTACAGAAGCAGAGTTAAGTAGCATTACAAATGTTCAAAGATTTTGGACTCAAAACAACTCCAAAACTATTCGTTGAAAATCAAAGCACGTTAAAAATACTGTAATCGGCAAAAAATTAACTCAAGTCCGGAGGCATAAAAAGAAATTTAAAGACATTGTTGATGCTTAGTAGGAAGTTTGGAAGAGCCAAAACCGTCTCCACTTCATATCGATCGAACTCGGTCTAATAAAGCAAGATCGGCGTCATATATTACGCTAAAATTATATAATGAAAATACTACTAGCGAAAGATCTTTGAGCAACTCACAAAGAACAATTATCTTTGGTGGAATGGTTAACAGGACATCATTTTCCAACTCGTATGCGTTATTTCTACGTTGAAAAAGATACATTTTTTTCATTCCATATTTTCCTTTTTTATTTTTGAATTATATCATAAAAAAGTCACAAGGTTTCGTAGAACGTGGAAAAGATAAATTGGTCTAAAAATTAAATCACAGCATGATGCTAGAATCAACGAATTAATGATTATTTCATAGCATTTTGATTCAGAAGTGAAGCTGATAACATCCTATATAAAAAAAGGATTACCGAAATGAGGATATGTATGTTGACAATATATGCTTCATATGTGTCAAACAAGGATATATGAAGAAATAGTTATTAAAATTAAAGTAATTCTGTGAAGTATTTAGTTTTCCGATTTAACGAACATTGGATTTAATGAACATCGCATTTAACGACACTCAAATTTTTATTTCTACTAAGTTCTTTATATTACGAATAAAAATTTTATTTTGTACTCGGTTTAACGAACAAAATTAAAATAAAACGATAAACAAAACGAAAATGAGGAAGAACTTGATGAAACTGAAATTCTAAAGCCCAAAAATAACACAAATATGTCATTAAGCATTTCGAAATTTGTATTAAATGAGTTCAGCAAAACAATGTTGGTAGCATAAATTTAATGTTTTTGGGAAAACTTCAAGAATATGCAATTAAAAAAAAAAGGTATCCATTCCAATAAGCAGAATATGTTTATCCAATTTTTTAAATAACTTATTTTTGTATTATGGTGTTTTTATAAATTTTTCCTTTTCTTATACATATTTTTAAAGAAATATTTATTTTAAGCTACTATAATTTTAATAAGATATTAAAAAAATTAAATAAAAGACACTATTAATTTTTAATTTAGTACTGGATATAACAAAAAATTCACTTAAACGAACAGGCCCGACAACCATTGGGTTCGTTAAATCGGAAATCTACTGTAGTTACATGAAAAAAGTAGAGGAATTACGAAGTTTACATTGATTCTAAGCACTGATTTGATTAACAAGCAGTTTATTTAAATTTAAGCGCGTCATGCGTTTTCCACCTGAATTTGAACAAGTGCAATATCGGTACAACCTACAACTCTTTTTCTTATCACATATTTTTTTTTATAAAATATAAGTCACGCTCATAAATGCTAACAAATTATTAGACAATGAATAAAATTTTAATTGCATTTTTATTTAATCATAAACAATTTATACTCCTATATTGAATAACATAAATAACATTTGTAATGAAAAATAAACAAACGAACTTTCGTTTCCGTTTTCTCATTTCTGAAGTAGTTTTTAGATTTCCATTTTTTGTTGGGTTGCAGTTATATCATTTTAAAATTAAAACAAAAAATATATATTTTACACATATAAACCAAAGAAATAGTAGTAGTGTTGAAGAACAATAATAAGAGTGGTTTGCTTGCGTTGGTCGTTATCAGTATCAGTAAAAGAAGGGTACATTGCTATGGTCTTGATCATTGGTCGTCGTCATTATCGTCATCATTTGAATCATCATCAGCAGAGTTTTCATCGTCTGAGGCATCAGAATTATCATCTGAGTTATCGTCGTCATTAGACGAAGATGATGAGGTTGAATCACTGTCAGAATCCGAATTATTATTATGATTATGTATTTGTTGAGATGGCGGTTGATGATGTTGCTGCAGTTCAAGTTGCTGTTTTTTTCGCTTATCAGTACGTGGTGAATTTTCATTAGATGTTACGTGTTGTTGTCGATTAATATGATTATCACCAGCATCATAGCGATCGTACGGAATCTTATGATATTGTATCGATGTTTCTTCTTCATCACCGTCGTCATTCTCATTAACCATTTGTATCGTTTCAGGTTCATGATGCTGCTTATAATGTTCTTGTTGTTGATGGTGTTGCTGGTGATTTTTCTGCAGATGTTTTGAATTTTTTTTTGAATGCGAAGACGAATTAGTCAAAGAACTTTTAATAGTCACTGCAGCTACTATATTAGGATTCATGGCCATCAATGGTGGCGAATGATTGCTCTCGCCACTGCTTTGTAGCATCGGTGATAAATGAGCAGAATTGTTTGTAATTGTAGTCGGCTGTTGTTGGTTTGGAGACTCTTGTTTTTGCTGTTGCTGTTGTTGTTGATTCGCGGTTATAGTGGGTGCCGCCAAGCCACTTGTTAATTTCTTATCATAATCCATAACCAATTGCTTGATGTGTGCCAATTTTTCGTGCAAGTAGTCAAATCTCTGTTTATCCCGATTTATGGCCTCTTCTTTGCGTATGCGATTATACTCAGAAACAATTTGATCCTTAATATTATAGTAATCGACACAACCTTGTTGTACACGACTTAAACGATCAGCCAATTCGCGAAACCGGTGGCCAACACTTTCTATTTGTGCCAGAAGTTTCCGATACTCATCGTAATCGCTCTCAAATTCAGTCTTGTATTTGCGCCTCTGTTCAATACTTGTTATGGGCGTATAACTACTAAAGTCATAGCGAGGTGCGTCCCCCGATGATGTGGAGTGGTTGGTTAACGAAAATGTCGAGGCAGCGGCGGCAATTTGTTGTGTAGGCGATGAGTGTTCTTGTTGTTGGGTTTGATGCGATGAATGCGAGGCAGTTTGAGGTGGCATACGATCATCATTGAACAACGATTGCTGATCATCCTGCTGCGGCATATTAGAGGGAGTTATATTAGTTTTACTGTTGCTATTGCTATGATGTTTGCTTATATGCTTTTGAGTAGGTGTTGATGATCTCGATTGTTTACTTGATAACGATTCCCCCCCATTACGACCATTTGTTGTACCAGATGAATTTGAATGGTGCCGCGAACGGTTAGATGAGTTAGTGTTATGATTAATTGTCGCTGATTGGGACGTTAGTGGAGCTGTTAATGCTGAATAGTCTTCATTTATGTTGGGTATGACACTGTTTGTAGATTTATTAGCATGATGATTGTTTAGATTATTGTTATAGCTAGGAGACAACTGCAGTTGCTGTTTCTGCACTTGCTGTTGCTTGTTCAACCTACAACTGCTGCTGCTAACGTTAGAGTTTTGAGAAATTTTATTTTCAGGCACAAAATTATTAGCATATGGCGTTGGAGAATTTTTGCGGCGCATGGCTGAAGTTGACGATGACGAAGATTCACGATTACTACCGTAACCACTGGAGCTATTACTCCCGCCAGAGTTACGTTTCTCTTTCGCGGTCGCTTGAGACGTTGCACTATTGCTACTGCCATTGGTATTACTGACGGAAGTGAACGGGGGTGATATTTTGCTGCTGCCTGATGTAGTTTTACTACGGCCTGCGTACGTGGAGTCACCACCAACAACAGCCGTATGATGTATAAAATCGTCCATATTATTGAGCACATTAAATGTTAAATCGGTATTGCCGGAATTTTCGTCATTGCCATTATTGTTGCCCGTACTGCAAGACTGTGGAGAATAAGCCACAGCGGAGGATCTGTGATTTTGGTTATACGAAGAACCACCACTATTACTTCCTGCTCCCAAACCTATCCTTGCGCCAGCTCCCATATTACTGCTACTTATTAAACTACTACTACTACTACCCTCTTTTTTGTAATGGCTTATACGTTGTTTTTTCGATTGCATACCCAATGTTACGACTCCGTCATAAAAATCTGGCTCTAGACTAGTTCGTTTTATGCCAATACCACCACCTACACTATTTATGTTGGATGATGCCACTAAAGGCGGCGGACTACCAGTGTGTGTAGACGATGTCGGACTTTGTCCTGACATTGAACTACCTGCATCAGAACTTGTAGGCGGCGTTAGATTCTGAGGCTTACGCCGTTTTAATTGTTGTATTTCTTGCTCCGAAAAAAATGGCCAGTTTTCATCAACGTCATTCCACATGCTACGTCTCAAATTATAAGTATTGTCCCGTGATAATGTCGATATGTCTTTGATTATCGTACTGATAAGTTGACGTTCTCGTTGAGCTAAACCCTCGTTCTGCAGCCTAGAATATAGTTCGGGTTTCTTGAAAGGTTTCAATGCCAACAAGTGTATCAGTCGTTCACGAATTTTTCTCCGAGAAACATCCGGAATTTTGCCATTTGAAATGCCATTCACTTTGCCATTACTACCCGTAGTACTTTTGCTACCTGCAGCTGCACTACCTCTGCTATTGGCGCCGTTGCCCATTTTTGATTTCTTTTGCTGAGAATTCAGTGAAACCGACATGTGATTGTTGGCAGAACCTGGTGGTGAATAACCACCACCACCATTTGAAATATTCGGGGATAACGTGGGTAGGTTGGAAGAGGAGAGATTGGAAGGACTGCCATAACGATTATTACTGCCGCTTACAGTACCACTGCCACCTATTAAAGACGGATTAGGGGAAGACCGCAGAGAGGAAACATTTGACATCACACGTGATCCATTTACACCTACCCCACTACCACTACCTCCTCCGCCAGCACCACCCAGTGGCGGTGAATGCTGATTGAGCGATGTTGCTGATAATTTATTACGACTATTACTATTACTACTGCTGCTGCTGATGTGGTTGTTGTTGCTACTATTTAAATAACTACTGCTGCCATTACTGATAATGCTGTTGCTGCCACCGCCACTTACTCCATTGCCATTAGTTAAACCATTTAGGGACGACGACGTCGTTGTACCATTTGTGTAGGCCTGTATTGAAGCAGCAGACACAGGCCTTTTCACCTTTCGCCCAATATCGGTCTGATTGGGTTTAATCTCACGTATGCATTTACTCTTCTCCGTCTCCTCGGCAATGGCCATTTTTGTTCTTGTCGTATCGTATACATCCTCATTGGCATGAATGCGCATGCGGTAACTAAGAGATCCCAATATGTCCAAATCGGCTCCCGACTGGTGCAAGCACTCCAGAGAGCCCTCCACATCATCGATGGCAAAGCCGAACTTTCGTCCATCGGATGGTCCGCCGTTTGACGTCGAACCATCAGCTGCGGAAGGAAATTGTATAACACCAGCATTTCCAATAAATTGTATTTTGGCGCATTGCCCTTTTTGAAAACGTTTCGATTGAGTGTTACGTTGATACTCCTCAATTGCACGAAAAGCCGAATCAGTAAGTTTAACAAAAATATACTCTTTAGAATCATCGATATTGCTGAGACGCTGGGACATACCATATTTGCCGGACGAAAGTGAAGACGGGCATTTTGCTGACGCAATCGAATTTGTCATAACGCCTTTCAGCGTAACTGCTCTAAAGGACACACACGCGTTATTGTGTGTTAATTATTTCCTCTTCTCTGCACTGTCTTTATACCAATTTTGGCAATTACTGTGGATTTCAGCGGTTAGATAGTTTGATAAGGACAATTTGCAAGTTTAAGTATTTTTGTTTACTTTGCCAAATAATTGTTAATGTTAATATTATCCAAAAGTAAATAATTTTCTCAATATGAAGGGAAGATTCTCCTTTTTTTGGAAGTTATATTTTATGTTCTTCTAAAAAATAATTCGTCTTTTTTCTTTAAGATCCACGTTTTAGAATTGCAATGTAGGTATTATATTAAAGATTTATGTTAATGTGTTTGACACGATGTGGTTTTAATATCTTCTATTCTTCAATAAGGTATTCTTTTGGGAAGATTTCAACAGAGCTTCAATTTTATGTTAGCAGTTTTAAGCATGGAAGCCTACACATTTATTTGTAATACTCGTGACCGACCGTTTTCATAAAGTGCTGTGGTTGTACTGGAGTTTGACCTCTGACGGGAGAATTTTAATTGTTTGACTTTGGCAAGCTCTTATATAGGACGTACAGATTTGTCTCCGAATTTCTGATATAAATAATATAATAAATAATAATGGCAACTTCTTCTCTGCTTAATTTGTCTTTTTAGTTTCCTTTATAATTTGTTTTCTTTTTCCTAACAGCCATAAAAATCTATCATGGGATTTTTATTTTAAAATGTATTGTTGTATTTGTTTGTTTGCTCAATTTTTCACTGTGTAACGGCGTTGTTTAAGGCAGAGCTGTAATATTTATTAAATTTTATTTAATATAAGATGATTTAGATTTAATAAATGTATTCAAAACATTTTCTTAATTATCTCTCGATTTTATATTTACAGAATCTACTTGATCGAAAACGCGTAATTATTCATTTTTTTCCTTATTAAAACATATATTTGTTTTGTTGGCAAATATTCGTACATTATAAAAATGATTTTCGTCAATATGTAACTATGAATTGGGTTAGGGTAGGTAGGCATGGATATCGGTCTCTTATTTCAATAATAAAATTTATTCAGTATTTTTGTCTTTAGTGCTCTCTATCTATTTGCTATGTACATAACTATGTACATATATGCATTACTTTTATTAGTTTAAATTGCAGTGGTTTAGCATTCTGCTACTTAAATAAATAAAATGTATACGTAGTTTTGATTTATTCACCTTTGGTTAGAAATACATATCGATGTAATATTCGTACCTACTCCCAGCAAAATCTTCGCATTATTTTTTAAACTTTTTAATAAAATGGAAGATTTAAAAATTATTTTTCAAAAAAAAAAATAATAAATAAAAAAAATAAAAAAATTACATACATACATACATACATTGTACACACGAGTACTTTCAATTTTTGTTTCTACAAAAAATATAAATTTCGAGTTAATATAGTAAATATTGCTAAACAAGTGGAACATTACATATGGAGAAATAGCAATGCTACCGAAAGAGATCCATTTATGTCTTATAAAGCCATTGCAACTAAAATACCTATAAAATATTCAATTAAATTTCGACAAGAGCTGTGCATCGACGTCTGTATGAGGATAAACTGCCGGGTCGAATACATAGCTCGTAAAGATCATTTTTAATTAAAATTAATCTATAGAAGGCGAAATAGCTTGCAAATCGACATAGAACTCAGTGACCCACAACCAATTAGACAATCTGAAGCGATGAAATCAAAATAAATTTGTTTGGAAATGATGCTGGTCGGGGTGTTAGAAGACCTAAGAGTCAAGAATTTAACCCAAGCTTTAAAGATTGAGTTGGTGCCATATAATGGTTTGGGGGTATTTTCTTACTGTTGGGTAGTCCCTATTCACTTTATTTCGAAGACCATGACCAAATAAATTTATAAAATATTCTTCAAGAAGTCATGTTATCTAAAGCCTCTAAGGTGATGGGTCCAAGAAGATAACGACCCCAAACATCCATACATGCATACATGTCGGTAAGTGGTTGGTTTCGAGAAAATAAATTGACCATGTCAACCACCCGACATCAACCCCATAGAAAATCTTTTGAGGATGTGAAAACAAAACTTTATTGTCTACATGTGTACATACACATTATTTAGAAGTTTTGAGATTAAGTCATTCTTATCACGGTCATTCTTAATTTTATGAAGTTCATATACATAGAAAATCTAATTCGACAAGGTCCACTATATAAAATTTGGCAGAATATCGGCTGCGCCATCGGTCGGAAACTATTGCTACTCATAAGTATTGTTATAGTGGGTTCGATTCCAACCAAAGCCTAGCCAGCTTTACTACAGCAAGTGACGATTTTTTTACTATACTTCGCAAATTAAGTTACATACCTATAATATAATCTATAATCGTGTCTGAAACATATAATAATATAAACAATGTGTCGTTAAGTAATTTGTTAGGTAGTGTAAAATTAATTTTTTGTAATCTACTCGTAATTATCGAAATTTTGGTTGTAATTTTATAAAAATTAATAAGTGCTATTGATATTTAAACGGAGATACTCATTCTAAAGAGTTTGATTATCTCTAAATCGTATTAATAAATACATTTTTCTCCTTAATTGCAACGTAATCAATCCTCAAAGAAAAAAAGAAAACTTTTGCTGTGCTAATACCGACTCGTTGCCACGAAATGTCAAAAACAGAAAGTTTGTTTAAAAATGTATTTTTATAGCTAATTTGATCACAATAAATATGCACCAAATTTATTTACATTTATGATTTCTTACAGATTTCTCGCCCCTTTATATTTTTTAATTAATTTTTTTCTATTTTATAGGTAGTTTCAATAATACCTACATATTATGTCAAATTATTGTACGTACACAGAGAGATTAAATTTAAAAGGTTTACTTTTTGTTTCCGTCTGTCTTTATATTTTTTAATTAATTAATTTTTTTTTCTATTTTATAGGTAGATGGAAATCTAAGTTTCAATAATACCTATTATGTCAAATTATTGTACGTACACAGAGAGATTAAATTTAAAAGGTTTACATTTTGTTATTGTTTCCGTCTGTCTGTAAGAAATCATAACGAGTTGTGTTGTTTTTGTTTTATATTAAATTTCCAAGTGGTTTCTCGTTTCTCTTTTGACACATACCTACATATACTGTCACACAATCATATTGTTGCATACGTATACATATAAGAATATTTTTATTCGAATGTACCCTGCAAACATTTTTTAGATTTTCTGGCGATGGTTTTTTTGGCGATGATTACGCGATCCTTAAGAATCGCTAACTATCGCCTACGCCTTACAGCTAAGTGATGAATACGCGAGCGTAACAAGTAAGTCAATTTTTTTATAAAAACACTTTATGCTGACAACAATTTTGATGACTTTTACGATGTGAATCGCGCGCCATCGCCTACGCCTTACACCTAAGCGATGAATACGCGAGTGCACACAAGTAACGGGAAATATCCTCACAACAATCAAAATATTTTTGTATTCTTTATCGTTTAGAGATGAGTCATCAATGTTTTCTCGGTGCATTTTTTTTTGTTGTTTTGTTCAGGTAACGGTAAAATAAATATTTGGTTTCAAGAACAATTAGCAAAATTGCCAGTTTGTTAGAGAACGTGAAGGGGTTGGTTTTTGAAATTATTTAATTAATAAAAATGTTGTCCAACAAAGCTTTACGGTTAAAAAGTAAGAGAGAAGCCTCCGAAATAATAGCTAAAAATTCTAATTTAAATAAAATTCAAAATACTAGTCCAGACTTAATAGAAAATTTAAATAATTTGGATAATAATTCTCCCCAAAATGCGGATCGGTTGGTAAATGTTAATGATTTAGAAAATGTGGTTGATTCAGACGTGAATATTATCCAAGAAAATGTGTTGACAAGTGCGGAAAATTCAGAAAGTGGTTTCGAGTGCAACGTAAATGTAGAAAATGCTGAGATATCAAATAATAATATTAGCCTTTTATCAGATTTGAATAAATTAAGAACGAGACTATCAAGCTGGTCAATAAAACACAACATTAGCAACGTTGCTGTTAATGAAATGTTAAAAATTTTTATATTCTAAGTTAAAAAAAATGAATTATTATTTAAAAACATTGCATTTGAAATTATTAAACAATAAATATTAACAAAATCAATGAATTTCTTGTCTTATTTTCATCCCATTACAGAGTCGCCCCACCATTCGTGAATCGCCTGACCATTGTTCAGTGATGGCACGCGATTCGCCTAATGGTGATTCGCTGGCGATTCGCAAATTGTGATTCGCTGGCGATTCGCAATTTGTGATTCGCTGGCGATTCACAAATGGTGATTCGCTGGCGATTCGCAAATGGTGATTCGCTGGCGATTCGCAAATGGTGATTCGCTGGCGATTCGCAAATGGTGAATCGCGACAGGCACACAGGCGATCGTTTTGGCGAATCGCCTGATCATAGTTTATTGATCGCACGCGATCAATCGCCGCGACTATACACAACTCAACGGCGATTCGCGGGCGATCATTAGGCGATTGAAAATGTTTACAGGGTAATTAAAAAACAACAACACCACCTAACAATAGCAGCAGCAAGTACTCAATCTTAAAAAAAACATACATATTTATTATATATAGGAAAGTAACCATTCAGTTTAGTGTACGTGATTTGGTTCACGTGAGTTGTACGATTTGCTAAACGGATCATAATTTTAATATTTTCTTCCAATTTTTTTCTTAGTATGAGTTACATTTTTTATTACTTGTATTTTCTTTCCATCTACCACACAATCATACTCAGTCGCTATATACTATGTATTTATATAAAATTAAAATCTGAAAACGAAAACAAGTTTGCAATTTTATACTAAATAAGACTTATACTAACTTATATTTACATATGCATATATATGTATGTATCTTTGTATATGTATGCTCACTTATTTAAAACGTTAACCCGATGAGCATTGCCAGACTAAGAGAAGTAGAGGATACCAAAGATCAAGGGCATACATTTTCTTTTAAATGACACCGCTTAAGTGATAAAATGGTTTTGTCATAAAGGTTTATTGGTTTAAAAGTGCACGGTTCAAGTGATTGGCGTAAATAAATCAGCAGTTTTTGTTCCAATGTCGTGAGTAGAAATAAGTTCAATGTAAGTGAGCATGCACGAGTTGAATTTTTGCGCTATTGAAGTGATATTTAATATTTTTAAAAGCGAATAAAAAATATGCTTATATACTATAAACATAAATGATGAATTATTGACACCAAGTCGTAGAGTTTATTATAAATTATGTTAAAAACATAGGTACATGCACGATCGTGAGCCAAAATCTACTCTGCAGGAGTAAAATGTTTGATCGTGAGTTACGAGTTACTCACAATACATATATGACCTAGTTTAAGGATTAAATTTTTTTAAGAATTAAAAAAGTATGTATGTATGCATAATGCTTTAAATATTAGCATTTTTAATAGCACCTACAGAGGAAAATAAATAAAAATCTTCGAAATCGAAGAAAAACTTATCACGCAATTTAAGATATACATATAATCGTAATCCCAAACGCATATCATATGAAAAGAAGAAAAAATAACAAATATGTAGTTTTTTTATTACAAATTTAAAGTTTCTTTTTTTAATTACGATCACTCCTATTGTTATGAACACAACTGTATGTATGCAGTAATTCTTTCTTTTTTTATTTATTCAATGTTAAAAACCTAATTACGAATTTTATTATAAATTAATTTATCGAAACCTGTTCTTTGGTGGGAATGAGTTCACAAACTTCAGACTGATAAGACATTAGTTTTCCTAATCTCAACGTTCTACAAGTTTTCAACTTCATATAATTACCAAATCATCTATAAAATATGTTAAGGCCAAGGCACATAGAATCCGTCGTACGTTCCACGTTGCTTTTTTCAACTAACATTGGAGTATCGGCAGAAGAGGTTGATACAGTGAGTACTTTGTTGAGAGACATTAAATCAGCTTGATTTGATTAAAGTACCCATTTTCAATGGATTTCGAGGATATTCTGGAGTTTCTATTAATTGTAATTTTTATTTAATTCTATTTAATTTAATTTTGTCACCACAAAACAGAAAAAACTAAATAAAAGTAAATAAAAAAAAACTCATAGCTTTCAAAATACTCAATGTATGTTAAAAGTTAAAAGCTGCCCTCTTTACTACTTTGCGTTGACCTGTATTTCAACTTGGTTATCAGTTGAAAAAAAGCAACGTATGACGTACGACGGGATGGATTGATTCTATGTGCCTAGGCCTTAACATTTACTTTGTTAAAATCATTCCGAGTTTTATTTAAGTTATCTGGTAGCTCTAACTGAGAGAGCTATAAAAATAGAAATACTTATTTCTCTCATATACATATTCGTTTGATTGTTGTTTGATTTTATTTTCATGTTACGTTTATCACTTCACTTTTTATTGTCATAAAAATACATATCGCCCGCGAAAATCTAAAAGGTCTTTATAAAAATGTATATTTTTTACTGGATAAGCAAATTGTCTAAGATTCAACCTAAGGAAAACTTTCCCTTCTGCCAACCCGTTAAAACATAGTTTGTACCAATAACAATGGCAGTTATATACATATAACAACGGCATTTTAAACAAAATACTAATAAATATCAATCAATAACCAAAAATTCACATCATGTACACATTCTTTACTTTTTTCTGATTTTTGTAAGTAAATTTAAAAAGCTAAGTGATTCCCAAAACATTTATTGAGGTTCTGTTTGCCCGAATTTTTTAATTTTGGTCGAACATTGGCATCGGGGATCGGGCTAAAATATTACATTGGTTGGAATATACCAATTTGACTTTGTTTTCTAAGCTGATGATTTGGCTACTAAGAAATATTTTTTCCGATGAGTTGGCTACTAAGAATTAATTTTTACTTCTCTTCTAAAAAAGCATGATTTTTATGACTTTTTTTATTTTAGGTATCGATATGCATGTTTGAAGGTACAAAATAAACAATATAAATGGTAAGTTAACAGAACTTGCGAAAATAAAATATTAACGAATCATTTTCAATGATTCGTCAACAATTTAATGATTTCCCTTTTGGTACGTTTTGTTGCTATAAAATGATAAGAGCAGACTCGAGATAAAATGTGAATAAATAATCCCCCTTATTCACTACTTATTTGCCGACATCACATAAAATCAACATTATCTCCTCGCAATTTACAATTATTAACATCCTCTTACTGTTGCCGACGAGTAGACAAGATCTTATTTTTTGTGATTAGCTTTGACGTCGTCATATAGTTACCGAATAAGGAAGACTATTTCTTAGAAATTGGATTTTAGAATTTCTCGGATTCACTTCAAGCATATAAATAAATACTATATCATAATATGTATGTATGTATGTATGTTCATCAGTTTAGGATCTTCGATATAAACCTTTTGTTTTGGATATAAAGGACGTTTTTTAATTAAACTTTTGTCTTTCTATAAAGCGGATATTAGACTGTCACGCTTGCTATGTCAGTACCTGTTAAGTAATATCATACTTGATCTAATGATCGTATATTCCAAGAGCATTTTTACATATTGACAACAGTAATGAAAAGAATGCACGTAAAAATATGTATAAATTTGAATAAATTTTGTAAAAACGTTGAAATCGAGAGACAATTATTGTATAATATTTCAGCTTACATTTCTTTCCGTGAATATTTTTATAAATATCAATGTCTGGTCAATTTGATGATGTTAGTGTTGCTGCATATTGACTGAAGGGGAAACTCCCGTTTTCCTTGTGATTTTTTATGTATTCTTAAACAGTTCTCTGCCTTAAATTTTTGCTTGAAAAATAGATGTTACAAATTATTGGACGTGTTTGATGTAGTAACTCTTTTTTCATCCACGCAAAAAAATCTGCTATTCTGTTTGGTATTGGCTTTGCATAAATCCAAAATTGCGATTGTAATTTTATTGCTTTATATGTATGTATCTCTGACGCGTGTAATTGTTTTTAAACTATATATTTATGTAGGTAGGTATTGAAAAATAGGTTTATTAATAGTTTATTAATCACATTTTTTAATTAATTTCCCAAATTTAACATGTCGCGTTTATTTAATTTTTTATGATTTTGCATTCTCACTGAAATTAACATTGTTGCTCCATTTTATTTTTTTTATTAGTTGGTCTTTTTATTATTCACTCTTTCGTTATGGAATGTTTTGTGAATTCCTTTTTTGCTCTTTTAATATAATATATAACAATTTTGCACTCAGCTGTTTTTATTTACACATAAACATCATTCGCTTCTTTTATTCGTTGAGATTTTATTGTTGCTTATTCTCGCATAAAGAAAAATCTTAATCGTTACTTTTTTGTACTGGTGTCAATTATTTGTTTTTTTCACTTTTGACATTTTTAAAAATTTATGGAAGTGCAATATTTCTTTTTATATTCACAACTACTTCGTTATGTTTTTTCTTTTAAATACATATATGTAAAAAAATAGTTTGAACTTTTTATATAATTTTATATGTATATATTATTTGCTTTTTATTATATGTGAGGTTAAATACATCATAAATATTAAGCTAATTTCACATTATTGTCACTTCTAACAGCAACTGCTCTTAAACCACTACCATACCACTTAATGAACTTCTTCTTTTAGTATATCTGATTTTCCTTTGTTTGTTTTTCTCTCACAAACACATTAAACAAACGATACAACCATTCATATGGACGTACATATGTATGTACATGTATTTTTTCTTTATTTTGAATCATTGATCATTAAAATAAAAATTATATACATATATGTAGTAGATACTAATACGTAAAACAAAGGATTTTCAAAATAAAATTTAAAATAAGACTCTTTTTTAGCTCAAGTAATACATATTTAGAAATATTTATAATTTTTAATATTTTAACAAGTGCTTGTTTTTTAAACGAAGATATATGTACATATGTATGTAGGTATGTACATACACACATACATCCATTTATAGAAAAATTACACAAAATTGTATCTACTATGATATGCACTTTTTATTACAACTCAGCCAGGAATGATGTCTAGAAAATAAAAGCAAAAATTATACTTCACAGAAACTGCACCAAAGCATACCAACCACAAATGTTGTTCGTTGGGTTTTTATTTTTTTGTTTTTGTTAACCAGGATGTTATCACTTTATTACGTGGATTTTGTAAAACAAGTTTAAAATCAAATAATTATGTGTAAAGAATTTTTAGTCTGGCTTGAAAATTAAAAGTATTACAAATGTAACTCAATACAGTTACGTGAAGATGAATAGGTTCACCTACTAGGAATTATTAATAAATTTATAACCGCAATAACTAAAACAATTATAATAAAAAAAGACAACTTAGTGTGTATTACGTAAAAAAGGTTAAAAAATAAATTTCAATCTAAATTCACTGAGCATAAAAATGTGAACCTTGAACAAACTGCTAATTTAAAATTTAAATATCTATCACAACTTGAAAAATTATTCTTAAAAACTAAACACTAAACTAACACAAATTGAAGAAAAAAATATCACAAAGAATATTTAAAAATGCGTTAATCGAAATATTGCATTGAGAAGAAAAGGATAATTAAAGTATTCCAGAGTCGTGGTTATAGCAAACGAAAAATTTCTAAAATTTTTGGAAGGTCACAAAATATGCTAAAAAATGTTCTCCACCCATAAAATTTAAACTAAAACAAATAATGATACAGCTCAAAAATGAGAGCAACACAGTTCAGAATGATGTACAAAGAAAGCAACGATTAGACTTGGTAAATTGCACGCTGGACATGAATGTTAAGAAAACTGAGGAATATCCTATGGTCTGATGAATCTAAGATTAACTTAATTCAAAACTGATGGAACCCCATGGTATCATTCAATATACTCTACAAAGACCATGAAATATGGTGGTGGAAATATTATATGGGCACGTTTTTCTTAGTACGGTGGTTTGATCAAAGAAAATGTGCACAAACATCTCTATCTTCGTATTCTTAACGATATTATGCTACCATAAGCCGAGTAAAAAATCGTTAAGGAGAAAATCGCCACTTCTAATGCCAGAAATAAGGAATCCTTGTAGACAATATTATCAATCAATCAATGCCTCGTATATATTCTTGGCAGTTTTCAACAAAATACATTTTAATAAATAATTCTATAATAATTTAGTAACTGAAACATTTTTTATTTAAAAAAATTCAATACGATTTGACAAAAGAAACATCTTTTTAATAAAATTCACTTAGAAGTTAAACTTACGATTTTTGCAATTTAATATAAAAAGTTAAAGTTGTGTACCTTGTGAAATTTTGTTAATTTCTAACTTTTTTTTTGTTTTTTGTATCATTTCTAAAATTTATTGTTTAATTTTCGAGAAATTTCGAAAAACCTATTGCATTGAATGAGATATTTAGACTTATGCTACTCACTGTACTTATGATTGTCTATATTGCTGCAGCTTTCGTATTTGCAAAGTAAATTTATTGACCTTTATTTTTACTTTTGTTTTAATGTCCTTAAACACTTATTTGTGTTGTTTTTGTAGTTATAGTCTTTGTTGTTGATTTTAAGTACATACACATACACATTTTTTTGCACACGCCATTATTTTATTATTCTACTCGTGCATCACTGAACATGCAGTCTCAGATACACACACACTCCCATATGCATGTGCAAAGTATGCCAGTATGTATTATATATTATGTACAAAAAAAACGAGGTGAAACAACAAAAAATGAGTCAGACATTAAGTTAAGTTAATTTTTTACAAAATTATTAATTATATATTTTATTAAAAAATTTGTTTTGGAACAGAAAAGAAAAATATCGGTGCCACGAAATAACACTCAATTGGTATATATTTCATTATGAAATATGTATGTAAGTCCAAATTTCTAAATCTAATAAAATGATGATTGCGTTTTAATAAACACATAAATAGTTTTTTCTAAAATCTCTTCATGCTGATAAGATTGCATAATATATGCAGATATCGTCCAACTAGTGTTATAGAAACTGTAGCCAAAACGATTCTGATGCCGCACATATTATATGGACTGGAAGTGGTGGAAGGATGCTCGATGAGTGAGAATTTAAAACTGAGAAGGATTGTACGTCGTGTTGTAAGATATCTGTATAAGCTACATATTTATGATCACATTCCATTTTACGAAAATACATTTTTTGGTTGCAATTTTCTTGCTTATATGAAAATGAAATCATTACTACTTTTTTCACTTATTCCCATAGTTCAAAAAATCCACAGATAATAATTCTAAGGATAACATGTGCTACGTATGAGAAATCGTTCTGTTTTAATTGGAAGAACTTGGAACACATTTCCAATTCGTCTGAAGGCTTTTGCCCACTCCATATTCACGTTTAAGATACTTGTGACAAATCGGTTTAGTAATACATAATTGCTTTTTCATTTTTTCCTCTTTTTTTAAGTGGTTATTTCTGGGTATCGAAACGTCTTACGTTCTCAACTTCTTGTTTTCCTTTGCAATCTTTTCTTTCTTTCCACATCTTTAATCTTCACTTTCATATATACATATACATATGTACATATTTAAACATATAAGTACAATTGTTAGACTAAACAATCATATAAGGCCAAATAAATAGGCTCGATTGTAAACCATGAATTGTAAATAAATAAAATTAAAATTTATTAAAGCTTTTCTACTTTGCCCGTGCGCAAGGATCAATAATATTTTTCTTTTTTTCTTCTATTATTAATTAAAAATCCATGACATGTTTTCGTTGTTCTTCCTATTTTTCCCACTGCGAATTTATAATTGGAGGTGTATTTTCTCGAGCATTTTTTTCCGCGAGAATTAAATGCTTTACGAATGAATATTTATATACATATGTACATATTTAAAATAAGCTAAAACTTTAATTATTATTTTATTACAATACAAAAAGTTTGTGTTCGGAAATAAGTTTTACTTACTGCCTGTTTTTATAAAATGAAAACAAAATTGTGAGTGAGAATCTATATTGAAAACAAAAACAATTTTTAGTACTTCAATGTTGTTTTCAATATTAATTCTCACTCAAAATTTTCTTTTCATTTTATAGAAAAAGGCAGCTAATGTATTTAGTTTTTCGACCTCAAAAAAGTGAATATGTATAACGTCGAGGTCACCTCGATCTCCCGATCTCAAACCGATTGAGTGCATGTAGATGATAGCAAATCCTAATTAGTCAGGCCGAACATTTATTTGAGACAGTCGTATCCAAACAAATGAATAAATAAATAATAAATAAAACAAATGAATTTTTGTTCGCCATTTTTTTATCGCCACAATGAGACCGAAGCAAATGCTCTTTAGCAAATTCGAATCTCATCTATAAATTTTGTTTGCGCATTAGTGGATCTTCTTTTGCAATTATTCCAGGGAATTTGACTAGCACAAGGCGAAGGCGTTCTGTTCTGTTGGTGGACTAACTTCATTACCAATTTTAGCAGAAATAGATTTTTGAAGATACAAGACCGTCGTTTTTTGCTATTACGGTGATCCGGCTATATATTTGTGAGCTTGTCTTCTTTGCTCTGCCGCTTGTTTCATTCATCTATTTTTTACATAAGGCAATTTGAACTCATGCTTTTGCTATTTAAATTCAAAAAATAAATCCAGTCAATAAAAATAAATAAATCAATCAATTTCGTGCAAGGACTTTTCGTGATTTCTCAAGGTTTGCAAAATTTCCTAATGAAATTTTTTTTCGTATACGTGAAATACACAAGATATGATGATGTTTTGCATCATTGATTTTCTCGTTAGTCCTTTAAATTGACTTAAACGCTTACTCTTGCCAGATTTTTAGTTTGATCGACATCGCCAGATGGAATTATTAACGAAAAACAAATACTGGTTACATTTCAAAGGAAAATTCTAGATTTAACGTTCGTTTCAATAATCTTATATGTATACATAGCACATACATATATACATACATAATTTACAAATAGGAATTTCTAGATTATTACCTTGCGAGAACGTGAAGGTTGGTTAAAAAAGAAAAACTGAAACTGATGAAGTGGGAAGAAGTATTTGATATAACTGAACTTATAAGAACAAAAATGTTCATATAAATTACTACGTTATTTAAAACGATATAAAAACTAAAATATATACATATATGTATGTATGTAGTATATACTAGTGTGATAGATATTGTACATAAATACAAGTAAATTTATTAAATATAACAAAAACAAGAAACACGTTTCATAGTCGTCATTAAAACAGAATAAAATTTATTTTCTGTCACAGGTGTGTAAATACTACGAATGTGTGTGTGTGTGTGTGTATGTGTGTGTGTAAATGTGTGTGTCAGTCGCTACTTTGTTGCCATGCTATTTTTATTATTTGCTTGTTTTGCTAGACAAATATTTTTGTCTATAGCAGAGGACGTCAAACTTAATTGACCTTTGACCCCACAAAATCTAATATTTTCTTATTATTCAATTCATAAATGAAATCGAAATTCAAACTATAATACATATTCGTATGGAAAATGTAGATATTGAAAAAGTTAAAGAAATAAAATATTTGGGTATAATAATGGACGACAACTTAAACTTCGTACCACATTTTGAGTATGTGTGCAAAAAGATGTCAAAGAAAATTTCGTTTTTGAGAAGAATTCGATATAAGATTTCAACAGCAACCGCCATTATCATATACAATACAATTATAAAATCGCATTTTGAGTACTGCTCCACTGTACTGTTCTTGGGCAATCATCAAATGAAGGATAAAATACAATAGTTACAAAATAAATGAATGCGCTGTATTCTCAGACTGACACGAGATGTTCTAACTGCACCGCGTGGTTTTCAATCAATTAACGATCAATCAACGGCTGGTGATGAATACACTATTATTCACATTTAACATTAAAAAAGGAACCTGACCTGCTACATGCGTCGATACTTGGTCAAAGCAGCCATAAAACTTAAGAAACGCTAATGATTACATACTGTCTTTTGCAATAAGAAGTTTTAGCCAAAATATAAGATTTTATAAAAGTCTAGGGATTTTCAATGAAATGTCTCAACAACTAAAAAACGCAAGCAATTTTTATTTATTCAAGCATACATTTGTAAATTTAGAGTAATTCTAATTATAACTATTATTCTATGTAAAAATTAATAATTTATATCCATATTTGAATTATACATCTTTATATACATATGTAGGCATATGTTGCCAACAAGAAATGCTCATTAAATCCAACAAATGAGAAAACTTGAAAAATAAATTCCAGGTTTCTCCGGGTTTTCTTATTTTAACCCTTAACTACCCGGTATGCTTTTGTAACGTAACTGACCAGTAGTACCCAGCGGACTCAATAAAGCAATTAATAATGACATTTAAAGAAAATCAAAGACGACTACATTTATAAAAATAAATGTGTGTAAATTTTAATACTATTTTTTTTTATAAAATATCTAATTTTATCATAAAAGATGATAAACAAGATATCAAATTATTTATTTAAGCAATTTATTACGAATTTCCAAAAAAAGGAAGTGGTAAAATCGACAGATACTTAATTTTACATAGTTATTCAAAATCTCGTAATTTAACAATAAAATCATGTGATTTGAAATCATTTTGACATAAAGTGATACATATTCAGAGCAGGACTGTATATAATCATATTGTATTAAAATCTACGCGACGCACAAAAATGTTGCACGGGGTACTATTACTAAAATCCCCACACATATGAACAATTCCTTTATTTTTAGAGCATCACTTGCAGCAAGCAAACCCCATTTAAAACGTCAAAGGGTAACGACATCCCCCCACAAAATTCAAAGACCTAATGAAAGAAATTTGCGTTGATGTATTGTACAACATAAGCCAATCGTATCAAAGATCTTTCTACTGATTTCATTTACCCGTGCGCATTTATAAAATTCCAATTTAGTCTTTTTCGGTTTGGATTAGACGGAAAATGCCAAGATATGGCGTTCCAAATATGCAACACAACCCGAAGTATACATCAAAGGTCGCATAAGCATGGTTGCGAAAATACATTTTACTCATAGTGACATGTTGCCTGGAACAAAATAATACCGGCGTATTCAATTTCGAGCTCAATCACCAGATTCCAAACCTATGGAATGATGTAGAAAAGTCCGAGACATTTAATTGTATTGTGGCAGGATATCCAAAAGGCATGGTACGCAATACAAAAAAAAACGTTGTATAGCCCTGGAAAACGGTATGCCCAGGAAATGTGCTGCTGTCGTTAATGGTTATACATTTTTAAAATTTTTGCCAAATAGCTGACCAGTCGTTTAAAGATAAAACAAACGCACTGCAACGAGTTAAACAGAAGTTAAATATCATCACGCATCGCTTGGACAGCACGTGTTACATTAGGACATTCGCATGATTAAATTTATAAATATATAAACAAATTGTTGATGTTTAGAAGAGCTCACATAGATAATGTGCTAATCTAATGACCACCACTGTATGCATGTTTAAATTTAAAGTACAAGCAAACTTTTTATGTCATCACTTATTTATTTATTTTATTTCTATTGACTGTCATTTCTTGACAAACAAATTCCCACAGACAATAATTGGGTATGCATAAAGTAGGTTAGTAACGTTAGTGTTTAATATTTAAGCAAACAATGTTACATGTGGAGAAGAATAACAATAATTAAGAAAGAATTTTAAAATAAATTCAATTTAAAGATTTTTTTAAAATTAATGCATGTATATTTATATGTACTACGATGATCGACTCGTTTTTCAACCGGTTTTTAAACCATTGTTTTTCGTATTATGGTAATCGGCTTTTTTAAACGTACATTTTTGGAATGTCGAATAGTACTGTTTTTTCGGATTTGTTAATTTTGTTAATAAAATATTTTAAAACTGTTAATAGAACTTTGAAACCCGTGATTTTTTTTTAAATTCGATGGCATTAGAATATACTGAGCCATACACAATTATTCGCACATACATTTGCTTTTTAAATTTCGTACATAGAAAAACAATAATTTTATCACCAAATTTTTTGTTCACATGAAATAATTAGATATTTATAAAGTTATTAAGGGTTATCACCGAATCCAATGTACTCGGAATTTGATTTGAAAAAATTCATACCAAGTGAACTCGAAAGATCTGCTGACTCATTGCAGCGAGCGCCGCATTGCAGTTGTTGGTGCTCTTCGCAGCCTAAAATTATAAATGGTTCTTAATTGGTATGGTTGAGCCCCTCTAACTTATATTATTTGTTCCTTTAGATATTCTGGTGGTGTTCCATTTTTTATCTTTTGAATAAATTTTAGAGTATTTATTTAGTTTAAGCCTTTGTTTAATATTTCACCATTTAAGTGATTCTAAAATAAAATTAATAAGTGTGTACTGATTGCATTTTAAAATCGCACATTGCGAGGAGAATCTAAAAACAGCGTAGCGTAATTTATAAGCAGCTGCTTACATAAAACTACTTTTCTTATTCACAAACGATTAATAGAGTTATTGTGTGAATTAAAACCGCTTTTCCCATATAAAAATCAAACATTAAGCCTACTATAACTTTATTAATCGTTTGTGAATAAGGCCATACATATATAAAATCACTTGAAAAAAATACTAGTAGCGTAAACTAAAAAGTAAAACTTTTTTGTAAACTTTCAATACAATCCGGATGCAACAAAACTTATTTGAATGTAATACTTTACATAGAGATTAACCACACTGTTTGCATCATTTAAAAAAAATACTAGAATAACATTTTTCGTACCCAGCCTAGGGTGCATATGTATGTATTTTATATAAAACAAATAAAATGTTTAAAATGGCCAGCGTGATTTATATTGCATCTTTGTAAATTTTTCTTTCTTTGAATTGTTTTTACTTTAATTTTATTTTTATTCGCAAAATTATTCGTTCACCAAAAGAGTATACCTACCTAATCCAGTATAATTACAAACACAATAGCAACACAATTTTAGATATTATACACTGCCTGAATTACTGGATAACTATATAAATGATGACAGATAAAAACTTTATAACGAAGCTTAAACTGCACTTCAGTTATCAGAGAGAGAGGACTACAATACAATGTACAGCTGTGTTCATACAAATAGTGCTGACCGGGGTTAAGAAAGAATATTAAAATTTTCCCAACAAAAACACAATTTTCAAATATTTTTTATTATATTAATCTAATTTTAAACTAAATCGTCTTTAAGTTAGCTGTTCAAAACAATAACGGCTTTTCCTAGTTCTATAAAATTAAAACAATGTGGTATAGGCACAAATTTGAAATTATTCTCTAAAAAGTCAGATAGTTAGCATTTGGTGTAACATATTTTATGTTTGATTACTTCAGCACTCCTCCGTGTCACGGAGGCAATGATTTCGGAGATATTTCTTTTTGAACATAACAATTTAATAACTCCTGGCATTACTAATGTAATGAATTAAAATTCAAATACAATTTCTTGATCGATTTTAAGGCCTAAACAAACTCCTGTAAAACTTTTTTCGACCAAAGGAAAATATTAAAATTACTGAATTGAAAAATCGTCGTGCGAGTTATCATGGTCATTTGTTTTTTATTTTAACATTATAATATCGAGTGGTATAGGTTTCCAAAGTAACAAATTGAACATAGCAAAATGTAGGATAGTCCCGCAAATATTATTTTGAACACAGCTGTAATTTTGTAAGTATTAAAATTAAAAAAAAAATTAAACTGGCTATAAAACAATACTTTCACTTCTTTGTCATACTGACTTGTGTGTAACGCAGTAGTAGACATAGTTCGCTCGATGACAATGTTCCACCTCCTTTTTATGTTATACTTATATACTTAACAAAATGTACTTAAACAAAAGAACCTGATGGGTTACCGACAAATTAATCTTTTCAGGGTAAAATATTATTATATGATTTATTTCAAAAATGCAATAACTTTGTCGTCACAATGCGGAAAATCCCGTTTTGTTATTATTAAGTAGCATTTTTTCATATTATAGTAAATTAAAATAAGGAATTGGAAGTTATTTGCCGAAGGAGCTAGTCCGCTAGTCTATTGGCCTACATATTACCTACACACACCGTAAACTTCGGGAGTACAGTACAACCTCCATAATCCGGACAGATATAGTTTCAGCTACTGTCCGGACTACAGTTAAAATAGAATTTTAAACGCAATACATATATGTATATATAATTTATTTTTAATACCGAAAAGAATTCATTTGTATTTAATTAATTTAAGAACCATAATAAAAGTGACAAAAATATTCATTTTAAAAAACAAGAATTTATTTTTCTTTGAATACACATATCTTTATGTAATTTGTCAGCTCTATTTTTAAATTCATTTAAAAATAAAATATACTTATCTGCCGCCTTGGTTTGTTCAGTCCACAAAATAGCTTTTGAAAACAGTTCGCCACGCAAACTCAATTAAACTAAAATCTTTTACATTTTAAATACTTATTTTGTCTAGCGGTAAAATAACGAAAAAATTTTAATGAGAAAAAAGAACACTTGTCCGGACTACAGAGGAAAAATTTCTAAGCTTTGCGAAAAATTTTAATGTTCGAATTACTGTATAGTCCGAATTAGCAAGTGTCTGGATTAGGGAGGTTGTACTGTATTTATATTATAATTGATAGTGGTGGAATATGTTGTTAGTCAGTGTGATTGTTGGAAAATTTCAAAACGTGGCACAAGGGGATTTTTCAACAAAAGTTGGCGACAGAAATAAAACTTTTCGAGCCAACTATTTTAAAAACGAAATTGCGACCAAATTATTACCTTTTAATGTATTTCGGGAATGATGTTGACCGGAATAGGTTATTTTAGAAGGGTAGTGCATGTAGAACCTATAGAGGTTAATTGTGAAGCCCACCAAAAGTATATGAGAAAAGAGAAGAGAGAAGATGAAGAAAAACTTAAGATTCAAATAAAAAGTACCACTTCATAAAAAGAAACATAATAATTGAAAGTGGCAAGGAAGTTGAAAAAGTGGCAATTTTCCACTAAAGTCGCACAACGGTCACGTTGGTTATAGCACTTAAAAAGAAGTATGTGAAGGAGTAGAAGAAAGAGTTAAGCTTACTCTTGGTTGTTGTTTCTGCTGCTGTTTGTGCTCATTTAATATATACAATATGAAATACATTTCAATGCGCTACATAACAGAAATGAAATCAACAGCAATAGTAGCAATAAGTGAATAAATAAAGCTACAATACTAGATTTTAAATACACATAATAGCAGACAAACACAACACAACGACAAAAATATCTCAAATAGGCATGCAAAGCTTTAATGACCATTTACTTAGTTCGTGATACTCAGATATATATGTACATACATAGCCCGTAGTTTTTTGATTGTTTCTATCTTTGACCACACTAATCGAAAAACACCCTTTTCTAATAAATCTAACTAGTCGAAAAAAACTAAATTTTTTACTGAAGTGATTACTTTATAATTTGTCTTTGAAGCTTATAAAAAAAATATGGCATCATGAATATTTTGAATTCAGATTCATTTAAATATTTCAACACATAAATGGATTCTAATGTAATTTATTGTGAGATCATTATCAATATTTCGTCTCTATTAACATTTATTTCCTTTAAGCGGTGTAAGTTTTATTGAGGTTTCTGTCTTTACAATGAATTTGTGTTTCTCTTAAATGGGTTTTCGTTAAAGCAGATTTTCTTTTAAGAAAACTAAATAACTTTCAAATTAGTTAAAATTAATAGTTAAGAATATTTTACATAAACGATTTTTTCAATCAAGCACCTTGCTCTTGCCGAATTCGACTATATTTTTTTAATCTGAAACTCGAAAAAAATTTATGCAATACATAGTTTAAAAATTTTGCATTATAAAGACTAGAATATCAATCTTGTCTAATTTATTTGACAGTTTTTTTTCAACATTTTACAGCGACCGCAAATTTAAAAAAAAATTACAATGAAAGAGAAATGCCACAAGATTAAGAATTACACCCACCAACATATTCCTCACGAGAACTAACATCGGTTGCACACATTTCTATTTGTTTGGGTTATATTAAAAAATTAACTTGAGAAATAATTACATATCCAATTATAATACTTTGACTTCTCGTAACAGGATTTTTATTATTTTTCAGGAAACGCAGTAAATACATATATAAATCGATAAAGAAACATTCCTATCAGCAAAATAAATTAAACAGGAAATAGTTAATATTTAATTTGAAGTTATTTATTTCGTAGTTACGATTAGTAACGTATTCAGCATAATTATGTGATTTCATTAACTGAAACGTTGGAAAAATTATTTACCATTTGTCAACATATGACCATCGACATTTATTTTATACTTTTTGCTACTTGTATCTCCTTGCATTTTGATCTGTTTTGTTTGTCAAAATATATTTTTGTTTGATTTATATATAGTTTGACGTTGATTTTGACAAAGAAAGCAGATATTTTTCAAAGCGAATTGAAGCGAGTCTACCTGTTATGAATTTGCCTTGGGAAATCCATATTTTGATGATGATGATGAGGGCAACAAAAAATACACATGGCACGTATCCGAAGAAGAATTTGATTACCGGTGGTAGTTATAAAAGAAGTAGTGGTAATGATTTTAATATTGAAGTTTCGCTGTTTGCTGCATATTAAATGAAACTAGTGTACATATGTATGTAAAAACACGTTTAAAAATACATATATAAAACTTTCCTAAATAGGTTCAAAAACGTGTTTGCCTATTAATAATATAGATAGATAATTAGCTTCTTTGAGCGAAAAAGTGAGCGGGCGTTTTCGGTAGCAGGGCAATTTGCTAATAAAAAAAATTTGAAATATGCTTGCTGACGAGTCTATAAACGCTTTAAGCGTTTTAAAGAATTATTTCCTAATCTAAAACAGGATTATTAAAATATTTCCTTATTTTTATGAATAATTTGTTGCGATTCAAGAGAATTTCTTTTGAATTCCTTCCTTAAAAAAATGCCTATAAACTTGAGTGTAGGCTACTTCACAGCTGCCAGCCAATTCAATGAATTTGGCGAACAGTATGTGATAATCATAAAATAAATTTTTTAAACGTGTAATCGCGTAGACCTTAAACCATATTCTTGAAAAGTTTCAAACCTCTTATCATGATATAATAATACAGGTCTGTTCACAATTACAACAATGAAAACAACAGGCATTTTGTTTGTGTATAAAATCGCAAAAATGTTAAAAACAGTTGAAGAAAATTTGTTTTGTACAAAAAAATATTTTATTAAATTTATTAATCAAGATTGCCTCGATATCTTCTTTCAAAAACTTTTGTTTGTTGAGGGGTTTTTAGCTAGTCCATATACATGCATTTCATTGGTGCTAATGCCAAATCACCATATTTTTGAAATGTTTCAAACCTCTTATCTTATACACAAACTTTTAAAAGGCCAATGAGAATTTCAAAAATTACAGAAATATAAATAAACAGAGTAGGCTTTGAAACTTATTCAAAAATCCCAACAAACAAATTATATTATTCGATATGAATCTATTTTATTTTCTTTACAACCTTTATACAATTAGACGCGCTTTGGGTTAAAATAAAAGCATTTAATACGGCAAAATGAGGCATTAGCGCCAATGAAATGCATGTATGTATGTAGACTAGCTAAAAAATCCTCAACAAACAAGTTTTTGAAAAAATATTTCATATACGAGTATGTTTCTGATAACCACGAAATCCCCTTTTTGAAACAAATTCACATTCTTCGGCTTCGCCCCAGCGTGTTTCTCGTCATATTCCTGCGACGCCCTATCATCCAAGCTCCCTGACAAGCTATACTGACCTAGCTTCCATTTTAATTCTCTCAACTTTTCTACTACAAAATATATATGTACATAGATAATTGATATATGTATGTATATAAATATAATAATAAAATAGCGCTGAATTTCCCCCAGTGTTTCCCAATACTAAAATTTTTTTTACTATATGATTTAAAGTTTGATTTTCAGCCAAGCCGACAAAAAAGTAGTGCGGCGACAGGACCCGGGGCAAGCTGCTTAACCGCTGCCGACAAATGTAAGTACTTCAGCTGCCGCTGATAAGAAGCATACGACTTGCTTCTGTATGCACTACAGGATTTTTTTTCATTGTTTTTAGAAATATGTAATGGGGCATATGTGTTAATATTAGTCAGATGGTGCTATTATATTGAATGCAGCTGTATATACACTTGCATGTGTGAATTTTTTCAGTACGTTTTAATAAAAACATTTAAGTGTCTATTTTCACTTAAAAGTAAAGGAAAATTAAACTCACATCTGTTTTTCTTTAAATTTTCCAACAAAAAAAGTGCAAGAAAAATATGTATATACACATAAGTATATGTATATTATATATATGGAATTTTCTAATGGTTTCTGGGATTTTCCGACATTCGTAAATAACTTAAGCTCGTGTAAGAAAGAGAGAAATGTAAATTGCACAAATCAAGAAAAAATGCAAAAACACAATACTATGTATGCTACCTATAGACAAGTAAGAACAATACATAAGATAATTAATTTAAAATTCTTGGGGATAAGAAATCAAGGTATGTACATATGTATGTTTGTAAGTATTAGCAACAATTATTGGCGTTGTTATTAACTCCAAAATTATGATAAAAATTACAAATATACATAAATAGGTACATAGGTATGTATATATTTTTAAGGATATACAATAATAAGAGTGTTATGGCGAAAAATCAAATAAAATGAAATTATTTAAACCAAGGTTGTTGCGTATACTTGGCCAACAAATGTATGTATGTAGATGTGTAGTCTGTTTTTTCACAATGGCTGGTTGTTTTTTCTTTTTGGACTTGTGTATATTTTTTACTTTCTGAACATACGAAGGTGGTGGTTGGTGCTTATTTGTATACCATTTTTGCTTACTGTGGCTGTATAAGTCAACTTTAGTTGATATATTGATATTGTTGTTGTTATTTTTGTTGATAGGTTGGATGGTTCATTTGTTGGTGTTATTGAGTGATACAGAAAGAGCAAGATAGAGGTGGTAGTGGTTGGTTGTTGTTTTTGTTGGTGGTAAATTTGGTGACTGACGAAATTTTTCTTTATCATTCCATTATAGGTATATTTTTTATTCACTCGATTTTTTTTTTAGTTCACGAAAATAAAAGAATTTTATTTTTCTAAATTTTTGCACTTGTTTAATCAATTATACTTATACGAGAACATAATTTTTCCAAAATATAAAACTAAATTTTGCAAAACTGACACAAGGGCGACTTTTGTAACAAATAAAATTATTTGTTGAATAAAGCGAGAAAACAAGACGTATTAGAGAAAAATAATTGAGAGATAACTACATTCATTATGATATATTAAGTATACATCGACACAAAGTTGGGAAATTAATTAAAAAATATAAACACATTTTCTTTTTGCCTGAAAAAATTTCACTTTTCGAATATATAAATAATTACGCACTTGACTTTTTAGTAATAAAATTTTCTTTACAATCTTGTTCCGGCACTTTTACCTATAAAACAAGATAGATTTCGATGTTTTTATTTATTATATACAACACGTTTTCGAGTTTATTACAATTTTGTAAAAGATTAGGAACACTAATATTTTTTCCAGAACTTAATTAAATAATTATATTACAACTCAAATATCTGCGTCCATTCAAAGTAAAAAAAATCACGTCATGGCTGCCACGTCCAAGCAACAATGAAACGTTGTTTCTCACTACATTCCTCAAATTTTGTCAATACAAAGAAAATTTCATATGAAACAAGATGGCAAATGAAACATTAAAACTGTCACTAAAAAGAGAAGACGTATTTGTTAGTTATATTTTAATGCAAATTTTCCTTTCCATTTGCAAAAGTGCGAATGAAATGGGTAGCATATAAAAAAAAAATTCCATATTTTTGCAGTTTACTTTATTTCTGTGCTGCCAGAGAAATTTTACTCATTAAAGTTAAATCTCCAAAAATCAACTTTTCAAGAGAATTCCAAAATTTGTCTAAGCCAAATAATTTTTTTTAGCATGTGCTAAGTTTTTCTTAAACTTAAAAAGAAAAATAATACAATGAAAATTATAAACTTAGCACTTACAACAGTTAGAGCACTTAAAACGATTTTATGAATACCATTTGTTTCAATAAATAAATTGTATTTGTATGACATTTATTTGTGCTATTAAAATCGTATAATAATAGTAGCACTCATTCCTATCCTAATATCTCCTCACGAGCATGCATCCAATTATAATAGTTGAAATTCCCAAATGGGAGAGAAATCCCTCTCATCCGGCAACACTGCTTTGCTTTTAAATAAGAATGTTGTTAGTTCACACGGTACGGTTTAGCAATAAACTGTGCAAATTTTCCAACTTTACGCAACGAATGAGGAAGGAACGTCTCCTATTTAATAAATTTATATTAATTATATTTCTTTTAAAAGTTAAAGCATTAAGAGTGCTGGCAATACTACAAAAAATGTTTAGTGGCCAGTTGTGTAATAAACGAAAATAAATAAAACATTATATTATGAAACAATACTAACAAAATCAAAGATGAACAAGGTAGTAGCTGCTAACATTACAACTGATATTAATGTAAGGCTGCGTTTAGACGAGTCTTATTGACATCATTCTTAATTTTTCCTCTGAACTTTCATTTTTGTTCACACAAGTCATGTCGTGTTGACGACATTTACTTGAAAACAAAACGTAATGACAGCACATGCATTTGAGTACTCGTTTCTTTTCCTCTCGTCTCTCTCGCCAATAGAGTATCAATCATAAGACATGACTCGTCTAAACGCAGACTAAAGGAGAAAAAAGCAAGACGTACCGTACTGTTCATGGTAGAATAATACAGGTAGTGTCGTTCATGTCGGTTAATGGACTTTTTTGGGTTCGAGTCTGTCAAAATTTTATTATGTATTAATAACACACACCCACACTGCAAAAAAAATTACACTTTATCACTTGTTTCAAATGCAAATAAGAAAAGGGAAAGAAACAAAATTCTTCATAGAACAGAAAATGCAACCATTTTGCTATTCTTCTTTTGTACTTTTTCTAAAAGCATTGTTGTTGTAGCTTGTATTATTCCATAATAGTACTGTTTCTGAAAGAAAACGTGTCAGCCGTTTGTGTATGGCATGGAAAACCCAATGCAAAAGCTTACCGAATTTAAAAGTCACTTGCTATAATGTCAGTATGAAATAAAAATTCCCATCGATGTTGAGTGACATTTGTAAGCCAGTGTTAAGGTGATTGATATAAGGGAATTTCCGCTCTTTTTTTTTGTTGTAATCTAGAGACTTAACAAAAAAAATTGTTTTCAGGTTGTCACCCAGTTTCAGAGACGCGTCGGTGTTAGTAGGCACTCTGGATACTCAGTACTGTACGATTTCTCACTTTAGCTGTCATCAGACGGGTGCCTGAATGACATTACCAGAGAGCACTTGGTCTAAGGCCGGAAGATTTAAGATGCTGGGGAATTCGGGACAGAGCAGACGGAAAGCTTTCAACCTCTGAGAAAAACCCCACCCCGTGAACATTTAATTTAAATGTTTATTTTACATTTTTGTATTTATATTATTTTTAGATAAATAAAGGACATCTATATATATACATATATATTTCCATATAAGAATATGTTTATACATATTCATGCACTGAAAAAATTTATGCAACACACGCACGAAAACGCTTACATATTACGAAATATTTCGAAACTTCTCACCACGAAATTCTTTCGTATGACATGCAAAATGTACGAAAATAATTAAGAATATACAACCAAAAAAAGTTTGGCTAAACCGGGGCACGAACTAACAATTTTGATACATCAAAGCAAGTACTCTACTCACTGAGCCAATTTCTACTTATTTTATAAGAGCTAGAAATGTATTTTGTTTACTTGCATCTGAAAAATACCTACATATGTCAATTTATAAAAAATTATTTCAATTAATTTTTTTTATTTTATATATTTTTTTAACAAGGAAAATTTTTACAGTTTTCGTTACTTTCGTAAATTCAAAAATATAGTATTAACTAGAATTTTTTCGTAATATGTACATATGAAGATTTTGTGTACTATACGAAAAAGTAAATACGAACGTTTTTTTCGTAGAATATTGCATAAATTATATTCAGTGTATGTACATATATGTTTGTTTATGAGTTTTTAAACAAAATAACAAAAAGTTTATGTTTCTTTACCTATACATGTATTTAAGCGATTGGTGCGAACAGCTGATTGTATTTATATTGTTTTTTTTTTGTAAAAAAAAGAAAAGCTACTTTATTTAATGAAATATTATAAAAATATAAACTGAAAAATTAATATGGACGAGGAAAACTTAATATCGTTAGTTTATTTCGTTTTTTAAATTTTAATATTACTATAAAAAATTTTTAAAAAGGTAGGAAAAATAAAGATTTAATACAATTTAATATAATCATCTATTGTCACATAAAATATTTCGACATCAGTAGATATTACTGGAGCAAATTTCAATCTATTTTATTTTATTAGAACAGATATTTAGTACGAGTATATTTACAATATAGCACTGAAGGCTCTTGTCATTTTCGAACACGACAAGTTTTATATTTTAGATTTGCAAATCTCCTCCTCCTTTTGGAGTTGAAATGTAAAGAAATTTACTTCACAGTTTTCTGCTTAGATATAACTCCATATAACAATGTCAAAATTTATAAATCGAATTTTATTGCAATGTGGATAAAAAAATATTTGGTTGTCACAGAATCTAATGTAGTCGGAATTGTATTTGAAAAGACGACAAAAATAACAAACCCCGCTATCGTTCATAAAATTTGCAAAAATGCTAAATTTAAAAAATATTTAAAGATGATTTTTAAAATATCTTGTGGAGCAAGGTTTTTAAACTCTAAAAATGAAGAAAGTAAAGTCTTTATGCTCCAGCGTTGGAAAAAGCCCAACCCAAAGGGTTTTTCCTGGGTTTTATCGGGGGTTTCTGTTATTGATTTGAGTTAATTATTGTCCGCGAAAGGATCCATTCTGCTAGTCTGATGAATAATAAATTGTTCCAATAGTACTCTCTTAATAAAATAATGGATTTACCAAAAAATTTCTTAAATTAAAAACAAAAACGGGTAAATTTCAATATAGGTAACAACGTGTTTTTTACATTTTCGAATTATGTAAAGACAACATATACAAAATTGCAAGTAATAAGAGATACCGTTTTATGCTGCGTTCAATAGTGCATTGAAGTTGGCTATTCTTACCATCAGCAATGCGATATTCCGTGATTTTTATTAGTTTTTATATTTTTCCAATTCACAACCTGAGTTGTAAGTTCTATAAATGCTGTTGGTAAACATTTGTTTACACTGGGTCTTCACGTAGCAATGTCCATTGCGGTAATTGCCAAAATTGTCTGCGTTCATGAAAATTGTAACCTATAGCTTTTTTAAAATAACAGGGGGTCTTCACGTGCAATAAACCAGGAAATTATTATGTATTCAACTGTAAAATTCTATTGCCAACACAATATGTTCACGTATGGACTGCATAAACATTTATTTGTACATATGTATATTGCGAAATGGTTGTTCAAACTTATTTTTAAGCAATTATGTTTGAAATAAACTGTCAAACTTGGCTGTCATTTCCTTGTCATTGGTTTTTCGGGCGAATTAAATAAAAAAGGTGCAAATATGTATGTATACATTTACTTATTAGCATTCTGCTAAGCTTTGTTATCAACGAAAAAAAATTCAAACAAGCACAGAAAACGCTTAAGCTAGTATCCATTCACAGCGAAATTTTTAGATTTATTTACAATGTGCACTAAGTGTTCTCCACCTAAAAACATAAGCTTGTACATGAACGTATTTGTGACGTCATGCAGCCGACATTATTGCCTATGTTCGGAAATAAATATTGAGCGTGGAGACGTGCAGTAAGTGTTCTCCACCTAAAAACATAAGCTTGTACATAAAAATATTTGTGACGTCATGCAGCCGACGTTATTGCTTGTGTGGAAATAAATATTGAGCATGGAGACGTGCAGTAAGGTCTTAATGGAATATCACATTACTGATAGCAATATTTTATGAGTTATTGTATAAGCCATTGGATGTGACTTAAAAAGACCTCTTATATATAAATATTTATGTTTGTTGTCTTGGAAAAAAGCAAAACTATAGCGAAAAATAAATATTTTCGGAATCCCAGTAAACCCACCCACAACCATATATTCATAATTTTTGCTGCGCTTTTAATATATGTATGTACATATACTTTCAATACTTGCAAAAACAAAGGGCTTTACCTTATAAGAGCAACATACATTTGTTTGACTGACGACAATGCTAGATAGAAAATTAGATTTTTGGCATGCTTGACGAGCGATTTTGACGAATGCATTGCTTTTAATCTTCAAGCACGTATTTGCTTTTAAATGGCCTCAGATACGTTCAAAATGTTTGCTGTCAAGTTCGTGTACGTGTGCTTGTTGGCTTGATGTTACCACGCTTGATAACACACCAAGCATTCATTTTTACTTTGATTTTGGTGTTCGCTTATTTAAAAAAAATATAACAATCTTACATAAAGAAATGTTAATAACAAAAATGTTGTTTAATGAGTTCTAACACTTCTTTTTTCCAGTAATTTCTTTGTTTTTCTTTTAATTCTAACACTTTTTTTGTACGAGTAATTTTTCTGCTTTACTTTTAATTCAGATTTTTTTTTACAACTGTTCACAATGAAAATATAATTGTAAAGAGCATTTGTTCGTGCTTGATGGGATAACACTGTACACTTATATAACAAGTGACAGCATGTCAAAAAATGTAAATTTTGTATTTTGCATCAAGCATCGTTGGTGTCACACATGCTAACAAATTTTTACTCACACTATAACCAAGCATTTTGAACGTGTGAGGCCCTTAACAATATTGCAAAAAGAACAGGTGCTTTGTTCGCAACAAAACAATATAAATGCTTGAAAGTGTATGATTTGACATCAAGCACACGAATTTGATGTCGAGCACTTTGACAAATGTATAGAGCCCTTTAAATAAAAGTAATACAATTACTAATCATCAGTAAACAGCTATCATTTTAATACACAAATTTACATCCCTTCTTTTTCCATTCCGTTTCAAGAACAAAACAAAGAGCAAAAACTCATATAGTTTTCTCACAACTCTCCTTGAAAATACGTGCGTAAAAAGAGATAGAAAATAGGAGTGCGGGAAATTACAAGAAATTGCGAAAAATTCTATTTGGGTTTACTTTCAACGTATATATGTATATATCAAAAAAAACAAAAATTTGCTTGTTTTTAATATTCATAGGCCAGCCACATGAATAACTTAAAAAATAATATGCACTTATGGTATTCTGTTTAGCCAATTGTTTGTTGTCATATTGAAAACTAACAAGCCTTTAAATACCGCTTTTTCTTATCGTGGTGAAATGATCCCACACAGATGTGCTTACAACGTTTTATTAGAGCCATCATTTTGGATTCTGACTTAAAACCAATATATTGCACTTACCCTGAAAAGTTTCTTCATTTTCTTCTTCTGAAGCCATTATTATCAGGAGTTATACCTTTTACATGCAAAATGTTATAAACACGTTAAAATTTGCGCTGATTTATTATGCACAATTTATTTTTTTCACACAATCACAAAACAGAGTTCTACTCACAAAAGCGGCTTCAACAAATATGGCGTAGGCAAATGGCATACGAATAAGAATACAACATAAACGATGATGACATTTCATAGTTGCATCAGAAGGGACTTAAATTGTTTTTTTCATATCGTTATCGATAATTATTATTAAAAATTTTGACATTTTCTTTTGATGTCCATAAACGTTTACAGCAGCATTATGCTTAATGGCAGCATTTTTGGGGTTTGAGAAAAAATTTCGACTGATTATCTCTGAATTTTTTTATATTCTTCATGATTAATTGGTAAATACGTTTATAATTAATTAACAGACCATATTAATTGTGAAATTATGTCCTATTATACGCGAAAGGAGATTGATGAATTGCACGATGACATTGCGTCTTTGGCTGGCAAAGCTACGGAGAATGAGGACGAAAAGCGGTCTGTAATATCTTCCATAGAACATTCGCTTCATAATGGATATGATCGCCGTCGTATGTGTGAAAAATTGGAGAAATATTTGGAAGCCAAACAATGTACGCGATTGTTGGAAAAACTCGATGACCGATTAGATGAGTACAAAAGGAAATCTCGCAAACGAAATGGCGGAACTGAGGATAGCTCAAAGTCTGATAGCTCGGCACACGAGCCCGCCAAAAAGTCTAGGTTTGATGTGGTTATACCAAATTCAAACGGAGAAAAGAATACGGTAACACGTGCTGGTCCCTCTATACCTTTATTATCATTACCAGTGGCTCCACCCACATTAACAACGGCTCCCTCCTCTTTAAGTAGCAATCAGATCAAATTAATGATGGTAAATGCTCAAAGAGAAATAGAAGAGCGCAAAAGAGCTTTAACCCAATTAAAAGCCAAAGATCCCATATTAGCTTCAGTACCCCAAATTGGTTTGCCAGTGGCAATGGCAAGTCAAGCTCTTTCTAAACAACCACCACCTGAAGATCTTGACAAAGCGAAGAAAATTGCCGAACTACAAGCGCAGATACGTGCAAAACTTTCAGGCTCCCTTGCAAATCTTATACAGCCAACTTCAAACGCAGCCACAGATCGACCTAAACCATTGATATTAGATGAAGATGGTCGTACAATTGATAAAAGTGGTCGTGCTGTTAATATTCCAACCTTGACGCCTACTCTTAAAGCTAATATTCGCGCTCAAAAACGTGAAGTTTTTAGTAAGTCTCAGACCTATGCTGAAAAATCTTTAGGTCAGGAGGACACAGTAAAATTTTTCGATGATCGTATAGCTCAAAAACCAGGAAATCGCAACAAAAGAGCCTTGCGTTTCCATGAACCAGGAAAATTTCAACAAATGGCTGAAAGAATGCGCATGAAAGCGCAATTAGAACGTCTTCAAAATGAAATTTCGCAAATTGCACGCAAAACTGGCATTAGTTCGGCTACGAAATTAGCGCTTATAGCGCCTAAACAAGATACGCCCGATGATGTTCCATCCATGGAATGGTGGGACTCCGTTATATTAACCAACGATTTGAATACATTAGATGAAACCGGTAAATTAAGCATAAGACAGTCTGCAATAACCAATTTAATTGAGCACCCAACTCAGATGAAGCCGCCTAGTAAGTTGATCTCTTCATATATTTATATGAATTTGTATATAAAACTTAATTAGAAAAAAACCAAGGAAACAATGAACGCCGAATTTGATTCAATTATGAAAAAAATTACATCCCTTGGAAGATATTTTTTACAATTATAAGACACTAGAGTTCTCTTGTAACGATATAAGATATAAACATTTTTACGGTTATAACGAACTTCCGTTATTTTAATTTTTAGCTTATAACGAACTCTTTCCAGTATGCAATACAAATAAATTATAGATCCATATGTTTCATGAGGATTCTTGAAACATTTTGTGGGTCTAGCGATGGTCCTTCATATATTTTTTTGCATACATGTATATTTTCATAATTTGAGACGGGCAAGTAATACATGTTTTACATGTTCGTACAAGGCGATTCGCTCTAATGTATACCCTTAATGCAAAATATACCGTACTTTAAAGCTACAATTTTTATTGGAAAATAATAAAAGTTCTTTATTTATTTCACTTGGATGATTTCTTTTACATATTAAGTTCATGCAAGACTGTTCTGCGCCAGCTGTTCTCTGGACGGGCTGGCCGTCGGCTATTTGGGGAATCCATTCCAATGCATTTTTTGCGATGCTGCCAATCGGTCTTCGCATTTTGTGACCTCTCAATTTCCTTTTTCGCTTTGCAATTGTGAACTGCCACATTTCTATGTTGGACAGTAATCAAATACAATGTATTTATGGATGTTCATATTAATTAATATTTTAAAAGGAAAAAATTTCTGAAAGGTGCTCAGGGTTTTTAATTTAAATGAATTAAAAGCTATTTTTATAATTAAAGAAAATCAAAGAAAACTAGATGATTTTACCACGTTTTTCTTGTAAATATTAACAAAAAATTTGTCATCTTTGATACGAACCCGCGATTTTCTGCCTTCAGACATGGTCTTAACATGTATGATAAGCTTTAACATCTCTGACTGAATCAAGTAGATAAATCAGTTACCCATATAACCTATAAGTTTTATTTAAAAAAGATACTTTCTAACGCTAATTTTTTGCTTAGAAAATAAAAGTTAATAAGTCACATGAACATACATATGTATATGGTGAGCTCTGGGCTCAAATCCCACTAGACTCTATCGTATGACTAGAATAGAGGGTATATGCACACGTTTTCGGTGTCGCCAAACACCTCATCAGCTCCCGAGCAATCGACTTGGGCTTCATATATTACTATGAATCAAGGCATATTAACTAGGTGGCGGGATTACGGCAGCTGATTTCTTTGTCTTGCTCATTCTTTCTACATTGAATGCCAAAAAGGGTGCCTTTATATTTTTCTGTATTTGTTTTTCACAGAATCGATTTAAAAAATGCCTGTTCTTGTATTGTTGTAATCGTTGTACTAATAATTTCACCTGTTTAATTCGCCTTCCTATGATTGAATAAATAAAAAAAAACTTACTCAAATCAAAGTACTTTTATATTCCAAAAAGTAAAACTTTAGAAATAACTATAATTTTCCAAGATAAAAAATAAACTTAAAAAATAACTCTTTTTTCCAATCCAAAATTAAATAATAATATTTTTTAAAGTTAATTTTTTAATAAAACTCAATGGAGTTCAGACAAAGGTATTCTGCGTAACAATGATTATGTTGGTTTACTTCTTAATCTTGTAGCATTTTTCTTTCATTATGATTTTTTGGTTGAAATTTGAAACATAATCATTATTTGTAGTTAATGAAATAACTTCTTGTACAAACTCTTAAAATATTACAATTATTAAAATTTTTAGTTTATATACATATGTATGTTTATACATTTCGTTGGTGCTTATGCCAAATCATCAGTAGAACTAAGGTCAGACTTAACTTTTTTGAAATAACATATCGAGGCATACATCGAACAATAAATTTACTAACAAATCATTTAATTTTCATTTAATGTAATACATGTGATGTGGCCTATTGGCCAATTTAAAATATTACAAGATGTAAAAATTCAATGAACTACCTATAACGTAACAACAATTTCTTTTTCAGATGAGCCTTTGAAACCTGTGTATTTACCAGTCTTCCTTACCAAGAAAGAACGGAAAAAATTGCGTCGTCAAAATAGACGAGAAGCTTGGAAGGAAGAACAGGAAAAAATACGGTTAGGACTAGTACAACCACCGGAACCAAAACTGCGAATATCTAATTTAATGCGGGTGTTGGGCACTGAAGCTGCGCAGGATCCTACAAAAATCGAAGCTCATGTGCGAGAACAAATGGCCAAAAGGCAAAAAGCTCATGAAGATGCTAACAATGCTAGAAAATTAACGGCCGAACAGAAGAGTGAAAAAAAGATAAGAAAAATTAAGGAAGACACATCTTGTGGCGTGCACGTTAGTGTTTATCGTATTCGAGATCTTCAGGACAACGCCAGCAAGAAATTTAAAGTTGAAACAAATGCCAAACAACTGCATATGACCGGCACGGTGGTTTTGTTTCGTGATTGTTGTGTAATTGTTGTTGAAGGGGGGCCAAAGCAGCAAAAGAAATATCGACGCCTCATGATGCATCGTATCAAGTGGGAGGAGGATTTAGTTAAAGGCCCAGACGGCCAAGAAGTTCCTAATTCCTGTGCATTGGTATGGGAGGGCACAAGTCAACGAAGACATTTCGGAGAAATAAAGTTTAAAATATTTCCCATGGAAAAAATGGCCAGAGAATTCTTTCAGAAACATCAGGTAGAGCAGTACTGGGATCTTTCATACTCTGGTGCAGTTTTGGAAGCTTCAACAGATGAATAAATAAATGTTTGTTATTTCTAAAATTTTAGTTCTTTTTTTTAAGTCTAAATTCAGGAAACCAAATTTATTAAAAAAATAAAATAAATCGTTGATTTTTGGAATTGTTATTATTTATTTTCCGATTCATTTGTCTCTGAATCTTCATGATTTTTTTGTTGCAAAGCAATATACTTTTTCACTTTATGGACTAATACATGTCTAATAGTATCTAACATTCTTTGATTAATATCCAGCGAATGCTCGCATAAGCGTTCTAATGTGTCTGGTAAAACATATCCCTTCTGAAAGCATTCTGAAACCTGACTCACAGCTGATAAACTAGCAGTTACAACTATTCCATGCTCTTCAACTGTGTCAACTTTCTCATCACAGGCAGCCAGGCTAAGTATTAATTCTTCAACATCAGCTAAAAAATAAGTTAATAAATGAATACATTGCATGTTTAATCCGAGTTTAATATGAATACCTGTGGGATTAACAAATTCTTGCTGCTTCAACAAACACACAGTGGAGGATGTTATAAGATCGTAGGTTGGTATGCCCCCTTCTATTAGAGCGACTCCACAACAATTTATGGCAGTGCTTAATGCGCAGCCATCGTCATCTATAATCAAGACTTTTATTTCCAATTGAAAGTTGGCGAATTCATGGCGGCATATAACCGGTTCCAACGCCTTTTTTAATGCCACACTCATAAAGCTTTCTTTGCGCGTTAAAACTTCACCATCCATGTTAGCCAGAGGTGCATATTTAACACTACAAATTATAACTCCCAGAGTGCCACTGAAAGTAGCTATATGTATGAATGCAAATTACAAGTATTTATTTCTTACCATCTATTGTTCTGCTTGCTTATTTCTTTTGGTGGCTCAACTTGAGCCATTACTTTTGTATTGCCATATTCCATATAAGCGGATCCTTTAACGTTTGACACGGCTCCTACCTTCAAAACTGTAAAATATTTCCCAAAATTAAGCAACAGGAAACCCCGGCCTTTCAAAAAAGAATTATTTCACTTACATGTAGGCCTTGGTTCTAACTCTAAAGACTTTGGTTTCGTTAGTCTATCAAACAAATCGCAGGGATTTTCCTTATGTTTGTACACGCCAAATTTTATCTGCGATTCGCTTCCCAAAAAATAAGACATTTTTTTGTATTAAGATTATATCAAACAAAATTATTAACTTTAACGTGTTTTAAAATTGTAAGTTGCCTGAATCGTCTAATGTTATCGACATTTAGTGATGCCAGCTAAATGATTACAGTGCTATAATATATGTATAATAAAGCGAGCGCCTCATACATTACAAGAGCATGAACTCTTACACGATCAAGTTTTGCCTTTCAATTTCAGTCAAACTTTATTACGAATCTACCTACTAACACTTTGTAAAATATTGCGTCGCCATAATTTTTTGTATTTTTTTTTTTATAAATATTATGCCCCAAAAGCAAGTATTATAAGTTGTGTGACTCAACTGTTTTTGATATTTATCTTAAGGGACAAATAAACCACACAAACGGTTGTACAAACCTTTTGCGTTGTTTATGGGAGTGTATGCTTGCTTGCACAAAAGTTTGAAGCGTGTTTGTACGAAAATCATAAATATTAGATTTTTGGCAAACATGTTGAATATTTGAGTGTTCGTGTATATGTTTATACAAGTTATGTTTGTATCGTGTATTTGCAAACGGAAAGTGTGTGTTTGTCAAAACGTTTGTGTAGTTTATTTGACCCTTTACACCTAATAACAAAAATTCTATTTTTGCCGCCGCGCTAGCACCAGTAAAATCAAATCGCTATGGCTATTCCCATTAACATTTCTGTCATTGATCCCAAATAACGATTCTGATTATGAACTAAACTCTGGCATCACTCATTGCATTATTTTGAATTTCTGTCAGTGACGTCACGTGTTATGAGTTAAATTATTTTTTATATACAATTAACCTGTATATTTCCAATTGAAAAGTGTACAAATTGTTCGAGTTTATAATAATTTGATACATAAATAATGCAGAAATCACAACTGCTAGCCGAATACAACACCGTTGAAAGCATGAGTGAACCATGGCCATCGGATGCTACGCTCTATCAGCCTTATGAAGCTGAACAAATTCTTTTGCCTGAAAATGCCAGTTGTCTAGCTGTAAAAGCATATCTGAAAATGTGTAATCTCCCATGTGATGTGCGCTCCTCTGCCAATGCCGAGTTTATGTCTCCCGGTGGTAAGATGACAAAATTACCGGTTTTACAAGCTGGAGCTTATGTTTTAGCCGAATTCGAGCCGATTGTAAATTTTGTCGAACACAAAAGTGAAGCTATTGGCATGTGGTTAGATGACGGTGACAGAGATGAAATGCGTACATATGTCTCGTTAACAGAAAATATATTCACAATGGCTGAATTGTATGTAAGTTTTCTGATAGATCGTGTTTACGAGGATATTACAGCACCGCGCAATGGAGATGTGTTTCCTTGGCCTCTAAACAAAATACAAAACTTCTCAAAAAAGCGACAAGCTAAAAGACTTTTAAAAGTGTATCAATGGGAAAATATGTCCATAGACGATGTTATCGAGAAAGTTCACAAATGTTGTGAAACCTTGGAATTGAAGTTTAGAGATACTGAAGGACCCTTTTTCTATGGAGAACGACCTTGTGAATTAGATGCTATTGTTTTTGGCCATTTATTTTCTATTATTACCACCAAACTACCGAATATGGCTTTGGCTAAAACAGTACGCGATTTCAAATCATTGGTGCAATTCTGTGATTTTATCGATGATAAATATTTTCAAATGAAAATGTAAATTTGATATAATTGGTTTAATGTTTTTTATTTATATCGGTCCTATTGCTAACACAATTGTTTTAACCACTTGAACAATTATTTATTAATCGCTCCTGCATTTTAAACCCAACTCAACTTAATTTTGTTGCTTTAAAACGAATCAACATATCGTCAGCTCATTGGCTTGGCTCAAACACCAGAGTCGGAATGGAAAAAAACGACAAAGAAGGTTTACATGCAGTATTCTCAGACTATACCCGATAGAATATGTTGTATTTCAGAACTGCTTTCGGTATGTTTTGTATTTTTTTGAAACTGGAATACCTTGTTTTGGGCCGAATATGAGCTGACGAATATTGGTGTTATCTAAACCGAATTCGTATAATTTTACACATTTACATATAGATATATACATACATAGTATATGTATTATTACTGTGGTATATGTAAATATAATGCAACAATGTATAAACATGCATATTTTTTCGTTTAGAGCTTTTCTTGAACGTTTGCTTATTCTGGTACTCAAAAATGAAATAAAAACACGCACTTTAACAACACTATTTATTAGCTATAAAAATATAATCGATTAAGTAATTGTCTTTTATTATAAAAATTTATAAAGGTAAGCTAAGCTTAACGAACGTAACCCTACGTATTCACGAGCCATCGACTTAAGTACATATGACATGAACATGACGCCGCACAGAGGAGCAGTATTTGTGCCAAAAATGAATTTAAAGAAATATTAAAAACTAATTACGCAGATCGATACACAACAAAATTTTACATTATATTGAAAATTTTTAAGATTGTGTTGCGATTTGTACCTCTGAGGCACTGCTGAAGTCAGAAAAGTGAAGAAAATTACATGACGCCTTTTTTGCGCTGTTTCTTTTACTCTACATAAAAATTACATTTGATGTTCAACATACATAAATGTGTATTTGCTCAGCCATATTCTCGGGCAGACGCATAGTGATATACCTTTGCCACAAGTAACAAGTAGTTGTAGTAGATTGGTTGCTGGTTTAGGCTTTAGATGCCACTCCAATGTGGAATTAACTAAAAGAATGCATGTTAACTTAAACTGTTCTTAATTGATGACGCATCATTTTACCATTTGCTATCCATAATTGTCAGTGGTCACAAACGATCTTGATTGTTCTCGTCAATACTGCGTACTCGTTTCTTTCCCCCCTCGTCTCACACAACCATAAAGTAGCAATCAAGTCAATAAGACATGACGCGTGCGAACGTACATTAAGAAAGGTTAACATACAAGGTAAATTCATAACACGCAGACTCGCCTCAATTCGTTTTGAAAAATACCAGCTTTCTTTGTCAAAATCAACGTCAAACAACATATATAAATCAAACATAAACAAATTTTGAAAAAAACAGATCTAAATACAAGGAGCAAAAAATAATCAGCTGAGCTCTCGAGACCACCTGTTATGAATTCGCCTTGGAATCCTGTCAATAAGACATGACTCGTCTGAACACAGACTTAGTTAAAACCATGGTATAATAAACAAGGCAAGCACGTTAAGCAGCTGATCGTTCAGTATATCTAACGTCAAACTCAATAAGAAAATAACAACAATATTTTTTATATATGGAATTTGTTTACCAGTTTGTTCAACTTACGGGCTTACCTTGTTTACTATATCATGGTTAGTTAAAACCACAAATTAATTATGTCTGTGGTTAAAAAATAGGCACTAATCAGCTGCCGTGCCGCTCCCACCAACAGTACAAAATTTTGTTGTATAAAATACTTTATTTGTCAAAATATATAAAATAGCTGTGTAGCATTGTCGGCAAAGAAGAATCTTATATAAATGTCAAACACCATATAAAACGGAATACGCATGTGATGAATGATAGTTTGAAATAAGCCATGATAAAAGAGTATTTTATCAAAATCAAAGACATTTCTCACAATTGACATATAATCATGTTGATTTGGACTGGTATAACTTAAATAGAGTGAAAACAAAATGTAATGGTACGTTAGATTTTTTGACAGTCGCAACAAATCTCGTTTATTTCTTTCACACAAAATCCAATGAAAATCTTAAGGGTTGTGTGATAGTGTGAAAGGCCCTTTAGCACGACAGAACGAAAGAGAATCTAATTGGAAAAGGTTTGCTATATCTTGTATAAAAACGAGGTAGTGAAGTTTTCGGGCCTAATTCATAGTCTATGCTTCAAACTATTAAACACCATGTATGGATTTAATTTTATATGGTGTTTGACATTTCCTTCATGATTTATATCAATTCACAGTGCCGACCGGATTAATTTGTTTTTGACAGTTAAAAAATATTGTATTGTTGTACAGCTGCTCATACCTGCTTGGTATGTCAGCCCTTTCCCTATAAAAGCATTCACTTTTTAATAATTTGCCGGTGAACTTGTGTGTCAGCGCCTCATTTTCTGTGTTTAATACTTACTAATAAAGATAATCTTATCTGTAATACATAGTGATAAAACTATTTGTAGTTATTAACAGTTTAGAAAAACAAGTGGTAACTAGAGTTGTTTAAAAAAGATGGTTAAGGTACCCAATGTAAAATTAAACAATGGACATCTAATGCCTATTTTGGGACTGGGTACTTGGGGTGTAAGTAATAAAATAAAATAACTTTCAAATTCATTATTAAAATCCGAAAATTAAGAATACTGATTATTTATTTATGATTTACATTCGGCTTATAGAGAAACAAGTTTCCTATATATCTACATTCCTTTTCTACTTTGTTGTTTTATTATGTACATACATACATAGGTATATAATTAATAGCAAAAAAATTATAATTTAATATTAATAGGAAGGAAACATTTTTATGAAAAAAAACTGCTAAAATGTAGTTTTTTAATGATTAAATTTGAGAGTTGATAAATATTTTATTAATGTTATTTTGTAGTATTTCTTTGCTTTTCTTGTTACACCCTCTAATTTATTATGCAAAATTTGTTGAGTTTCTATTTAATGCAAATTTATTCCTATAGCGTATGAAAATGCATTTTGTTGCATCAAGGTCATCATCGGGCATGAAAAAGAATTTTAATAGTTTCAAAGTTGCCAGATTAGTGATGCTTTGCTCTAGAAAGTAGTATCTAGGGGAAATTGATGAATTTAGAAAGTAGTAGGGGAAATTGATGAATTTTTGTGTATAAAAATGAATTGTTTTTAATAAAAAAATACTACCCATGTTTATAACAACGATTTTTTGTGGGTTATATAATTTTTTTGTATTACATATATGATATTATTTTGGGGCTTATCTCATATGTAATAATACCCCAAAAATGTGTAAAGAAATAAAATAATACCCCGAAAAATATTTAGGGACTTATTTAATTTTTAAATAATTTTAATTATACATCTTAAAGGTTTTTTATGTGTGTACGCTGATAGGAGCTTTGGCGACTAAAGATGTTTCGCCCCAGCAAGCCTTTGGAAGATGTTTCCTTGGGTTTGTGGTTTCGTTAAGTAAAGACTCTTACTGAAAGTTTAAAAGTATTGCAAATACTACTATATAAATAAATAAATAAATAAATAAATAAATAAATAAATAAATAAATAAATAAATAAAAGCTTTCAACTCTTAACTTATTTCACTTAGTTTGTGATGTTATTTCATTTTGTTGCGGACTTATTTAATTTGGAAAATGTATTTTTTTATTGCATATGAGGTAAGGCCCCAACTCTTGGGGCCTTTATTACAAAATGAAAAAATGTTTACAAAAAGCCGTGCTAGATTCGTTCTACATATTTATGTAAACATTAATTGGATATACATAAATAAGTATTTGTTGGTTGCCAAGCAAAAGATCGTTTGTCTCGCAAAAATTACAAATATTTTAAAAAATTTATAAATAATTTAAAATTTATAAAAACTTACATTTCCCTAATTCACTCATACAACATTATAACGCAATAAACGTTATTTATGAGTTAAGAATGCGGTAATAGTTGTCGTCTCGCTATTCATCTTGTGTACAAAATTTATTCAAATAACTTTTACTTACCTCTTGACAGAATAATATTTTATTTTTATTTTCGCATTTAAACTAAAAACTAAATTCGCTTTCTGAAGAACTAGTTTTTTTAGTTATGACCTTGTTTGAGCAAATTAGCGATGTGAACGTACATACTTACATATCACTCCTTTATTGCAACGTAGTCATGTCTCAAAGAACTCATTCTTCAGAAAACGATTTTAAAGTTTTTAATTTACTCACACCTCAATGCAAAAATAAAAAAATATTCTCCGAAGAGGCGAGTAAACAAGATATTTGTATGCATTTTTCACATAAGATGAAAAACGATTCGGCGAATAATTCTACATTAAGTGTGTTCGAGTACCCAAAAGTTTTTACAAATTTTTACTGAACTTTACTGCATTTTACTAAATTGCGTTCGTTTACTCCAGTTACAGTAAATGACAACACAAATTGAGAGCGTAAAGTGACAGTTCATGGCTGAGAATTTACAAATTTTTACTGCAGAAATTTCTTTTAGTAAAATTTAGTAAAACCAAAAAACATATGATTTAAAAGGTAAACAAACAAAAGTAAGAAACTAAAAAATGTACAATTTGTGAAAAAAATTATTTAAAAAGAGAAAAAACTGAGAAAAATAATAAAAATTAAATTAAATAAATTATTTTTAAACTATTCGTTCGTTAAACATGTATGTATGTATATTCCTTCTAAAAAGGAAATATGTACATTTTGTAGAAACCATTTATAGCCCATTTCGTTGTTATTTAGTTATTTCTTTAGAGTTGTGAAAATGCTAAGTATATGATTACTTAGTACTGCGCTTGCTTTTAAGGTAGTCAATAGCAAAAACAAATAATCATATACTTTTTAATATATTTAACCAGACACAAATTAGGAAATCAAATAAAATTAAAATAAACACATGTAAACGAATATAGGAAATAATTTGTTCATATTTTCTTAAAATATAGCATCGAGTACCAACAAGAAAAAGAGTTGAGTAGTCCAAAGTGTAAATATATTTCAACACTATATTGATTTGCAAGCAACTGCTTCCTTAATCTTACTAATTTTTAAAATTTTTCTGTTCGCGTACTTTTTTGTGCTACAGATTTTTTTGAGAGTAAATTTGCAGTTTACTCAGTAATTTCTCATTTACTGCATTTTACTGCAAAAGTACTCGAGCACAGCTATTCTTAACTCAAAAAACACATTTTTTGAGATATGACTACGTTGTAATAAAAGAGCTATATGTACATATATAGCATGTATTAGCGATGTAAATAATACTCGTATGCAAATATTCACCTATTTTTTATATACGTATTCGCCAAAATTGAGAATATTTCGAAAATATTAATGTTCAAAGAAATATTTAAAATTTAAAAAGTATTAGTTATGTAAATGTAACAAAAATATTAGTTTGTAATAATTTTGATAAAAAAAACATTATTTTTAACCTTTAGTAAACCAATAAATATTGTACGATAGTTTCCGAATTAAAAGATGAGCATGTTTTGGAAACTAAATTGAGAAATGTCATCATAGACGTCACTTCCACTTGCATTCATGACTAAAGTCATCGTGCTTCTTTAATATGCATGTTTATTGCTTTCAGAATCTTCGGTTGCACCTTTCGAATTTTTACTACGAGAACTTGATGTTTGATATTCTCCATGCAAATCGAAAATGTGCTGTATGATACGTTGTTAGCATTTTTAAACAATTTGACTTTATATGTATCTTGGATCAATGGCGGTTGATGAGCAATATTTCATTTTGAATTAAAATAGTTAAGAATACTTTGTGGTCGAGGCAAAAACTTATTGTGAAAAGTTAAGTTTATGTTAAGAAAAATGATGAAAATTAGCCTAAATTGAAAATACAACTGATACTGCAGCATCTGCTTAAGGTCTTAAGGCCTTATTCTTCTTTATAAAAGTTTGTATCAATGCTGCATCAACTACAAAATACATATGCTGCATTGAATTGCTTATAGATATTTTAAAAAATATGCAATAATGTGTATTTTAAAAAAAATTTACTTTGAGAAGAACAAAATCTAAAAATATTTAAACAAATCTCGAAAAATTCAAATGTTCTACTGAGTGATCCAAATTTCCAATCAAAGACAGAATTAATTTGTATGTTCTGCTGTTCTGTTACGGACTATTCTGTAGAAAATAGAATACAACGTTAAGTGGTCTCCAATATTACACATTTAGGAGATTCAAACGGTGTACTATTAAGTCATATTGTCATAATGTCTTAATATTGAAAAAAAAATTTTGTTGCGCTTCAAACAAAAAGTCATAAAATAATAAGACTTTTTGAAGTATGTACATACATATGTGTATATATTGTTTTGTCATATCCAAACAGTAGAAATTTGAGAGAGTGTGAGAACATACTCTTTGTTCTTCCTTGTCATATTTTTTCATTTTATTATTTTAAAAGATATAATTTTATAACAACCACTTGAATCTCCCAGTTTTGTGTTGACTCAGAAAATTATATTTTAATTCAATATTTTTAAAGATTTATGTCCTTAAGCTTAGTACTCTGTTCAAATTTGCGAAAAATGTTGAGCAACATTGATTATTTCGTTTGAAATATCACGATTTATAAAAAATTTATCGGTTTTATTGCCTTGAAATGAACAACATTGTTTTTCTTATAAAAACAAAAGAAATGTGTTTATTAAAAATAATTAAAACAAATGGACAACAAATTAATTTTAGGAGTTTGTACTGCAATGTATCAATTAATACATCTCGCAGCTGCTGCGGAGGAGCTCATTGAATACACACGTTCTGCAAAAAGCACTCACCTTCATTTTATATTTACATTATTTTCCATTATTTTAATTATTTCTGGGCAGCAAACTTAAAATTAAAACCACAACGCCCAGAAATATCTGATCATCTGTTGATTGCAATTCCGCACGAAATAAGTGGTGCTTACATTATTTCGCAGTTGAAAAATATGTTGCCAGAAACATGTTGTGATTGAAAAAATAATGCTGCCAGAAACATTTCGTATGTTTTCATAAGATGAACAGAGTACAACTTCGGCCATATTATTTTGCAATTATTTCGCGTGAATTTTTTTTATATGGACTTTTGACAACAGTTCGCACGAAATGATGAACAGAGTACCCTGCTTTATTCACAAACGATTAATAAAGTTATAGTTTAATGTTGGATTTTTATATGGGAAACCCGGTTTTAATAATGTGCACATTAATTTTATTAATCGTTTGTGTCATTAGTATACATATATTTTTGTCAAATGAAAAACATTTTGCTCACATTTACTAAATTCAATCCTATAATTACATCGTCCACATCCGAAAGTTCAGACACAGAACAAGCAATTAAAAAATATGTATTTTCTACAGAAAAGAACGGTGCAGAAAGTTGAAAACTAATGAGGCCTTAAGTCTCCAAAAAATAATCTGCTAAGTCGATTATAAAATACAAAAAAAATTAATTTAAATTTGTTGGAATGCAACTACCGATGCATAATTACGTACATACATATGTATGTACATGCATACACATACATATGTATGTAACTACGAATAAAACAAAATGAAACTTATTTTTTTATTATGTATATACATACATACCAGTGTAATAATAAAATTCCTCCTCCCCTAGACCGGAATGGCCATTACTCGCTTATGAAGAGATAAGACTCAAAAATGCAATTCATTCTGATTCAAATAGTCATTAGATTTTATTTTTTATATGTAGGGTAAATTTTTATTTACAAATCTTATAAACTAAAGCAAGTACAAAATGTTATGAATGTATGACATTTTACTTAATGTACTACAACAATTAAATCTAATAATTAAATAACGGAAGTATTGAGGAAAACTTGCCACAAAAACTTCTTACAAACTTTAGAAATGTTTGAATAATGCACGTAGTGTCAAAACGTTAAGCCGGACATTTTTTTAATTCTCTTAAATTACCAAAAACATATAAAACAATTTTTTATAAAAATAAAATTTGATCATTGCACAAAATTGTCATTAGAAGATTCTCCCGAGGAAGACGACTTGGGATTGAGAAATATAATATAAAGCAACACGATGAAAATTGCGAAAATAACTAAAGAGAAACAAAAAAATTTCCGGTACAGAAGGTCGTGTAGTACACACTCTGCATCTTCGCTCCTTCTTCTACAAACTTCGTCTGTCTGTCTTTCAATTGCCGATATGTGAAAGGGGACTTACCAATTTTTATGATTGTGTCTATTTGCGCATAATTTACTTCAGCGATACATTTTTGAATACCTAACATTAGCAGATTTGCTACTGTTTGCATTTATGAACGTACTGAGCATAACATGCAGTGCAGTGATGAATTTCCGAACAGGCTCTATATTCTATTTCTGAATTATAAATTATAAGAGCAATTACATGTAAGACTTCCAACATGGCAAAAATTCTGAGGACAAATATGAATGTATTATTTTTATTTTCAGATGGACAATAAATCGATTCTTATTTTTAGAACTTTTTTTTTTAAATAAAAGAAAAGTATTTATATTTTGTGTGTAAAAATCTAAATTGTAATTGATTCGTTTTGGTACGCCACCAACAAAAATAAAGTTTTTTTTATTAGTATTTTAGTCAGTGTTTAAATTTTTTTCGGATTTTTAGGTGGGGTTTTGCTGGTCAATTTCTGTTGATAGAATTAATTGCCTGTCTTTGAAAATAACTGAACAATTATTAAATTTATTATTCGAGACAGGTCTCGATATCTTTTTTCAAAGTATTAAAAAATGTTTGTTTGTTGAGGGTTTTTTTGTTGAATATAATTTGTTTGTTGGGATTTTTGAAACCTACTATGCTTATACTTTTGTAATTTTTGAAATTCTCATTGGGTTTTTAAAGTTTTTTTTTTTTTAAATAAGATAAGAGCTTTGAAACTTTTCAAAAGTATGGTTTAGGTCTACTGATGATTTGGTGTTAGCACCAATGAAATGCATGTCTGTATATAGACAAGCTAAAAACCCTCAAAAAACAAAACTTTTTGAATAACTTAAAAATTTTCGTTCGGCAGCTTATATTGGAAACAAGAATAAAATATGAAAAATTAATTTCTGCTTTCAATAACAAGATCCATTCATACATATCATGTTATAAGCACAGCTGATCTACTTTTTTCTTCGTTCTTACATCTTAATCTTAGGTTCTTACATCAAAAGTTCCTTATGTTTTCAAATAGTTTTTGCCATTAAAAACCAAGCAACAAAAACTAATGCGAAATTTTCCGCAAAGTTTAACTATATTTAGTTTAGACCAAAGGCATTGGCTCTCATTTTCTATTTTATTTATGGCAGTTCATTTACTGAAACTCAAAATATCTTCGAAATGTCTTTTTGTGACTTGGTTCACTTTAGCGCTGAGTCCTTCAAATATTAAAAAAAAAATTACACAAAAAAATACTCGTATAGTGTATAAGTGATAATCTCTGGAACCACCCATCCAAATTTTGAAATTCTTTCAAACAAATTTAAAATAGAAGCTCCCAAGGGACGTAGGTGCTATATTTTGTCTCGTTAAAGTGCTTAGAATATGTAAGCTCACGGTACGGTAAATCCCACATACCAAGAAAATATTTATTATTGTGCAAGGTAAAAAGTATTAAAAGCAATATTTTTTCGGATTCCGTACTCAAAAAGAGCAAAAATAGAGCCTTATTAGTGTGAATACACTGTCCGCTCTCCAGCCCATTGCCCACCCGTCCTTCTATCCGTTTATCACACGACTCTATCTCAAAAAGTGTAAAATATTGAGACATAAAATTTGCGTGAAGTGACTTGAAATAAACCATGTAATGCATGAAAAAACCAGATACTTGATATAATTATGTATGCATGTATAGAAAAATGTTCCCGTGTGTAACTTTTTGAAAACTTTCTAGAGTTATATTTTCAATTTAATAAATTAACAGAGAACTTGGGTTTTGAAAAGCTTTTTTACGACAATCGCTTGTACTATACTAATATTATTATTAATTTAATGTAATTTATTATATTCTTTGTTATTTCTCTTATCGCAACTATTTATTTGTTTGTTTTGATTATTCAAATTAGAAAATTGTTCTTTGTAAAAAAAATCATAATTTATTAATGAAATAAATACAGTACACTGCTACAACTCAATCTGCGTTCACACACGTCATGCGTTATTGACATGAATTGCTATTTCATAGGCGAGAGAGACAAGGGGAACAGGAATGAGTACTCATTACGTTTTGCTTTCTTATGCGTAATTTTAAGCCTGAAGGTATTTGCAGGTAAATGCAGGTCAACAAGACATGACTTGTTTGAACATCATTCAAAGTTCAAAGAAGAAAAAGTAAGAATCAACAAGACATGACTCGTCTGAACGCAGACTCATGTATGTACTATTGTTAATAATACACTTTAGAGCCCTTAATGTTCGATTAAATATTAATAATATAAAAATTGTTGACGTATTCCTGAGATAACAATGTAAATTATCAGCTTAATTGGTTTAGTTCATTCCACTAGAGATGTGCATACGATCGTAATTAAATTTAAAAATAATCGCGCCTGAGTGCGTGAGCGCTATACAAAAATAATAAAGCACCCGGAATTGCGTTTAATGTTGTAAATACAATTCTTACGCACTTACGACATAACATGCCTAACTTTGTTGTACAAATTTTCCTTCTTCCAAATAGTCATAAAGACTTCACAAGTTGTTGGATTCCTATTCATAGTCAGTCAAAAAACCTACCGAAGGTTAAAAGGTAGTGATGGAAATTATGTTACATTGCACTTAAAATTTATGAAAGGAACACCCTATTCGGAAGTATCTTTTTATACATAGATACATATTTATTCACATCATCAGCCATAGTTGGGCAAAATACATGGCTTGCGGTATTTAAAATACAAAATACTTCTATTTATTGTAAGTATTTCAAATACAAAATACTTCCAAGTCTCATGTATGTATTTAAAATACAAAATACACCGTTTTTATTCAAACCAAAAAATACATTAGATAAAACTAATCAACAAAACAATTGTTTCCTTTCATAAATATCAGATTTTTGAATGTAGTATCAAACAAATTGTTTCTTTTTGGAGAATAAATAAAATCCTGCTGAAGAAAATAATCTTTCTACAGGTCCTGATGAGCACAAACTTGTATTAAATTCTATGAATACTCTTTTTATATTTGGATAGCTGTCAAGAGTGATAATGTCTTTGCTCTTTCTTGTCACTGGGGAAACTGACGAATTCCAACACCAAATTTGATGTCCTAGATTCACCGTCATCCCTATCTACGAAAACAACAAAATCATTGTCTTCTTTACTGGTGCTTCTAGTTCTGATATTTCTATTTCTGATATATTCTAATGGCCTTATTCACAAACGAATAATGAAGTTATTTTAGGTTTAATGCTGGATTTTTATATGGGAAAACCGGTTTTAATGCACACATTAACTTTATTAAGCGTTTGTGAATAAGGCCATAAGTTTTTTGTAATTTTCCTCCAGAGTATAAATTATTTCCGGTGATAGTTTAAAAAAACTTACTAAACTTAAACTTAAAATATTGCCATTTTTTGTATGTATTTAAAATACAAAATACTTCTATTTATTGTATGTACTTAAAATACTAAATACAAAATACTTGCACGTCATGTATTTAAAATACAAATATAAAATACGTATTTGTATTTTAAATACGTATTTAAAATACATGTATATCAAATACCGTCCAGCCCTGTCATCAGCTTATTCATCACTGTACTCCATCTATATAGATTTTGCCGTCTGTAAAATAAAATATTTCAAAGGCCAAAGTTCGTAACATTTTTGTTTAGTCAAATAATATTTTAGATTACAACCACTGACAACCAATTTAGTTTAAAAAAATTATCATATTAAATAAAATAATTATTTCCATATTCCGTATTGAAATCCATTTAAGAAAAATTTTTATGAATAATTTGTCTTATAAATACAAATTATTTTTTATGAATACGGGCCTTAATATTTATGTAAAAAATCTCCCATTCGCATCAATAACAAATTATCACACTCCGACAGCAAAAAAAAAACACTTTCTTGTTTTTCCTAAACGACACCGTTTGTGGTCATTTCACCTTTAAGTGCGTCCCAATTTTTTTTATTCTCACTGAGTGCACTCGAACTAACAATGAATTTTGTAGGCAACACCGTTTAGCAAGGACGAAATCCAGCATTGCCCTGCGATGCGATTTTTTCCTCTTCAGTATATTAAAAACTGGCGCTCGGCCGAAGGCTAGCAATGCCGAAAACTTTAAGTAAGCAAATCCAGTTTTGGTCGTACCTCAGGCAAGAAAATTATTCCGCCCGGCCGAAAATCGTCCGTGCGAAGCCAATTTTGGTCGTATTTTAGAAGAAAAAATCCTTGCGCAATGCAAAAAAGCTTTATTAAAAGCAGATGATATACGAGTACATTTCGTCATATGATTTCAAAAAAGCCCTAAGTTACAAAAAATTTTAAATCAACTACTTGAGATATCAAAATACATGTCGCTGAAAATTTTTACATATTTAAAATGTACTAATTCCTTAATAAGAAATAAGCCTAAACTGAAAAAATTTTGAAAAATGTTGGTTAACTTTTCATATTAGAGAGTTTTTTGCTTGTCCTGTAAAACTTTTTCAATGTAACTTAGGGCTTTTATGAATTCATATGACGATATGTATCTCAAAGAACACCGGCATAATCTCCATAAATAAATTGTTTTTGATAATTTGTATTACAAGTTATTTCATTACTGTTGAATCGTATTTGATTCGGCGTTATTTCGTTGCTGTTGGGACATTTAGTATTGGAAATTATTTAATTTTTGTTGGAACCGTAAAACACATTATGTATTAAAATATAAAATATGTGTGATCGTAAACATTTTAGCCTCGTCGCATGCGAACATGCGTGATTTAAAATACTCCGATAGTGCGTAATTAAAATTCGTGAACGTGCGTGATGATAAGGAAAAAATCACTTACGCGCACAACTCTAGTTTTAACATACGTAATTAATTATACGGGAGCCCCGTAGACTAGCAGATAGCGTACTAGACTATTAGTCGGGGGGTCGCAGGTTCGATTCCTGCCTAGACCCTGGGTGTTTCTCCAGACAAGCCAAAATGGCTTCGCGGTTTGTGTCTGTTCTTAAAGAAAAAAATAGGCAAACGTTTTTTTAGATCCCTTTTACTGTCGTAATACTTAACCGATTTTAGAAAGATTTATATGTTTTTAAACGAGATTTTACATAGATGTCCGCAATCTGAATTTTATTTAAATCAGTCCGATATTTTGGAATCTATAAGCGTTTAAAGTTGCTACTAACCCATGCACATGCGTGTATCAGCTTCAACTTGAAAAATAAACAAACAGAGATGTGTGTTTGTCCAATTTGCTTTTGTGTAGCAATGAGACAGAGTTTTAAGTTGTTTATTTATAATGTTTTTTAGCGTATGTATTTATTTAAATATTTAATATTAATTTTTAGAATGCGGTCGATTGAGTTGGATACACTAGTTTTGCATTAAAATATAAAATAAATAATTGGTTTGTATTAATTTCCAAGTGAGGATGTGCGATCGTGAACATTTTAGTCTCGTGCGTGTGATTTAAAAAACTCCAATGGTGCTTGATTAAAATTGTTGGATTCGTGAACGTGCGTGATAATGAGAAAAAAAATCACTTACGCGCACATCTCTAGTTTTAACATACATAATTAATTGTAATAAAATTCAAATCAAATTAAAATTAATGCGATAGCAGTAACAATAATTAAAATTTCATTTAGTTTTGCATTTGTGGCGCTTAGCAACAAATATTGCATAAAGCGATCAAATTAAATTACATAAATATAATCCTACTAATAATATAAATGCGAAAGTTTGTATGTTTGATCCACTATCACGTGATAACCGCACAATGGATTTGGATGAAATTCGATAGACGGATGGATCTGAGTCTAGAAGGACACATAATCTATATATTTTTAGAAAAATCTGACCACAAGTGTGATAAGAAATAACTTCTGCCTCTCTGAAACTTTCTAACCAATTCATTAAATTTATTATTCGAGACATGTCTCGATATCTAACCAATTTTAATGAAATTTTAAAAGTCGATAGATCTGAGTCTGGAAGGAAACATACATACATATGTATGTATTATTTTTCTTTCAAAAATATGACCACGAGGGGGAGGGGGTAAGATTTGCCACTGAATTTCACGTGAACGCAGTCATGGATGAAAACTAGTATAAAATAAATGCTGTAATTTATTTTATTTTTATACAGAAATTAAAATTTATTAAGAGGTTTTCGTTTTTTTAAATATTTTAATTAAGTTATTTTTGCCTGCTCCACTGTTTTCAGTTTTATCAGAATTAAAAACATATAGATATGTTTTTGTTAACAATTATATTTTCCCAAAGTAAATTTACGAAATAATAAATGATTAAATTTACTTTGCTTCTTAGTATATTGAATTCAAGAAAAAGTTATTTTAAAGTGAAATAAATAGCGGAAGTAAAGATGTACTCCATATAATATTCAGTTGTTATAATTTCCACTTCAGTTATTTTAAATTTCACACACTATTAATCATTTTGTACTTGTATTTTGACATTAACAATGAATTGCTAAAATATATGCCCTTAAATATATATTTACACATGTTTACATGCATACATATGTAAGTGCATACATATGTACTTACTTATGTATGTACAAAAATACTTTATTTACAATATTGTGAAATTCTCAATTGCTAATTTTTATTTAATTTTTTTATATTAATTTTTTTGTCTTAACTATGTAGAGTCCCAAAGGTGAAGTAGCTCAGGCTGTTAAAGATGCCATCGATATTGGTTATCGTCATATTGATTGTGCTCACGTTTATCAAAATGAACACGAAGTGGGTGAAGGCATTGAGGCTAAGGTTAATGAAGGTGTTGTAAAGCGGTAAGTACTTTAATAAGATAACAGGCACTTAAATAGACTAATTAAAAATTAATATCTATTTTAGTGAAGAATTATTTGTGACTAGTAAATTGTGGAATACCTTTCATCGTCCTGATTTAGTACGTGGTGCCTGTGAAACTACTTTGAAAAATTTAAAGTTAGCTTACATTGATATGTATTTGATACATTGGCCTATGGGCTATAAAGAAGGTGATGATTTGTTTCCCGTTGATGAGGCTGGTAAGACAGCATTTTCCGATGTTGATTATATTGATACCTGGAAAGAAATGGAAAAATTAGTTAAAGATGGCTTAGTTAAATCGATTGGAGTATCTAATTTCAATAAGAGTCAAATTGAACGTGTCTTGGCTGTGGCTACTATACCACCAGCTACTAATCAAGTCGAGTGTCATCCTTATTTGACGCAAAAGAAATTGATGGAATATTGTAAGTCGAAGAATATTGCTATAACCGCATACAGTCCTTTGGGTTCACCAAATCGTCCATGGGCCAAGGCTGGCGATCCAGTTCTAATGGAAGATCCTAAGGTAAATTAATTGTAAAGCGATCTATAACATAATTTAAAATAAAAAATATTTACAGATTGTGGCTATTGCTGAGAAAAACAAAAAAACTCCAGCCCAAATTTTGATTCGTTATCAAATTCAACGCGGCAACATTGTCATTCCAAAGTCGGTAAATAAAAGCCGTATTGCGTCTAACTTTGATGTTATGGGTTTTGAATTATCCGCCGAAGATATGAACACCATTGATAGCTTTGACTGTAATGGTCGTTTTGTACCCATTCTTTCGTAAGTTATTTATTTAATGTATAGATTTTAATTTTTAAACCATTTCTTAAAATTTCGTTTTATCACCACAATTTAATTTTGGAAATAGTGATGCTGGTACTCATCCACACTATCCTTTCCATGATGAGTTTTAAATTAAAAAAAAACAAAATTTGGTAAAAAAAACATTTCTTTAATTATTTCAAATACTGCTTGAATATTTTAGAACGGCTTAGAACCTTTCCTTTTGTTACTTATATTTAATTGTTTTTTTTAATATACTACTAAAAATGTTCTAAATACCATTTGATATTGTTCATATCATTTGGCTCCGTAGATAATTCCGTATTTTTTAAATTTCTTTTCCTACACCATAAACACAAATATTAAAAATTCTAATCGCTTTCAAAACCATCTAATAAATCAAATAAATTGAACTTAGTTACATTTTACTAAAAATCGGTGGATGTCGTTAATTCTTTTTGAGAGTAAGAAATTAAATTATTGCATTTAAAAATATAGATTTGTCAATCTAACTCCAGTTCATACATTCCAAACAATATATTACTTTTAATATTAAATACGTATTTTATTAAAAATCTTCAACAATTAACCATGTAATAAAATCTTTATCAACCAATTTTTGTTTTTTTAGAAGTAAGTTTTTTCTTGTTTTTGAATTCAAATAAACAACTTGTTAACGTAAGACGAAGCTTTACATAGAGAAAGCGAAATATTGGCTAATACGGTTCTTGTTACGTTGTTAAACTTAAGTTTGAAGATTTTCAATAAAATATTATTAAAAAGGTCGAATAATTACAATAATCTTTTATTAAATACGCATAAAATACTAAAGCTTAAAATTTTACTGCATTTGAATAAGTTTAGTTACTTAAAACTTTTTGTTGTTTGCTAGTTGCTAACTTTGTATCAAAAATTAAAATAATTGGGGTATTCACACTGTAGTCATAAGTCATATGTCATAAAATAATAGCACACCAAAATATGACAAGTGTGAACAACCCCGTCATAATTTAGTGTGCTATGTCATAATTGTGCCAGCTGATACAAAAAAAAACATTTAAAAATACAATTTCATATCAAAATGCCGAAATCAAGTGAAAAAAGTAAAATAAAAGCTGGTTTGTGCGAAAATTACATGTTAAACGTGATAATGGCTACCTCAAGTAAATATGAACAAAAAAATTCATGTATGTATGTATTCAAATTTAAATGCACCCTTTTCTAGGTGATGAAGAGGAGAAAGAACAAACTAATGTGCATATAAAAAAGCAGCTGTTGACAGAAATATGAGCCGAAATATTTTTTCTTACGGCGGCAAGTAGAAAAACATCCATAAGTTGGCAGGCAGATAGCTTACACAAACGCATAATTTTCATTCAAAGCGAATTAATTATAAGGTGGTTGCAGTGGCGAATTCACGTGAATTTATACATTACCTGCCCTTTCAAATTTGTTAAATATTTTCCGGCGCCATTTTAATGTAATTTTTTATGCATGGAGAATTTTGACAGCGTATATAATGAATTCACCGTTTACACAAACAAAATGCCTGTTGTTTGCTTTGTTGTTGATTTATTGTAGTCGTAATAAATTTGCCTTTTGCACGAAAATTACATTAAAATGGCGCCGGAAAATATCATGGTGTAATAATATCAGGTGTGCGCAACAAGGAATATGGTTTTTTGTAGGGTTGTGTTTTGACCGTTAAATAATCTGCAAAAAAAATGGTAAGTTTCACGGTCTTGTCAAAAGTTGTTTACATTTTTGGCCGCCATTATGAATATTTTTGTTTACGTTATGCTTTTTGTTTTTGCATAACCACTAAATACATACAAACCACATTTTGTTATGTTTTGTATACAGCTTTTTTTGACAATATTTTGATAATTTTACACAAACAAAATGCATGTTGTTTTTATTGTTGTTTGATAAGAGCACCTTATATTATTACACCATGGAAAATATGTAACAAATTTGACAGGACAGTTAATGTATAAATTCACGTGAATTCGCCACTGCAACCACCTTATAATTAATTCGCCTCCTGGTAATGAATTTGCCTTGTTTTCATTTTGTGTTATTTGTAGCGGCGGCTTGTTAATATTATTGCCGGCTCGAATAAGGAGTTACAGCTGCTCGACTAAGATTTCTACTGTTATTTTATGACAAACCAAAAACATACCTTAAAAAGTCTTATTATTTTATGACTTTTTTGCTTGAAGCACAACAACAACTTTTTTAAACCATTGTAAAATAATAAGACATTATGACAATATGACTGATATGACCACAGTGTGAACACCCCAAATGTTTATAATATATTTTTATTAAGTTAAATTTTTTCTCTTTAGCGCTGCTGGTCATCCTTATCATCCCTTTGAAAACGATGAATTTTAAATTCCACTCCAGTCGTTGCTATTGTAAATTTTCGTGAAAGCGGCAATCTTTTATACGATGTATTTTGTAACTGTATTGATAAAGTGATAAATATTATGTGGCTTGTAATACCATTATAAATGAGTACTTTATAAAAATAAATATTTTAAAATTTTAATATTGCTCAAAAAATTTCTTATGACTATTTATTGCAAATGAAATCCAGGACTTTTTCAATATCACTGTGACGCGGTTAAATGTTTCATATATGTAATCAAATTTGTAGAATTTAAGACATGCGGATAAGTTAAGATCCCACAAGGTTTTTTGCAGTGTAGGCGTTACCACCTCCAACCGTTTTGTATGACATTCTCAAAGTTATTGTGAACTGCCTGAATGGTCGACACAAGTTGCAATGCATAGACTTCGTAAACGCATACGTGAAATATCTGTATAACGGCTAATGTTCCTAACCGGTTGGCAGCTCATTTTCTAAAAAAAATTATTCTGTATGTACTGCAAATACGTACCCTGTTGCTAACGCGACGCTTAGCGCTCTGATTTAGATATGCCTGTTTGTATGCAAACTGTTGAGCTGCAATGGCGGAGTAAGTATATATTTATTTTTATTCATTATGATATGATTATCTATTTGGGATAAATTTTGTTACGTCCATATTTGCACAAAATTTTTTTTGATTTAATAGGTGCGTTCGGGTACTTTTGCAGTAAAATGCATTATATCGCCAAAAAAAGTACGCGAACGGAAAAATTGCGAAAAAGATTAAGGAATCAGATGATTGCAAATTAATACATGTAGTGTTGAAATACATTTAAACTTTTGCCTACTCAACTGTATTTTTTTGGTAATGGATAGATTATTTATTATGATTTATTATGACACGTATATTTTAAGAAATTATTTATTTTTATTTTATTATTTATTCAAAAGTATGTGATTAACTGTTTTTCATATTGATTACCTTAAGAGCAAGTGCAGTACTAAGTAACCATATACTTAGCACTTTCCCAACTCCAAAGAATTTGAAATAATACAACGAAAATGGCTGTAAATGGTTTTTACAACATTTATTTCCTTTTAAAAGGCATATATGTACATGTTTTACGAACGAATAGTTTAAAAAATATTTATTAATTTTTTATTTTGAATTATTTTATGATTAAAATTTTTCTTTGTTTAATAATTTTTCACAAATTAAGTGTGTTCGAGTACCCAAAATTTTTTACAAATCTTTACTGAACTTTACTGCATTTTACTAAATTGCGTTCGTTTATTCAAGTTACAGTAAATGAGAACACAAATTGAGAGCGTAAAGTGACAGTTCATGGCTTAGAATTTACAAATTTTTACTGCAGAAATTTCTTGTAGTAAAATTTAGTAAAACCAAAAAACATGATTTAAAAGGTAAACAAACAAAAGTAAGAAAATAAAAAGTATAAATGTAAATACATATATATGTATATATAATTTATTTTTATTACCGAAAAGAAAAATAAGAATTCATTGGTATATAATTTATGTACAGAAAACATAAAGACACATACTAAAATAATAATTTTTATGTAATTTGTCAGCTCTATTTTTGAACACACTTTTACTGAAAAAAAGAACACTTTTCCGTACTATAGAGGGCAAATTTCTAAACTGTCCAAAAAATTTAAATGTCCGGATTACTGGATAGCCCAAATTAGCGAGTATCCAGATTAGGGAGGTTGTACTGTGGTTAGAAAACTATTTAAGTAAACTATAAAAGCATTTACATAAACAAATTTCTTCCGATATTTTGTTGTGTGTGATTGTGTTGCGTTGTGACGTAGACATACAATATGTGTTGTAAGCAAAAGTACATTTCTGTATGGAAAGCAAGCCGAAATGTAAAATTTTGGTACCTCGAGGAAGCTCTTCTTCAAATAGCTTCAAGCCCAAACTCAAAAGTTTTACACGACTGCATCTTTTTTTTTTTTCTATTTAAAATTTTGTTCAAATCGATGCACCCGTTTAGAAGTTATTTAGTTATTTCCAGTTTTTCGCCAAAAATCGCTTACACTTTTTACAACAAACACTCATTTGTATTCTATGATGGCGTAGATGCGCAGTAGAAATTTATTTTGTACGGCGGAGTGCGCAATCTTGTTTTCTTGATTCATGATGTACATCCAAATTTAATTCTCATCTCTTTCAGTTCTGATCTCTTGTTCTTTTTGAACTTCACTAATTTCAAGAGAAAAAATTTTAATACTCATATACATATCGTTACTTCAATATCAAAAGACCCTAAGTATTATTATTTTTTTAAATCCAGTGTTTCTACTCCGATAACAGATCCTTGAATTTATTGAAATATTAAAAAAGACTCCATTAAAAAAAATAAATTAGTTAGGGTCTTTCTATATTAAGGTAACGATATGCAGGCGCTTTGCGTATGTTTTTATTTGAATCAATACTTACATAAGTGAATGTACGTTTGTATTTTTAGCATTTGTAGTGGTGTCAACTTTAGGAGCCTTTTACTAGTTTACTACTGAACCGATTTAAATAATATATAATCGGGTCACTAAAGCTCAATAATGTCTACCATTTGGTAAAAAAATGAAGAAAATCGGTTGGCAAACAAAGGATATAACAGTTAAGTTCCTTTTCATTAAATCTTTTTCAAGTCATTTCAAAACTTTTATATGTTGAAATAAAAATAAAAACTCTCGTATTCTTTTCTCAAGAATGATTATTAAAATAAGGCTTTCGGGTACATGCAACCAGCACCACCTAAAAGGTGACACTGTTGCCTCTGAAAACAAAGTTGTTACGCTCTGCCGTGTAGGTTGGAATGAATTAATGAATTCGGAATAAAATGTTACAAACTTTGACCTAATGTAAATTACTTTGACCAAATGTACACAATTTTATTCCGAATGTGCTAATTTGCTATAAATAACTCAGAAAGTTGTCCGCTGTTATTTATGAAAACTATAAAAATGTCGATTGTTCTTCTATAGTTTTTGGTGAAACATTTTGTTAGACATATAAAAATCACAAAATAAATTCTAATGTTTGCCTAAAAATTATTCGCTACAGACAATTTCATCGTTTGCACCTGTTTGAAATTTATTAATGCAATAATATCACTTTTGTTTGTATCTTTTCAAATGCAAACTTTTTCACAGTAACATTCACAATAATTAATTTTTTAAGATCACTCTCTGCACGATTATTGAGTATTGATCACTTTTAAGGCTTCTCACAAAGTTTGCACTCTTGTTATGCACGTTGCATTTGCGGTAAGTTAAATGTTAATGACATTAACCTTTTTGAATTGTTTCTGTAACAAAGTTGTACTCAAGCGGAAGCCATACGAGTACAAATTCATTGATACGTTTTTAATGCATTTTTATTGAATGTACTATTTTGTGAAAACACTTTTTGGCAAAATTCGTTGATTTATTTCAATTAAAAGCACTGATTTCGAATGGTGCTAGAAATTTTCGTGTATTTGAAAATTAATAAACAATTTTAAATAATTTTTGTTTATTTTCAAACATTTTCTTTAGCCCATCTATGCACCAACCGATCTCAGTTCTTTAAAACTGAACTCTTTTGAGTTGTATTTTGCTGCTTTTAATTTTTCATATTAAAAGAATCACTATTTGCCAATAATCCTTGTTTTTATAATTATAATCCTTTTTAGTATCTTTTTCTTTGTGGAATATCCTTAATTCCATGCACTTCGATTAAAGTGTTTGTTATGAAGAGGTGACAAGTTTGATGTCATGTTTAAAGCTCTTGCATTTGTCAACTAATTGTTGAAAATTTAAAACCTCAGCTTAAATGTTGAAAACCTGTTACAGCTGAGAAAACTTTTACAAAAGACTTACATTCTACTTTTATAGTTTCCTACTAAAGTAAATGATAAAAAATGTTAAAGAAAGAAGAAATAAAAAAAACATTGTAATGCGTATGGTAGTAATATTATATTCAGATTAAATGCATTTTAAAAAGTAAAGATCATCATCGTCACCAACTGTAAATACAGACATCTATATAATTGCTAATTATGTTTTTGTTGTTCTCTTGCAGTATATTTCTTATTATTTACTCTCCGATCTTTAGTTATTTCTGTAGTAACGGTTTTATGAATAGATAGTTTGAATTAATATATAAATTTTAGTTTGTTAGTTCGATATAAAAAGCATGTGGTAGCTCTAAACATGTTTTATAATTCGCACTGCACAACAACCTTAAAGCTATTATGGGCCAATTAAAGTTGTGTTTCAAGTTAACCGGTTGTTTTTTACCTCGAGGCCCACGATGTCACACCTATTCGTTCTATCGTACAATTACATTTACAACAAAAATAAATTATAAAATTTTAAGCTATTGCATAGCTTTTATCGCTGGCTTTGAGCGCGCCGACCGAATCAAGAAATTTAACACGCTCAAAAAGTGCAACTTGAATTAATATCAAAGAAGAAACAAATACTGCATAAATAAAAAATAAATAAATAATTATAATTGCATAAGTTGATAAAAAATGCTATGCAATAGCTTTGCCGCGGCAGTCTCCGAGTGCCACACGTCTTTTTGTTTTTGTCTCAAATTTAGTTGTACGAAAGAACGAATACATGTGACATCGTATGCCTGGCAGTCACGAGGCCCACCTGTTAATAGACTACTGTACATTTTTAAGCGAGTGTCGTCATTTACTTTGCGTTTAACAGCTGTTCAAAACATACAACCTCTTGTATTTTTCTAAAAATGGAAAAAGTGAATTTCGAGTGCTCATTAAACATTATTTTTTGCGAAAAACAAAACCGTCAATCAAACCAAGGAAAATCTCGATAAATACTATGGGGACTCTGCACCATCGATTTCAATGGTAAAAAAGTGGTTTACTGACTTTCATTGTGGTCGCACAAGTACAAATGACGCTGAACGTTCTGGACGGCCAATTGAGATCAGTGCACCCGAAAATGTCAAAAAAAATCGACGATATGGTGTTCGCTGATCGAAGAGTAAAAGTGCGTGAGGTTGTTAATGCCATGGGCATTTCATATGGCAGTGTGGTTTCGATTTTAAGTGATCAGATGGGCTTAAGAAAGTTGTCTGCAAGATAGGTGCCGTGTTTGCTCTCAATTGACCATAAACGTAAACATGTGACAACTTCAAAGGATTGTTTGGAGTTGTTTAACCGCAATCTGAATTGGTACCTCATCCGCCATATTCTTCGGACTTAGCCCCTAGTGACTACTTCCTATTTCCAAACCTAAATAAATGGCTCGGTGGAAAGAGATTTAGCTCCAACGATGAAATTATTGACCAAATAAATTCTTATTTTAAGGACCTCGAAAAATCCTATTTTTTGGAAGAGATACAAAAACTGGAGAAACGTTGGACTAACTGTATTGAGTTAAAAGTAGATTATGTTGAAAAATAAATTTTTGTTTTGCAAAAAAAAACTGTGTTGTAAACAGTTTCACACGGATTTATTGATCCGCCCTCGTAAATTGTTTTTTTTTAATTGACTTTAAATGTTTTAGTCATCAAACACTGAAAGTAATGTAAACATCGTCAGTCTAGGACAACAAAAACTAAGCAAGGAAACTGAGAACTGCTTAGAAGTTAAATTTTTTAACTACTTTAGAACATTCGAAATAAAATGGATAAAATCTATTTTGTTTCACGACATTTTTTCTACAGGTTCTACTACAACGATTCTTATAATGTTGGATCTTTCAACAAGGTGTTCGATTTTAATATGTAAAAGAAAAAGTATTTTTAAGGAAAATTTTCGAATGTTTATTTAATTGTAAAAAGTAGGGCATCCCAATAATAATAGAAAACTAAATCAATTAAATGGCAGGCACGGCTATGCTTACAGGACCACATTCTTTTCATGAAGGTTTCAATCAGTCATTCGCACATTTGCGGCTGTGTGTCTTCGATTACTTCACGAACTCCAGCTCTGAGGCCTTGAATCGATTGCTGGCCGTTGACATAGACCTTATCTTTCGCGTAACCGTAAAGAAAAAAAGTCTAAACGTATTAAATCACGAGATATCGATGGCCAATTCTCATTGCCTTTTCAAGAAATGTCACTGCCAGCAAACTTTTCACGCAAAATAGCGATAGAATAGTTAGTTGAGTGGCTCGTAGCGCCGTATCTTCCGATTCTTGCCACCATTCATAAACTGGAGTCCTTTTTTCACTACAATTTCGTAACAGATTGTATGAACAGGCTGAATAATTTGATTTGTATTTTTTTTAAGAACAAACACAAGCCGCAAAGCCATTTCGGGTTGTCTGCAGAAACAGCCACTGTCTAGACAGAAATCGAACCTCAGACTAATAGCCAAGTACGCTATCTACTAGTCAACGGGGGCTCCCCAGAATTAAATTTCACAGCCGCGGGCAACATTTACATGAAATAATCTTTAAAAAGTAAATGGCGAACATTCATTCGATTTCGTATCGTTTACAGATATCTCTTGACAGATAAAGACTGAGCGGCAGGTTAACTTTTCTGGTTTTGCTTTTTACTATCATTCCCCAAGGTCAAGGTTTAATCATGCAGGTCTACTTTTTTCGCATAATTTATTTGACTGCAGGTTCTTACGTCAAAAGCTGTTTATATTTTCAAATTATTTTTAATAATAACAATAAAAAAATTTAGATCCTCGGGAGGGGAAGAAGGGATATTTCCTGTCCTAAAACGAATAAAATATCTTTAATTTTCATAGTGCTGCTAAAAGAAAATGTTCAAAATCGTATGATGAATTTAAAATTTCCCTCCCAAAATCTTAAGCTGGACCCGTTACTGACTATACCTGTACTATTCTGCCACGTCGAAAGTTTTACATGAAAACGAAATTGAGAATTTCAATTAGAAATTTAGAAAATTATAAATTTCATTTAGAGAAATTTTAATTTTAAAATGAGAAAACTCCAAATGAAATTTAAAAATTTTAATTTTAAAGTAGAAAAGTTTAATTATAACAACTAAATTTATTATCCAATTTAAAATTTCAAAAAGTTTTGTTTGTCTAGTTCATGATAATATAATAATACAGGTCTGTTTAATAATCCTGCTGATTTTTTAGTGCGGATAGTGCGATCGCTATAATAATTTCACAAGGACATAGCAGAGGAGTATTTTTGTTTCTTAACTGATTTTTTTTGTGTGTTTCCTTTCAAATAAAACAGTTCATTTATCACACAAATATGTTGGTTGCTTTTTCCTAAAATATGATACGTTTATTAATTCAAGAATATTTTTTAAGGGGGTGATTTTTTAAGAGCTTTCGAATTTGAATTAAGAAAAAACACAAAAAAAATTAAGAGAAATGTATGAAATCTTTATAATTCAATGTTTAACGATGATTTCATGTTAATGTTGGGTCCAATTTTGGCATACTATCTCAAACTTATCGGCCGATATCTCACGAATAAATTCTTGTACGTCAACCGCTGCGGGCTTGCCCCTACAGACATGAGCCTTAACATGATATAGGCGGTCAAGTTACCGGTCCCAAACGTGAAATAAACTGTTCACCGAACACGCCTCTCAAATGGGCCATTGTTTCGCGTGATGTGTGGCATCTAGCACCGTCTTATTGAAACCATATGTCAGCCAAGTCCAGATCTACCATGTTGGGCAAAAAAAGAGTAACAGAGGCCCAATTGATGCGAACGGCGCCGAATCGATAATTCACGGTCATCAACAACACTGGCTGATACAGGTGCGATATTTTCGTTTGTCCGCACTCTACGCATGCGTGTCGATGTTTTAATGTCCAATAATGTAAATTTGGTGCGAAATTTCGTCACAAGATTTCGAATAGCCGTCTCAGAAGGTCACCCAAACTGATCATAAAGTGGAAGAAGTGCACGATGCACTTTCTTAACCGACCATGAATTTTGATAATAAATTTCAATAATCTGCAAAACTTGTTCGTTTGTAAGTCGATTCATGGTTAAATTGTAGACCAAACTGAACCTGTTATACGAAAACAGCTGAGCTGCGAAAAACAGTGTTGCCAAAATGAAAGTTGTTAACAAAAAATCCTTTATTTTTGATCTTAATTTTTTCTGCGATATTGTACAATTATTTTACAAGGCTATTCACAAGGTAAGTAATTGCTGTTAATGCAAATAAGTTTGTTCTTTTCTGCCTGAATATGTCCCTTCTACTCTATTTACTTGACTCGTATATTAAAATTAAAATGTACTTAGTTACACAATTCTATTGTTTTATTCGTTTCTTTGGATTTAAATTTTTATTTAAGACTATTACATTTCAACTAATAGACATACAGTATGAATGTAAGTTTATGGATGGATGTTTCATATGATGGTGTACCTTCACAGTCTGTGCTCTAACACATACTCCAATAATGGATGGATGGACGGATGGATGGATGGATGGGTGGGTTGATGGCAGGTAATATAATTCAAGCGTTTTTTTCTACTACATAACCCATTATGTGTATAAGACTCCATCACATGCCCTTCTCTGACTTTATCTTACAATGTAATTAGAATACTTGTACAAGCAGTGCGAAAGCAGTTGCTGTAAATTTTTAGACAATTTTTTCTTATTTAAATGAAAACATCTAATATTACACATTCTCTGTGTTTTTAGTTTATTTAATGTCTGTCAAATGCATATTTTCTGTTTTGTATGTTGATCTCTTTGTCTTAAGAAGGAAGCCCTTCACCAGGCTGATATACATACTTACATATACAAACCTACTTACATATACAAACATACTTACATACATATACATATGTAAGATTATTTGTAGTTGTTGTTTTATTTTAGTTAAAAGAAGGAACCAGAATTCACAGTTGCATGATTTTGAAAATCTTGGTATAACGGTTGTGTGATATTTTTACAACGAACGTGTGGTTTTCTGGTGGCATCTTCATCATTCTCTTTCCATTGCCTTTTGTAGATCTATTGAAGAAAAAATAGATCTTGACATTTTTAATACACCTGGAAAATTAAATGCATAATTATTTGCAGCCATGTTCATAAGCGATTGTTAATAAAGCTAATGTGTATATTAGCACCTGTTTTCCATACAAAAATTCATACTTGGCGTCTACCGTAACAAACTCACAGAGTTTACTCGGTAATGCAGGTGTTGGCTGAAATCGTTAGCGCTTTGACTACAAAGCAAATAATGACTAAGAACGTGGGTTTGAGCCCAGTTTCAGGTAATCATAATATACTGCATTTTTATGATTTTATATTTCCTTTATTCCGGTCAAAGGATAGGCATATTAAAAGCAAGCTTTATAGTGAATTGGTGTGCCCTCGTAGAACAGCGGATAGTCTGCTAGACTCTCCACTGGCTCGCCGGTTCGATTGCAAGTCAAAAAGGGTGAAGTAGTTTGTGCTGATAAAAATGATAAAATACTGCTCCACCGCGAACTTGATGTCGCCAATGTTCGTAGATGTTTTGCGTGAATAACATAAACGGATGTCATGTTATGGTTGGTCTTGACTGATTAAAACATCTGAATTATTAATTTTTGTAGTGACAACAATGTTATGACTTTATATCTTATACATGCGAAGCCGAAGTTGAAAACCTAACTAAAGTAATATTACAAGTGCTGCCAATGAAGAATTTCACAACACTGGCTTCCAAATTACACATTTGAAGATATATTATGCACCACTTATTTTACATATTTATATTACAAGTACATACATATATGTGTACTTAAACAATACTTAATTGACAAATAGCAATGGGAATAGCTATTTTCTGGTGTTTTCTTACGAGCGGAGATAAAGTGTTCAGTAAAAAAGTTTTCTAGGTTCTTCCTGGAGCGTAGAGAAAAAAGATCGCACCATTTCTTGATTCTACTTAACACGTAACACTTTATGAAAGACTTGACTTTGTTCTGGAATTAATTTAGGACCAACTCAGCATACATATCGCTATGAAATCACAATATAATTCCTAAACAATTTCATTTCATGTGATCGTTGATTAGGGTTTTTCCAGTCTCAGAATTTCCCGGGAACTTCAATCAAAAAATTTCCCGCTTTCCCGGGATTTTTCATGCGGGATCCCGGGAAATAATCAAAAAAAGTAATTGGCAACTTAACGGTAAAAAGGGAGCGGTCGTTTTCGGTAGCAGGGCAATTTGTTAATAAAATTAGAAATAGGCTTTCTGGCGAGTCCATAAACGCTTTAAGCGTTTTAAAGAATTATTTCCTAAACCAAAAAATATGAATTATATTATTAAAGTATTTTCTTATTTTAAAAATTTAATATTTTTGTTTTGGAATTCAAACCTCGAGTACGTTTGTATTATTTTCTCTATATTATTTTATGTTTGTTTTTATTAACTGAATTGTTATGTTTTTGTTTATGTTCACCTATATTTGTAAGTTTACTTTTATCTCATAACAATATATAAAGTTCCTGTGGGAATACCCAATTAAAGTTAACATATTAATGTATTATTAAAACATAAGGTATGTTTTAGCAAAAGCCCTGATACTTGGTCATGCGATCTGCCAAAAAAGTCGGGTGTGTTCAAAAGGTGTGCTCATAAAAGGCACTTGTGAGTCCGACTTGCATATAATTATGAAAATTTCCATAAAATGATAGATTTGTTGCGATCAGAGATGCACCTTTTTAAGAAATTAAGTTGCAACGAAAGCAAAATTAAAATAAAACTATTTATTTTATAAATCTGCAACTATTTAGGCGATAAAAAAATCAATAAAATCTAAAATTACTTGAGTGAAAAATACACAAGTATGTGTTTGCATCTTTTTTGTGTGATAGTGTGGCAAATTCAATGTGATTTTTAAAAGTGGTACAGATTTCTGTCAGATTTTCCAGTGAATGAATCGTACGACTGTGTATGATATTGTGTCACGGGCTTAAGTGTTTCAAACTTTCTAATACAATTTTTGTTAATGCCTAGCAAATTTAATTTTTATTACTTCATGGAGCGGGATCCCGGGACCCCGAAAATGAAAAAAAATTTCCCGCTTTCCCGAGAAATGAAAAATTGCGAGAAAAAAAACTCTATCGTTGATGCAACTAATTAAATTATTCAGAGAATAACATAAAGCGAAATTACAAATAAGTATATGTATGTGTATAACAGCACACGAATCGGCAACACTGACTATACCAACTGTGATTATTTTATTCAGTCATATACGAGTACAAGCTATCGAACGAGAAGGTTTTACGCCGCTTGTGTTCTTGTATACACATAACGAAACAAATGAACTGTTTATGGACACTTGTTTCCCCGTTTTAAGATATAGATATGATTAACCACCAACAATATCTCAAATAATAATTTTAACAAAAACTATTAAAAACAAAAATTAAAAAACTATAAAAAAAAAATTAAAAGAAACTAGAAAAACTATAAAAAAATATGTACTATTTTCCAAGCAAAAAACAACACTCTGATAATAGTTATTACATTACATTTAGTTCTTGATTGTTTATCTTAGCGAAATGAATGGCGCAAATATTTGGTATTCAATAAGAAATTTGTTTCAGTGTACGCACATCGTTACATCAAAATACGAACCAAATGTGTCGTTGTGTGCGTTTGGCAATCACTGCTTTATATTCTTCTTTTTTGTGCAGTTTTACTAACAGAATTTTTTGAGCTGACACCGTCTTTAATATCAATTTCATTATTTAACTTTGTGAAGACTTTACAGAAAAAAAAAATGTTACGAACAAATGTCGATTGCTGAAGTTTTGAATTACAAAGAATGTCTTATTTAATTTTCATCCTACTATTTGTTCTTTCTCCACAGAGCAAACAGACACTTGTTAAGTATCAGCTAAAATTTTTTTGTAATTTCCGCAAAGAAATGTCGCGTTCTATAGGTTGAAGTTAGAAGCTGAAATTTTATAATAAACATAAAATTAAGCTATAAAGTGGAAAAAATATAAAATATTTTTTCTTTGTGGCGCGCCTGATTGCAAACTAAACTAATAAGGCCGTTCACAATTGATGGAAATTATTTACAATTTGTAAAAAATTGCAATCATAGAAATACAAAATTGTAAATAGGACCATTGCATACGAATACTGTGGGCATATTATGGCATTCGATATCGATCGAAATTTAAAGGGAATGCAAATGGAAATTACGATCGATATTGAATGCCATAATTTTCCGCCTGTTGTATTGAAAACAAATTAATGCAGTGTTGAAATGCATTTAAAAATATGTATTTTATGAAAAAAATTGTTTTAAAGTACATTTGAAATCAAAATAATTTTTTTTTAATTCTTTCAGTCAAAAATAAAAGCTAAAATTTAAGCAACTAAACATAATGGAAGCGATTTTCCATGATCTCAACCGAAATTGATTTAACTTGTGAAAACGAATAGAATCAAATTTCGTATTCTAACTTGTTTAATAATATGGTTAAATAGTTGACATTCCTATTAGATAGCTTTTCAACCACACGTGAACACGCATGGTTTACTCTAATCACATAAGGGATGCCCATCTCTAATTCCTTATCACTAGCATCTACCGTCAAAATTGATAAAAGCGATCTCGAAATCAGTACTGATCCGTTCTAGTCTGCTGAATAAATCTTTCAATGATTCTTTCTTAATAAAAATAATTTTAAGTTATTAAAATATATAGTCAGATATGAACTTGAGTCAAGCAACAATACCTTTCGATATCGTTCTTTTGTGAATTTGCTTTCAAAACAAAAAAGACAATATTAAATGCATTATAGATACTTTCATTGTCACCCAGAGGGCGTCTAATTGTGTAAAGGTTGTAAAGAAAATAAAATACATAGATTCATATCGAATAATATAATTTGTTTGTTGGGATTTTTGAATAAGTTTCAAAGCCTACTATACTATGTTTATACTTTTGTAATTTTTAAATTTCTCATTTGTTTTTTAAAAGTTTTTGTATAGGATAAGGTGTTTGAAACATTTCAAAAATATGGTCAAGGTCTACTGATGATGTGGCTTTAGCACCAATGAAATACATGTATATGGACTAGCTAAAAAACCCTCAACAAACAAAAAGTTTTTGAAAATCTATTGCTAGGAACACAACTGAGACGAACGACAAATTTCACCTAACGCGACGAATTCGTCGGTAAAAATTCGCTGTGTAAATTCGTCGTATGAAGCACAATAACGACGAAAAAAGTAACAGCTGTGTAACAGGTATTGATAGGTATTGTTAAAGGAAATTATAAAAAACATGAATCAAAAAATTTCAAATTTAAATAATAAATATCATGATTTTCCCTATATGCTATATAATACAACGAAATAAATTACGACTTTTCGAAAAGTAAACAGTATAGTTTCGATTGTATCGGACGTTTTTTTATGTAAAGATCTTCTTTTAAAAATAAAACAAATTCATTGGAATGACATGTGTTTCGCAATTATCATCAAGCTCTTTCAAAACCTTCATTCTCCGTTTGTGTGTGAATGGAACGAAATGCAGCAGAAAAAAGTTTAATGCAGTAATTACGTATGTAGATAATTTTAATAATTAAGATCAATGTTCAAAAATGTTTTAAATATTATATGTAATATTATAGTATTATCATAATTGTTATTCCGCACAGCTACCAAAGGGTCAAACATCATTGGAACAGAAATGAGATAATTTTTATATATTAATTCACGCATATCATCTTTCTTTACTCATGAATAGCAAATTTTACATGGCGTTAGTAGACGAAAAAGAATGCGCAATACCAAATTGAGCACACTTTCTTGATATTCTTGCATGGATTCGTTTGGAGGTTCCGAACATAATATATTTATATAAAATGGGGTAGCTTTTCGAAGAAATGAAACTAAGCAAATAATTCTTCCATGTTCACCAAAAATTTTTATTAAAGTTTCATTTCGTTTGCTTGTTTTGCATAACAGCTGATAGTGAGACCGTATTAGAGAAAATAATTCATACTTAAAAATGAAACACTAATAAAAACACAACTAAAACCAATTTTTGAAATTAGTTATTTTATATATTTATCGTAAATGTTATAAAATAAGGATAAAACAATTATTAAAGTAATAAGAAAATGGTCACAGGGTACTGATTTGTTCGTCGTTCGCCGGCGTAAGAAATAGAAATAAATCTACTACAAATTTCGCCGTGTATGACAAATTTCGCCGTCGCCATGATTGTGTGTATCTTCATATACACTAATGTATTTTAATTTTGACGACGAATATTCGCGGCCAAAAATTCGTCGATCGTATCAATTGTGAAGAATCATAAAAAAATTTAGTTTTTTGTAAAATCAATCAATTTTTAAAGTAAGGAAAAATGTAGGAATTTTTTTGTGTGTTGGAAAAATTGTGAATTTTTTCAAGACATGTAGGGATTTAGTTAAATTTCTCGGCCTTAAATTGACACTTTAACGGGTATTCAAAGTTTATTGCAATTCAACAAATTACAATATAAAATTATATATATGTATCTGCGAAAGAACATATAATTCAAACTCGAACAAACCGAAAAGAGGAAAATCACTAGAGGATATTCAAACATGTTAAATAGTTTTTTATGACATTGTTAGTTTTTTTTATGTTTGTCTTGCCTTTTCTGCGGCTACTGCTACACTTTTGATATTAACCTAGAAACTTTTACAGTCTAATGTTTAAGGAGAAGTTAATACAAAGCAAAAGGTAATGATATATCATTTGCTCTTGGCATTTTCCAACAGTTTTCTGACGTGCAAAAAGACAAAAAAAAAATAGGAATGAAAACTGAAGAAAACTATGTATAATTACATTTTGTAGGTGTATACAGCTGTGATAAAAAAATAGTACCATAGAGAATCTTTGTGTTCATAACAGTATTTTAATTCTAATTACTGTCTAAACTTAAAAGTTGGTCAGTAAAGAAAATTGCACTTTGATATTTAGATAACGCAAAATGAAAAAGACATAATAAATAAGCACAAAATGATTAATGAAAACATAAAATATAATTAATTATTACGTAATAATAGAGGCGTAAGCTCGGCACTACATACAGGGCTGCCAGTAATATTTTCTGACAAATCATCATGTTTTGTAAATAAAATCGTCAAAATCGTCAGTATTTAAAAAAGAGTCGTCATAAAATCGTCACTCAAAAACCTTCTGTGTTATACAACAATCTTTCATTTAAAAATTAACAATTCAACAGATTTATTAAAAAAAAAAAACAAAAACTATCAATATCTTGTTATTTTTCTTTAGAGACTAGATTAGAAAAACCTTTTAATAAAGAAAGAATTTCGGAGTTTTTTTTTTTCAAAATCAAAGATATTATAATTAAATTTAAATTTTTTATAATTTTGTCATCGAAATCAAATCTTTTTTTATTTGATAACACAATGCAACGTAAAATGATACGCAATTATTAATAAATTGATTGAAAGTTTCAACATCAATTGTATATTGTCTTGACATTTCTTTTACATACACACCAATATAAACTTCTCCGTTTTTAAAAAAAAATTTAACGAATATGGAAATCAATTTGATTTATAGGCGTATATTTTATACAATCATCTACTAAAAAAATTATTAAAACATTTTAAAAAAATTTCGTCATTTCGTAGTGAATGTTGTGAATTTGAATTCCTTAAATTTTGTTTAGATTATTCATCAAATTAAGCACATATTTAAAAAACAAAAGTAAAGCTCGTTAATGTCATTCAAAATTTTTAAATATTCCTTTAGCGGTATCAATATCATCGATATTGGCCGCAAAACAAAAATATATTTTTAGAGCTTGACATTTTGGCATAACGTAGAGGTAGGTTATGCTGAGCAAAAAGTAGCGAAGTCAAATTCGTCAAAGTATAAGGGATACTAAACAAATATCGTCAAACATCAGTTTGTGAAATTCGCATCAACTGTTCAGCCATTCCTTATACGGCTCCTACCTGTAGAGGATGTAACTTCTTTTTCTTATTCAGACTGACTATTACAACAACCAGCGGCTCATCTCAGGATGTGAAAACCAGATTGCACAAGACCAGACGGCCTTTTGCTATGCTATCCTCTATGGTGATCCACCCAGCTACCTACCAACATCCAACTCAGAATCTTTAATTCCAACGTGAAGTTTATATTGCTGTATGGCAGTAAATCTTGGAATGCTGCACCCAAACACATGAATAGCATCCAAGTGTTTCTAAACAGATATCTACGTAGAATCCTACGTGTATTCTGGCCTAAAGAAAGAAGTAATGTCAATCTTTGGAATTCCAGCCGCCAAATACCCATCCAGTTGGAGATACGTAGATGTAAGTGGTGCTGGATTGGTCATACGCTTAGAAATCCAGCCAACAACATTATCAAAATGGCCATAGACTGAAATTTCCCAGGTCAACGTGGTATTGCAAGGCCAGGTCATACTTGGAGAAGACAGCTGCATACTCAAATAAGAATTTCAGGACGCAGCTGGAGAGAAATAACTACTTCAGCTGTTAGCTGAAGTAGTTAGCGCGTTGACTACAAAGCAAATAATGTCTAAGAATGTGGGTTCGAGCCCAGCTGCAGGCAAGTCATAGCATCCAGCATTTTTCAGATGTTCATTAGTATGCCATTGTATTTGTTGTTGTTGGACGTTTAAGCTCTGGTCACTGAAGAGTACCGACAGCAATTGATACTGGTGTATGCTAGCGGATATCACAGCGTCCTCCTGGCTAGACAGCTTAACACATTTAATGCGTTTACTTGACATCAGAGGCGCTGCAACACTGATCTAAAAACTAACACACCGCGCAGTATCAGATGTAAAAATTAAGCTCTCCCACTTTCACCATCTGTCCTCTCTCACTTTCCCTTTCCCAAAGAAGGTAACACACCTACGGGTTGGTAGACATATTAATCGCCTGAGTGTTACTTCTCTTAAAAAAAAGAGATGATTGGAAGAACTTCCTCGTAGGAACTACAGGACATAATATATAATTGGGATATTCACACGGTGTCCTATCATGTCATATTGTCATAATGTCTTATTATTTTATGACGTTTTAAAAAAATTGTTGTTGTGCTTAAAAAAAATTCCTAAGATAATAAGACTATTTATGCTGTGTTTTTGTGTTATCATAACTAAACAGTAGTGTAGTTTTAGCACAAACTAGCTATTACTTTCGTTTTTTCACTTGTTTTCGGCATTCTAATATAAAATTTTTATGATTGTAACGATTGTCCGTTTTATAATTGTTTTTTTTTATCAGCTGACTCAAATTTAAAATAGCACACTAAATTATGAGGGGTTGTTCATAGCAGTCATATTTTTTCGTGTAATTATTTTAAGACATATGACTTTATGACGACTGTGTGAATACCCAAAATATAATTAATATTTTTGTGACATGACATTTGTTGCCAATAACGACAACGTATCGCTTTAGAATTAGGCTTACCAAATATTCACATCCTGTGGGGTATGTTCACATCTAACAAACATTTGCCCAAAAAAACGTAACCACTACTTTTGCTTGGTTTTTATATCACAAAATTAAGTCAATTATGCCGCAAAAGGCTATTTTTATATTATTTAAAATAAATGCGAACCCATATTTAAAAAAATATTGGAATTAAAGAAAATTCAAATTTAGCTTGTCTGTTGGTTTCGTTTTTTTGGGCAAATGTTTGTTAGATGTGACCGTAGCTTAATGCAGCCAACTTGACAAAACGAATGATGCAGCAGTTCTTATTTTTGGGGGTACTTTCACGTGAAATTCTCAGAATTGAGTCTTAAAATTATGTGTTGTACTGTGTAATGACAGATTAAAAAAGGGAGATGTTGCTCTAAATTTCTTTGATGTAAATTTTAAAGAAATAAAAAATCTCAAGGGCGCCATATGTGAGGAACAAGACAAAAGCAACAAAGAAAAATGAAATGAATTCATTACCACGAATCTTAAACGTTACTCCAAAGATTCTCACTGCTATTATTTTTACCGGCACTGTATGTATGTACGTATATCTTAACTGTAGAAAAAATATATGTATGTTTTTGCTGAACAATGCATATTATAAAGTTTTGCAGGATCCAAGGAGGTGCGGCAATTACATACATATGCATACATATATACACATTCATGTATGCATATTGTGTGCCGCCTGTGTGCGATAAATGTAGCACGTTAGAACTTGTAAACGGTGTAATTGAAAATATTATAATTCATATCAAAAGAAATATGATGACAATATGAATTTTTAATTAATGGGTGAAAAGATTTTCATTAAATTATGTTACAAAAAAAAAATAAAAGAAAAATAAAGAGCATATTAAATTTAACAGGTAACTGGAAAACGTCTAAGTGAACATTATGGATAGTTAAGGTTAAACTTACAACAGACATTCAAGGCGTTAACTTTTATCTCAAGACTTATAAGTAGTTCAGAATGTATGCATGCAATAATATAATGATAGAACCTTCTTGTGTTCCTATAAGAGGTTCTTATTTAAATCAGTGCTAGGAAAATATAGAAAATTTAATAAATAAGAACATGCTCTTCAGAAAAAGAGTTTAAAATTTTTAATTTAAGGCCTCACTAATTATTACTTTTCGTTGCCGTTCTGTGCCGTTCCTTTCTGTAGAAAATACTTTTTAATTACTTGTTCTGTGAAAGGAATCAGCTGTTTTAACAGGAAAAGGTAATCAAAATAAATACATTGAAATTGTGAATGAAAAGTATTCGTAAAAATTCTTTTGTTTGAATAATCAAAAAAAGGTATAAATTAATATTTGAAAAATTAATATTTAGTATAATTCTGACTGAACTATCGGATGTGGACGATGTAATTGTAAGAATGAATATTATAAATGTATGCAAAATGTACCATACAATAGAGATTCAGTAGATTTTCACGTCCATTGTTTTTTATTTGACAAAAATATATATGTAAGTCTCAAAATTGTCTGACTTATGAATAAATATGTATTATATTACCACAAACTAATATTACCCCACAACAAACTAAATCATACGCACTCTTGGCCGTCACTTAACGTTGCATTATATTTTCCACAGATTGTATGTCTGCAACAGAACAGAACGAAGAAGATAGCGTAGACGAAATAGCGTCGATTATGGGAATTCAAAAACTGGGGTAAAATTCGGGGAAAGTTTATGAGAATTTAATGTGGAGCAAAATATGTGGTCAGACATAATACTTGCTGGCTTATTGTGTCCACCACAGAATTTCTCAAGGAATGAGGCCCACTAATTATGAAAGCAAACACCTTAAGGAAGAAAATGAGCCAATCGTATTAAAAATCGTGTGGCCAGTTCCTAAGAAAATTGAACTCCCATCTTGCAGACAACTTTCTTAAGCCCAGCTGATCACTTAAAATCGAAACCACACTGCCATATGAAATGCTTATGGCATCAATAATCTCACGCACTTTTACTTTTCGATCGGTCAACACCATATCGTGGATTTTTTCGACATTTTTGGGTATACTGACCTCAATTGGCCGTCCAGAACGTTCAGCGTCATTTGTACTTGTGCGACCACAACGAAAGTCAGTAAACCAATTTTTTACCATTGAAATCGATGGTGCAGAGTCCCCATAGTATTTATAGAGTTTTTCCTTGGTTTGATTGACGGGGTTTTTTTTCGCAAAAAATTATGTTTAATGAACACATTTGAAATTCACTTTTTTCCATTTTGGGAAAAATACACGAGGTTGTATATTTTGAACGGCTGTTAAACGCAAATTAAATGACGACACTTGCTCAAAATTTGACTGTAGTCTATTAACACTGGGTCTTCTCGTAGCAATTTCATTGCTGAAAACAAGCAAAAACGTCAGCAGAGTTTTGATAGTTCGATTGCTGATTGCTTTTAGGTGGAGAACATGTAAAATTGCTTCGTCACAAATTCAAAATTTTCATAGTGAGAGGTTGTATAAATATGCTATAATTTTATATACATAAAGATGGGAATTGTTGATAAAATTTTATTATTTTAAATATTTCTTCGGGTTTCCACTCCATTAGGTGTTTTTTTTTTCAATAAATGTGCAGTTTTTAGTTTTCTAAATTCAAATTCGCAGATGCACTGACTACAGAAAAGAGAAATGACAGCAGATTGATAGGCAATAATTGCTCAAGCAATCAGTTGAGCAATCATTGCGCAATGGATTGCCACTTATGGCAATCGCAGTCCACACGCAGAAAATTTCATGAACGCAATCAAATTTGACGATTGCCGCAATGGACATTGCTACGTGAATACCCAGTGTAACAGGAGGTACTTGATGGAAACAGTGTTTCGAAAGAAGCTCGAAAAGTCAGGGACTTATTGATCCGCCCTCATATTAATGTGAAAACGCATACCGTTTGTCACGCAGGATTTGCCAATATGTAGTCAAAGGTTTATATTTTGTTTGTCCATTTGTATAGAAATTTTCTCCAAAAAAAAATCGGTTGACCGTTTTTTCCTGAATTTTAAAAACCGTAACAGGGCCTTTACAAAATTTTAAATATTCGAACTTTTCGAAAACCGGTTTCTGGAAAATCTCAAATAATCGATCACCCTAGCTTGTACTTATTATTCGCAAAATGTATAAAGTTATAAAAGAAAATCTTTCCCCAAATGAACTTGACCATACTTTAATATAGTACATGACATAATAATTTATTGTAAAATTAATATGAAAACTAAAGTTGTACGTTTTGGGAAGTGCAAATTAAGAGCACGTAGTCATACATAAAACCAAACAGGCAAACATTTTTAAATAACAGTTTTTCATGTAAACCTGTAACCATATAACACACATATATATTGTAGTATGCATGTGTATATGCCATATAAGACACATACATGCACACTTATATATCATAAGCCAATCTTTCAGAATGTTTTCGCAAATAACTGTGCTTGGATTTCAAGATATTTACATCCAACAAATGCTTTACTTCATGTAAATATAAAACCATATTTGAGAATTAAAAAATATACAATATGCTTGCCTTCATGCGACAGTGTGTGTAATGTCGCACTATAGGATCTTCTGCAAAAAAAAGTATTTAAAAAATACTAGTCTTGGATAGTTCACGAACGAACTAGTTCAATTGATGGAATCGTTCCATCAATTGAACTAGTCGAACTAGATGAAATTTTCATTTTAAATAGTTCTGTTTTGAGCTATAATGCCCCGTACACAACAACTTTTATAAATCGGCTTGGCATGGCTGTGCTAATGCTGTCATTCTCTTTTTTTGAATTTGAATCAAAGGCAACGGATGCAAGTATATTTATTATAACAATAATTGTTTACATGTCCATGAGATTTGTCAAAATTCAGCTTAAACAAATTCTTATGCTATATAAAGTCAAATGACTTTTACTTTGAATTTCTTGCCAAACTGAAACAGTTTTATTACGTAAATTTCAAAGTCCACTTAAAACGTATTTTAATATACTTATAAAAATATTTTAATAACAACACTAATAATTATACAAAAAATATTAAAATTAAATTATAAATGCCTGGAAAAAAATAGTGACATAAGGCTGCATTTTACCAAGGATGGTACTGACCGTAGCAAATTTATGACACTTTTGGATTCTTTTTAAAAATATAAATTGAAAATATTAATTTTACTAATCCAAATTAAACAAAATATGTGATTCGTAAAGATATATTTTTTTCGGCGAATTTAGACAAACGACATAAAACATGTATTTACATGGAAATCATAGCCCCAGTAATTACTATAGAAAAACATTTCTAATAATAGTTACTAAAGTTCTCGATAAAAGTAGCTTTTTGTTGAATGTATTTAAAATCAAATAGGTAGATTAATCGTTCTGCGATTATGCGAAATATGATGAAGTATGATTTGACAAGCACTTTAATGTGAACCAAATTAACCATTTTGCCATTATTAAATATTCATTTAAAATCATAAACAAATTTAAGGGTTCATGCTCTTTTACATTATTTAATTAATATTTTATTTTAATAAACATTTTCCTTGTTCGTGTTTTTGATTAACGTCATTAAAATTGCTAATAAATAGTAGTTCCTTTCCACCAACAATCATTCCCGAAACTCACTGGATTTTACCGCCATCATCACGTTTATTTAACTCAATAGTATGAAAATCGACAGATGGTTTAAAAGATTAAAGTAGTATTCAATCACTCATCTACCTACCCAAGGCTAACTTACACCCTTGGCCATAGTGCAGCAGTGGAAATAACTTCTAGAATATAATTGAACTTCATTATCCTTTACCATTTCGTATGAAGTGCGCTTGTGGTGAAGACATGTCTGTGTAGACGTAAGATTGTTTTCGTAGCTGAGAAATAAAAGGCTGAAAAATCAAGACTTTGCTTTTTTTCTAAACAAGTCACATTAATTTATTTTTATTGAATTCATATGTTAATTATTTATAAACAATGAAATGTAAACAAACTTTGCCATACCATCAAAAATCACCGGAGCATTTAAGGTTACCAATATTTCATATGGCTCGACAAAGATTATGCCAATCAGTTCAACGTTAAAAAGAGCGATTGAACTAACTGAACGACATAGTTCAAATTTAAGGATTTAACTAAATGATCGATCACTTAAAGAAACTAAGATGGCACAAGTCTAAAAAAGACTGTTTTTTTATAAAATAAATCTAAAACAATCAATGAATAAATTATCATAATTTGTACAGCAAAAAGAAGAAATTTACTCAAAACTATAAAAGATTTGTTAAAGAAATTTTTATGAAACAATAAAATCACAACAATATTTTTCTCGATATTAAATTCTTCAATAAAATCTAACAATAGTTGTCGTAAAGTGTGTAAGAGAGTAGTAAATTACGTGCTGAAGTAATTTTATCATTTATCATAAAATTTTATGTCGTTGCCCACATTTCAACTTTTATTTTTATTATAAGAAAATCTGTAATTTGGGAAAATTGCTTTATGGAAAGCAGTTAATTTATGTACTTATTTCGGTTTATATTAAGGATATACCGATGCTCCTTTTTGTCGATACGATACCAATAATCAAACAAAAATATCGACAATACCACCGATGCGCTTATATTAAAAAGTATTATGCTGCCAAGCTAGCGGGTTGCCTAGACATAAGATTACGATACGAGTAATATTAGCGAATGGCTATCTGAAGATGTCGGATGGCAGTTCAAGTAATTTTTTTTTAAACAGAACCGTAGAGCTTGCTAAAATTTCGTGCTAAAATTTCGGCTCGTGAACTTTATTTTTAAACTCGCGAGCTTTTTAAATTTGTGATTTAATTTTTTTTGCAATTCTTAAATAAAATATATTGTTGATTGTGCGAAAAAATAAAGGATAAGAAAGGAAGGCAAGATGTGTGGGAAAATATCTGAATGTTGGTCACATGGTAAAATGTTTAATGATGTGTAATAAAATTTAAGCGTTCAACAGTGATTTACTCGGAGTACTTACATAGAAGTGATTGCGATTAGCAGTAAATGAATTGACAGCTTGTAAGAAAAGTTTACAGTTCAAAAATAAACATATATATGCACACTAGGGCTATAACTAATTTTTGGCCCTAGCACTACGCAATAGCGAATATTGTGTTATTTATGAAAATAATTTTTTTGGGTCGTTTTCAAAATAAAAACCGCACCCACAAAAGCGATTTTCTAAAATCCCTAAAATAAAAATTCAATAAAAAAATTTTAAGATTTTATTAATAAATGGAAAAAGTTAAAAAGTTTTTTAATTATTAAAGGATATGAATTTCAAATTTAATGTGTGGGAGTTTTTGGCTAAATGTATAAGTACAAATAAAAATAAAAAATAATAATTTTCCAACTTTACCGCGATTTGTGGGTGACCTTTTTTGAAAACCGCGAAAAATTAATATTTTTAATTTTAATAGTTTTCAATGGACTATTCGGCTATGCTAGTGACACATTGATATATGCAAAAAATGGAAATACATTTGTATGTATGTATAGTATTTAATTTGAAAAACTCGATGGCGATTTTTTTCTTAAGCGATTAATTTAGAATTTCATAGAAAAATTCATTATACGCGTCCAATGCTGGATATGACAGGCATGTTTTAATCGACTTGAAATTTCCAATGCAGTATTTTTTGATGTTGTTAATTCTTTTGAAAAGTTCAAAAAGAAAATTTTTAGTTCTGAAAAACGTCGGACAATCAAATTCTAATTTTGTAAAAATTTAGCCAATTTTCACTCTAATTTCAAAGGCTTGACTTTATTTTTTTTACGACTACGTGAATTAAAAATTAAAATGGTCGCGTTCATAAGACGTAACTGTTGCGCAACCGTTGAGTGTTTGTCTTAGAAACGCAGAGATGAGTAGTTCCGCTCCACTGAACAGTTGAGTATTTGCTGCCATTTTTTCCATCATAAATTTTTTTCGCTACATTTAGTTAACATGTTGTGTTTAGCTCCGCAGCTGATCAAGAGAATTAGTCGATTTTATATTCTAATGCAAAGCCGTTTTGTCGTTTTGATTGCAAATTAATTTGATAAATTTTGCATTACAAATGCGATAAAGTAACGAAAATAAATAAATAAAATTAAAATACTAATTTCATTAAATATACGTCTGTTTATTATGGTGTCTATTTATATTAATTACATAATTAGTTCAATATACGGTATAAAATTTTTTTTAAAAATAGTGCCGGCTCAGCGTTGAAATATAAAATATTATCGGCGCAGGTTTATAATTTTATTGCAATGTTTTATTGTGCATTTTTATGTTGTGAATATTAAATTTGTGGTGCAGATTTTAAAATAAAAATGAAAAATTCCAGCCAAGAAAAACTCCATTGCAAAATCTGTGTTGTCCATACTTTTTAGTAAAGCCAAACTAATTAATTTAGCAAATTTAAATTATTTCTTTTGCAGCATTTTTATTTATTTTCAATTGTTTACATTAAACAGCTGTTCGTGATCCAATTATTCATCAAGCCGTTTTTAAGACGTAACTGTTGAGCTCAACAGTTGACAAGAGTTTCACAACAGTTGAGCTCAACAGCTACGTCTTATGAACGCGACCAATGTTAAAATTAAAAAACGTTAAGCCAAATATCTTTGAAAATATTAAAGATATCTTTATGAAACAATTGTTCAATTCAATGTATTATTTATAAAAAATACAATATTTGTTTTTAGGCTTGTGAGCAGATAAATTTGTTGTATCGTCATTTTGTTGCATTTTAAATGTATTCAATGTAGTCTATGAAATTAGTGAGCTTGACAACAATTTTTAGTTATTTGCAATTAAATTTATTAATATAAATAAAAAATAAAAATAAACATAAATGATGTCGCCGGAAGAAATATCACTAGCTATTGCAAAACTTACCAAGTACAAAATCGAGATAAATTAAGATATAAACACATTCACGACAGCGGGCTACACGGGTACATGGCTACAAATTTCTCTAACTTTTTGAAAAATTTGCACTTTTTGCGGTATTTCGCGTTTTTTTTGCAATGTGGATGATTTTTTCTATTTTTTATTGTTTCATGTACTTTTAAATGATATTAAACATATTACTAATATTCCCAATGATTGGAAGTTGTTGCGATTTTTCGCTATTTTTGTAGTTTTTTGCGAGTTTTCCACATTCCTTGCATTTGAAGCTCGTTTTAGAAGATTTTACGATTTCTTCTAAATTTTGCAACTTTTGACGAAATTTCGCGTTTTTTGCAATGTGGGTGACTTTTAACAAATTTTTCAGCATAAATATGCTGATTCAACATTTCGTCTAAACTTAGCTTTACAAATAGAATTTTTCCATATCTGTCCTCAATACAACCATTTATAAAACATATAAAATTCAAGCGTATAATTATAACACACTTTTGTATGAAAATTACCAATAACAAAAATACAATATTGTATAATTAGACGATTACACAACACATACGAAGTTAATACGAGCTTGTGAATTGAACAAATATGTATTTTCTTTATCTATTAATAGGCTTTAAAATAAATAAATTTATTGAAATCAAATAATATTTGTGAAATCTATGAGGCCAACATGGGTTGCCATGCCCAAATTAGTCACCTTTGACACCCTGTAGCCCACCGTGTGTTTTAACAGGGTGCTTCAAACTTCAACGTTCTTAAAGCTTAGCTTCTCTTCTATGATTTTTACATACATCGTTTTTTATTCGTATCGCAAGTTTCAAAGATACATATTTATTTCCCTTTTTTCCAATTGGAACCACTGTGCAACGCCACTCTGTTCGCTGTCCTTTCATCACACAATTAAACACCAAATAAAATGAATGCTTGTGTCAAGCATTTTGTTCGTGAGTATGCCGCTTGAGGACTAGTAAATTCATTACTTTGTGTTAGAGATGGTCACCGCTCACGGGATTGATTTTTTGTTTCAATTACGTGAGCGTGCATGAAGGTGTGTATAAAAAAATTGAGCGTGAATGACCGTGCATGATTAGATTTTTAGCAGGACTGTTTCATGGTTTTTTGTTGGCTTTATTGTAATTTTTTAAAATTAGATTATAATTCCACAAATTCAAACCGTCACAAATTCGAAACGTCCAGAAATTAGAACCGGATATTTAAATTTATTGAACCGTATGCAATTAAGACCTGTGGTTCTAGTTTCTTACTTTTATTTTTCCATTTTTTTTATTTACTTTGATTTTTCCAGTGATGCACACATTTGTTTGTACTACAAATACATTGTTTTAAAATTTGAGCGACTAAAATCGCAAGCTTGAAATTAAAGATAATAAGTTAGCACTATTGAAATATTTTTGCTTGAAATTGTGGTTTTTCTCGTTCCAGATGTTTTGGGTAACTTTAAGAATTTGAGAGAGTACATGTTGACTTTACTCTTATTAGTACAAACTTGATCAAAGTTACCTGGAACACACCTTATGCCAGCTGATGACTGAAGGGCAAACTGAAGTGTTCATACGTTTGAAGGCATCAATAATGTTATGAAATGGTTGAAAAGCAGTGATATATTTTCAGTAAACACACATCCGTATCGATATCGTTGTATCCAGTTTAAATAAATAAAAAAAAGTTAAAAACCAATTAAATACCAAATAATCAAAAATCTTTTAAAAAGTTTTTCAATGAATTTATTATCTTCAAATGTTCATAAATCTTTGAAATGTTAATAATTCTTTAAAATGTTAATAAATAAAAACAGTTTTGTGTTAAAGTAAAGTTGGCATAACTAGTTTTATTATAATCTTATTATTTTCTGTAAAAAAAAATTCCAGAAATTTGAACTTTTCAGAAATTCGAACTGCCCGCTGCACAAAGTGGTTCTAATTTGAGAGACTCTGCTGTATTTTTTTTAAATTATTTTGTTTTTCCAAAGTATTTCATTTCACTCAATAGATATCCCATCTCCAGTGTGACCTGATTTTAAAATAATATAAAGCTAAATCAGGTTTGAAATTGGGCTAAAAAGAGCTAAAGAAGGAATTTTAAAGCCAAAAAATAAAGCTAAATTTTTTTATAGCTTTGCAATAGCAACTTTTCATTATTTTTATATTTTTATAGTTTAAATGGTCTTTATGTAGGTATAAAAAATATAAAAATATATGTTTGTTTCATTTGAATAAAAATATATAGAATCAATAACAACATAAAATTATTTATTAAGCAAAAATTCTTTTCATAAACATAACTTAAAGAGAAAACAAAAAACAAACAAAAGGTTCTTCAGCTAAAACTAAACAGTCTTATGATGGAGATAAAGTTCTTAAAACTATAAAAATAAGAGGTATTCAAAAGCATGTTAGGTTTATATGTGAAATAAAAATTACCAAAACATCACAAAAAAAATCTTAAAGCTATGAATAATTCCTAAAATAATAGCCTTTCAAAAAAAATTTACAATTAATATAGAAACTTTTCAGTATAAAAAATATTGAATTATACTTGGTTTTTTTATTAAAAATATTTGTAAATAAAAACTTTTTAAAACTTCTATAACAATGTTTGGCTGTATATTACACATTTTCTCGTATTCTTCTATATTTTCTTCTACTTCTGAACAAGACAAAAAATCACTATCAGTTGTATAAATATCCTTAGCAAACTTTTTTAAGAGATCCTTAGTTATTTCAAAACTTTGGCAACATTTATTTAATCTTTTTAACACACATCTGATAAACAGAAGTGAATTCATGGTATTTAAAGAAATTTTTTTCCTAATTTTAGTTTTTATTATATTCAAACCACTGAATATGCGCTCAACTTCTGCGTTACTGAAATGCAAAACCGAAAATTTCATCACAAAAGTTGACAATTCCCTAAAAGGGGCTTCATTAATTGCGTTTTTGTACTCAAAAATATTAATCCCAAATTCCGTAGTTGACTTTCGGTTTTTCCAATCATAGGAATTTAATTTTTGCCATTGTAATTTCAAAAGAGTAACATCATCTACGCTAAAATTTGTCATTTCTTCCTTAAAATTTTCATGCAATTTACCTTTTGTATTGCTTAGACTGTTTTCGAATGAAAAATTACTTGGCAAACGTTGTCGTAGTTGGTATATCTAATTTGTTTTTCTGTTTCAGAATCTATTGTGTCTTTTTTTTTGAAATCAGATATTGTTCAAAATTATAGTTAAAATACGGAGTAAATACATACGTATTACATTATGATGTAGATCAAATCTGCCGCAGTGATTATTTCTGCGTTTCCAGATTCTTATTATCTTTTGTTAACTACTTTATATGGTTACCGCGAATAAATTTGTCCGGATAAAATGTTTTATTTATTTTGAAATAGAAATAAATTACACGAAATTGAAATTAAAGAAAAAGCTAGAAAAACCTAAATGCATTGTTAAAAAAAGCTGAAAAAAGCTAAGAGTTAACTGAAGTATTTCGAGCTAAACATTAAAAAATAAAAATAAATCTAGCTCCAAAAGAGCTATTATGGCCACACCGTCCATCTCTATTTTGAAAAATTGTAATGTATTGCACTATAATTTCTAATATATAAAATATTAATCATATGCCACCATAATTAAGCACATGAAATGATATCATTCATTGGATTGGATTTTTTCTGCAAAAAACTGAATTTATATCACAGCGAATTATTTTTGTTTGTCTCTATGGAGAATGAAATTTTTAGAAATATGTACCGCTTTTTATTTATTTTCTATCTCTGTATTCTAATATGATAAAAGACAAAATGATGAAGTATATATTGACCATCCAGTAATATATGTATGAAATGTATATAAAACAATGGATACTAGAATGAATATACACATGAGAGCAACTCTATGCAGGATAAGCACATGTACTCGTATGTGCGTTATATGTTTGTTTGAATTTAAATGAATGGATATGCTGGCTTAATACTCAACGAATCCATACATGGAATAGAAAGAATCATACAAGCGCAAGGACTCAACCAAATACTTTCGTTCGTGGACATTTATCAATAAACTCGAATATTTGTTTTAATTTGCATTTTTATATACTTCACTTTTTCTATTTCTTTTTTTTTTTTGGTTTCCATATTGTTGAAAAGCAAACAAGTTTTTTATATTCCATTTGAATAGTTTATTTTACTTGTTTTTTTCAGAATTGAAGTTGGTTTATTTATGAATACCAAAATGTGTTGGTAAAAACAAAATATCTAAAGTTTTTGCGAATATCAATAGAAACTGGAGCTTATTTAAGTTTCCAAAAAGTGAAATTTATATTTAAATAATTTATGTTTCAAAGGTTTTGCTGTTTTCTTGTTCCTTAAAAGACTCCTTTTTAAAATATTCTCGTTCAGTAGTGTTTACTTTTTGTATTAGAAATAGTAGAAAGTACATGATTTAAGAGATTTGTATTTTTTATAATTTTTCATGCAGCTGTTATTTTTGTTATCAATTTTATAACTAATGGCGTTTTCTTTTCTAAGAAACAATTATTTGCCCCTTTTATTGAAAATTTGCAATATAAGGATTTTTTGAAATAGTGAGTTTATTAGAAATTATTATATCATCACTTACGATGCAAAATGTTGGTCTTAAGAAAACTTTGAGGAACAATTTGTTTGATAAAAAATAAAAGAAATGTTAAATTTTATTCGGAAAAGAAAACGGAATAAGTGTGTTGCTAGAGTATTCAAAAACCGAAACCAAAAACCGGTTGACCACTTTATGGTCTTAAAAAAATTAATCGGTTTCGAATAGTTTATATTTTTGAACAAGTCGAAAGTTCAGTTTTTTGGCACCGTTTTTGCGTTTTTTTTATCGAAAAAAATTTTGAAGTTAAAAAAAAACATTTTTTGGGCTTCCCATTTTTTAAAATTTAGTGTTGCGAGGACCAAAAGTTCTTGGCATTTTGGCATACACAGAAATGTAGAAAAAGAACAACAACACTTGCTGATGAATGGCATTCAACAGCAACATACAGGTTGACATAATAATGGGAATGCTGGTGGGTAAGCGTGTTGATCCAGCAGTCCGCAAGCTGTTATAAATTGAAAAAGATCCGATTGTATACTATTATATCAATAGGAACATTTAAAATAAAATAGTTAAGCGTATACAACTTGCATCCGATGCGGATTAGTATTTTCCTATCGAATTGTAAAATTAGTTGTACACTAGAAGAAAATAATAAAACAAAGGAATAAAAATAAAATTTAGCCTTCGCACTAGCATCTGATTTGGATGGCTCCATATTCTCTCATGTTATTATTTTAGTTTCAATTATGAATTTCATTTGTTTTCTGCTTTCTCTTTTTCCCGTTATTTTTTCCAATTTGTTCTTTTTTATTCAAGGCCTTGTTGATCTGTCTTCTTTTTATTCTTCCAAAGTAAAATGTCAAAATTAAAATTTTAATAAAAAAATTAGAAATTGTTTCAAAATTCATAAAGCCAGGCACTTCCGCAAGCTCTCTTAAAATAAAAAAAAAACTGGAAAAAACTAATTAATTATATTATTTTACCAATTAATGTGATAAATAAATGTAATAAGAATAATAATAAAACCATCTGAAGAAAAATGCAATTGGATTTCGTTTTTATTTAAATATTTGATAGTTCAAACCCATCCTATGATCGATCATAATTTGACCTTTCTAATATTAATATAATGTCTGCTACAAAAGACTAATTGCATTCAGGTACATCTTAATGCCCTCCGAATCACCATAATAATTGGACCCATCCAATCTTCGCTTACAATGTCTGTAGAGTTGGATCTATCTGACAGCCTAGGCCAACGCTGTGTAAATGTAAGACTTTGTGCGGGTCGCATTTACATTGTCATTGGTCTCAGAGCGAAGATGTATGTGATACAAATTCCTTTGAAGAATTAAGAGGGAGAGAGAGGTAGCGGCAAATAACACTGGTGAGAGGAACTAAGTGAGAGGGGTAGGGAAATAGCGCGAAGAGTTTTCGAGCAGTTGTGGTGTGGTTATCGCAGTAGAGGAGAACCTGCAAAACGACGGCGACAATACAATATACAAGAGACGAGTGTAAAATAATCTGGTTTATAACAAATAACTCTTTTTTAGTGTGTGAGCGACGTAAAGTCAGGCGCAACAGGCGAGTAAAGTAGCGGTAGAAATTATTAAGACTTTATTGGTTTATAAACACAGAGTTATCGTTAGGAACTAAGGCTGGATAATATCTAGCCCAATTTGTGGGATAACATCCGACAGGGTAGAAATTGAGTATTAAGGTAAGAATTTCATTGACGGTGTACTCCAATGGAAACAAATTCGGTTTGAGGTATGTGGTGAAGGGTTAAGAAGCCAGTTGATTCCATCACTAAAATACAAATATATAAAAAAAGAAAATTTGTAAACCAAGTTAAAATAAAAGAGAAAGCATATAAAAAAGTATAACAGTCTTAGAGTCTTTATTTATAAAAGAGGATCTGATGAGGCTGAGTACACCAAAGCTGCATACTCGGATTAACTGCAGGTACGTTACAGTTTGATAGTATGAAAACCGGAAGAGTAGAGGTACTTATTTAAGTAGGTACTTAATTAAGTAGAGGTACATATTTTGTCTCTTACGTTTCTTTTATAACTAAAAATCGTTGATGAAATAAAAGATGTATAAGTTTTTTGTAAAATGCACATTCCCTTTTCATTGAGCTGTATTATATATATGATAAAATAAAATGATGATACAATAAAATCTGCCCAAGTAGATGATTCAGGTCCTACTGAGGTGTTTTGCGGTACCGGTAATATTGTCACCCCGCAAATAGTCAAATGTGGATTTCCTCTCTTTTGTAATCATAAATAACGACGTTTGTGACATTTACTATGATATTTTTCAGATTATGTATTACCAGTAAGTAGTAGAGGATTGTATGAATTCTATTGAGCTGCTTAGTTTATAAAAGAAAAAATCCTTGTAAAGAATGGTATAAATCTAGAAGTCTCCAAACACATTAATACTTAATATTAAGACAAATTTCATTAAAACAAATTTATTTAGACAAAAAAATTGCCACTGACTTTTCACCATTTGTATTTTTTACACAATTACTTTTGATAAAAGACATCAATCTGTTTGTTTTCTCAATGTCGATTTTCTTTTAACAATAAATAATAGAGCATTCTCTGAAAAAATTAAAAGTTTTGTAGTTTTGTTTTAGTTTTCTTTGCATTCTTATTTTGGACAGGTATTAAAACAAAAACTTAACCGAAATGAATAAAGTTTCTGCTCTAAGATGTCCCTTAAAGTTTAAGTAGTTTGTTGCAACAAGGAAATAAACCAAAAAGTATGCTATATTTGCAGAATTATTTCAATACATGCAAAGTAAGAAGAAAACAATATAAAAACGTTTTAGTTATAACCCAGCTAGCATAGGATATTTGTTAGAAGAAGACGATTGCGTTTAATATACGACTCCTAAAAGAATCTTCTGATGATGATCTGACGAGTAACAATAACAAAAAATATTCGTTTTTTTTCTTGATTATTACTTTTTTAAACAATTTTTGATATGCTCGTCTTATAATCTTGGAATGTTTAATATGCAAGTCGTAAAAAAATCTTCTAATGATTATTTGAAGAGTACGAACGATTCCCCTTACGATTATATTAATCGCCTTTCGCTGTGTTATGGAAGAATCTCACAGAAGAAGTAGTTCTACGATTAAAAAATGCTCGTCGATGATCAAAAACGTTCTTCATGAGATTCCCAGTAGGCTTTTTCGCGATTGAAAATGCTAGCTGGGAAATAGTGTTGCAAACACATTGTAAAAATACTATATGAATGGGCATGATTTAAAGGAATGTGTGTGTCATTCAAAATAGTTTTCTAAAAATGTATAAACTGAACATAAATTATAGTCTCCATTTGACCAATGGAGCATTAATTACGTACAATAATGATCCACTCGACCGGAACCCTTAAACATCAAGTTGAAACTAATGGATGGATGTATGTATAAGAAGAATGGCGATACACATCAAGGTAAAATGTTATAGCCCCCTGCCCCTACGTTGGCTGTTTTCAATGAAAGTTATTTTTAGTTTTTTCTTTGGCATTGGAGGGGGCGATGTATTGACTTTTATAAATAAATGAATAAATAAATAAATAAATGAAATCAATGGAAAAATCATATAGAAATTAAGTAAGTTTCGTTAGGTTAAGGCAATTTTTAATTTAAATAAAGTATTGATTTTTTATGTTTTAAAATTTTAATGTTATAATTTGGCTGAAGATACGAGTACATGCAAATTATGTCAGGGTAAATTAATTTGTGTTAGTGTCTAATGTAAGTATGTGGTGAAGTGTCCAGATTTTTTTGTTGAATGTGGGGCAACATAATGATAGTAGTATACTCATATGTTATCAAAGTAGGGTAGGCAGCTAAAGGGGACAGATTCCGTCACAAGTCACCGTCTTTAGTTTCTTTCAGTAAAAATTTTATTGTCCTTCCCGGTACTAGGGAATGGTAAATCGATTTCGATTCTAATAGAAAATCGTTTTTGTGATAAAAAACGATTTTTTGTAATCGATTTTACGTCGGCGATTTTATACTGAAATCGATTTTTGGGCTTTTAAAATCAATTTTTTATAATTATTAAAATACCCTAAATTTTAATCTTTATTAAACAGTTGAAATGTGTAAATGAACAATACAATAACAAATTTTTATAACATATTATAATATAATACAAATTATAATATAATACAAAGCAATATATCCCAACATCTACAACATTGCAAGGGAATATTTGTGCATCTTTGCGACATCAGTGCCATATGAGCGTTTGTTTTCTAAAGCTGGCTTAATAGTAACTCAGCAAAGAAACAGGCTAAGCAGCCATCACATAAACCAACAACTTTTTCTACAAAATCTTAGCGAACAAGATTGGTTTGATAATTAACTTAATTAGTGAAAGGCGATTTTAACAAATAAAAATTACAAAAATACTGCAATTTTCAATAATATTAATTTAAAGCATAATTACAATATGACTGATTTGTGATATCGTAAATGTGTATGATAAGTTTTAGTCAATCGTACAGTTTTTATTTCTTTATGTTAAATAAAATATTATTTAAGTTGTCAATTTCAGTTTCATTCGTTTTTCGCTCCATAAATTTTAACTAAAATGTCACCAGTTGTTCTACACCTTGTGCGTATACGTAATATTGTGTCATAAAATATTAATCATACGTAGTGTTGGATATACTTTCATTAAATTTCCTAATTATTTATATATGTACATATGTACATACAAATGGATGTATCAGAAGCTAAAAGGTCTAACTCCACAAAACCAAAAATAGGACAAATTAGTAAATCTTAAAAAATGTATTTCTAAGATTCATGAAAATTATATTAATTTAAAAAAATGGTTAAGGGGTCTCCTCACAAATTTAATTATCTTTTAAAGTTAAAATTGGTGAAATAAAAAATCGTTGTAATAAATTTAGTGAACATTAAATATAATTGTTTTGTGTTATTTGGTCTAGCCACTATTTATTTATTTATTTTTTGATTTACAAGTAAATTTATATAACATATAAAACATATTAATATTTTTAACTTTTCTAGATATTAAAATATTTAGTCATCATGTAAGAGGACATATTGATATTGAAGCTACCTAGGTAGGAAAAAAACATTTTTTTCCAAAAACCATTTATTTCTCAACATAGTCTCCTTTTAGCTCAATACACTTAGTAAGACGATATTCCATCTTTCTTAAACCATCTGAATAATACGATTTTGTGAACCCCTCAAAATACGCGTTAGTTTCGGTAATCACTTCTTCAAATGAAATGAATCTTTTTCCTGCGAGCCACTTTTTCAAGTTTGGAAACAGAAAAATGTCACTAGGAGCTAAATCTGGATTATAAGGTGGATGATCAACCAATTTGAAGTGTATTTCAAGTAATTTTAGCATAGTATCTAATGCTGTGTGAACCGGTGCGTTGTCTTGAAGAAAGAGCACTTTTTTCTTCTTTAAATGTTGTAGTTTTTTCTTGATTGCATCAATCAATTGATCCAATAATGCACGATAATACTATCCTGTGATTGTGGATCCTTTTTCAAGATAATCAATGAGCAATACTCCGTGTGCATCCCAAAATGCAGTGGCCTTAACCTTGCCAGCCGATTTCACTGTCTTCGCCTTCTTCGGAGCACTTCCACCTGCTTCCACCCATTGTTTCGATTGATTTTTGGTTTCAGGTGTGTAGTTGTGGACCCACGTTTCATCAACAGTTATTAATCGACGCCAGAAATCAACAGGATTACGCTTTATCATGTCCAAACACCGTTGTGAAGTGGTCTGTCGAACTCGATTTTGTTCAACACTGCGGAAATGTTGAACACACGTTCATATGATATGTTTACCATTTCAACAATCTCGCGTAACTTGACTCGGCGAACATTCATAACGATATCGAGGATTTGCTTGACATTTTCTTCAGTAACCACCTCTTCTGGCCTTCCTGTTGATGGTATTGTTGCAGTGCTTGTTCGGCCGCCTTTAAATTCAGTAATCCAATATTTTACCATGTAATCTGACGGAGCAGACTCACCGTAATGTTTATTGAGCTTTTCTTTTGTCTCTTTCGTCTCTTTCGTCGTTTTCTCTTTCATATAATAGTGTTTAATCATTGCACGAATTTCACTTTTTTCCATTTTTCAAGAAACACACAAGTTGCTCACTTCAAACGCTTACAACAAATAAACTAATCGATGAATTTGGGTAAAAATTTAACAGCATGCGTTTGACAGATCGCAATTTCTAAGAAAAAAAAACTTTTTGTGTTTGTGCTGCCATCTAGCGCTAGGTAGCTTCAATATCAATCCGCCCTCGTACATGAATTTTCATTAATAAATTTTTTTGTTTAAAAGTTTGAAAATTTATTTTAATCGAATTTAAAATGGATTTTTAGGATAGATTAATCGATTTCAAAAATCGAAATTAAAAAAGTCGATCGAAAAATCGAAAATCAATTTTGGAATCAATTTACCATTCACTACCCGGTGCCGGTCTTAACTCCCCTGACATTCCTGAGATAGTTGAGAGATGTTCAGCGACTTGTCGGCACGTAAGACAAGGATCATATGACAATATGGAATCATCAATTCTTAAAAAAGAAATTCGAAATGAATGCAGAATTAGAGCAATTATTTTCTACGAAATGTAGTTTTCTATACTCCACGAAAAAAAAGTGGACGAATTAAATGTAACTCAATACAAATTCCTTTAAAACTGGAAACTTTTAAGCTTTGTAACAATGATTGTTATCTCCCTAATGCAGGGTTTATATTGGCTATTGATTTTTTTCTACAAACCACATTACATACTATATTAAAAACAATTAATTTCACAGGTAATCAAATAATGAAACGTTTAATGAAATAAACAAACGTTAATGAGCTTAAATAATTAAATTATGGTTTACACCCAGCACAAACTTTATTTTTTTCAATAATTAAATTATTTATTTTAAACTAATATATTTTTATTTAAATCCTTACGAACGAAAGATATAATACAGAAAGGATACATTAACTATTTAAATACAAAATAATTTTCCTTTTTATAATATCATTGTACTCATTATTATAACATAATTTATGGAAATTTTCACAAATGCAACGGAAGGAGTCTTAGCAGAAAGCATTATTAGCATAAATAGATCTGTGGTAATTCAGACTGATAAATTGAAAGTTACGAGTTAGCTTAGTTCGAATACAAACGTTAATTTTACCAAGCAGAAAATCAGGTTGTGAAATTTATTAATTAATTACATTTCTAAACCCAGGCTAGAGGAGCTCGAATTGACCTGGGGCTTAGACGAAGGCCAACAATTCGATCCGATTGCAAGAAAATGTGTGTAAAAATCATAGAAGACGACTTAAAATGTAAGAATATTGCAATTGAAAGCACCCTGTTGAAACACACGGTGGGCTACAGGGTGTAGTTTTTACAAATATAATTTGATTTCCAAATATGATTTGATTTATGCTTTTTATAAAGCTCATTAAAAGGTATAGAAAATAAATTTTATTTCACAAAAATTTCTTTATTGTGTTCAAAGATATTTTATCCTCAATTTTTTAATTTTGTTTTTTATTCACGACTTTGTGCGCAATTTCGTGAATATCTCCGCTAATAGCATAAGCAAAATTAATAAAAAAATGTATATGATTTTGAACACAAGTTTTAATAATATGCAGAAAATTTGTTTAATTTAAAGCAATTTGCGTAGTCGTGAAAAAATCGAAATTAAGTTTTTGAAATGAGACTGAAAAATGGCTACATTTTTACAAAAAATAGAACTTCTCGCTCGTCGTTTTTCTAAAAAAACTTTTCAAAACTAAAAACCATCTTTTTCACAATTTACAAAAAAATAGACTTTGTAAAAGACTGCAGCGGAAATTTTGAGTCAATTAAAGCATTCACGCTATATCCAGCATTAGACAAATATAGAGATTTTTTTATAAAATTCTAAAATAATCGCTTAAGAAAAAATTACAAATTTTAAATTTTAATTTTTACAAATTATATTAGATATATTTAATACACTTAATCTGACTCTTTATTGTTACCCGCCCGGTTAAAAATATGCCCAGGAGAGCAGATTTACTAAAAGTAGTAAAATTTTCATTACATATTAAATCTATTATTTGTAATAGATTTAAGTATTTTTGTGTAATTCAATTATCAAAAATTTGTTTGCAACTTTTTTATTATTTTTTCAAACAAATTTAGAATAAGTTTTTATTGGTTTGTGAAAACAATAATTGTTATTATTAATTTTTAATTAATATATTTAAGAAGAAGCTTTCCACTGAGAAAGCGAAATATCGGATAAAATAAGTAATTTATATTTAATTTCAGGACCTAAAGCTTGAGTAAATTATTTAATCAAATTTAATAAAAAGGTCGAATAAATCAGAATAATTTTAAAGAACCATATATGTATAAGGAAAATCAAAATGATTTATTCGGTGACTGTTTCTGATAGTAAGCACGTTCTTTTGCGCCGCGCTGGTTCAATTTCAGTTTCGTCCGAATATATGCTTAGTACGTTTGCATTTTCAACAGCATATTCAGCTATGGAACGTATTTATCCTACTTTGAAGATCTCTTTGTGCAGCTCCTTGTATCGAGTCATACATTCATTTATAGTATTTGTTAATTAATTGTTATTTTTATTGTTAATCGATTTTTTTTCCTGAGGAAGCAACACAAAGGAGCAACAAAATATCGAAAATATGTTTTTTTTATAATAAAAGTGACCTTATTCTCGTTAAATAATTAGAAAATCGAAAAATTTTTTATTAATAACAAAAAGAATTGTGTTACCACATAAGTTTTTTAAAGTATGTATGTTTAATAAAGTTATGAAAGTTATCAAAAGTATATGGCATCTTTTGTTTACTACCTAAACTGAAAATTCCCCCTGTAAAAAAGGACATGAAAAGATTTTTTTCGTTAACCGTGTTATTTCAAAATCGTGTAAAAACAGGATTGGGTGTATAATATAAAAATTTGTTTTTATTTATTATAATATATTTAAAAGTGTAATAACACTGATTGACAAAAAATTAGCTTTTAATTTGTTACATGAACTTTTTTTGATTTTATTTTACTTTATTTTGACTTCCTAAGGGGAAAACAGAGGTAGAAAAAATTTGACACCCACAGTTTTTTTTCCAGAAAAATTATAGTTGATAATATGTTTTTTAAAACTAAAAGCTATGATTTTGTGGAATATTTGACCTGAGGCTGGCATCTTGCAAGTGTCCAACAATAATCTGCCAACATTCGAGGACTCCATTTGCCCTGGTATCGTTTTTCTATTCTGGAAATATCCTGCTGGAATTTTTCGCCGTGTTCGTCACTAACGTCTCCTAGGCTCTCGGGAAAGAAAAAAATAGGCGGGAGTGTAGAAAGTCTATTTTGGGTGACCCAATGCTTGATACGCCGAAAGTAGTTCCCCTATCAGATCTTTGTAGTTACTTGCTTTGCGGTTGCCTAAAAAATTTTGTGTGACATTTTTAAAACTTTTCCAAGCAGATTTCTCTAACAAACTTAAGTTTTCTTCGAATATGTTATCCTTTAACAATTCCTTGATCTGCGGTCCGACAAAAATTCCTTGCTTTATTTTTGCGTCACTAACTTTAGGAATCTTTTCTCTCAAGTACGTAAAACCTGAGCCGTTGCGATCGACAGCTCTATACTCTGGTGGACTCCAAAAGAGTGGTGGGGGGGTTGGTGTTGTAAAACATTTTTTCCCCCAGGAGTAAGGCCCTCGCGCTTTTTCAAATGAAAGTTTGATGCAATTAAACCGTACGTACAGTAGTATTAATGGAAAATAAGGTAAAATCATAAGTGGGTGTCACAACAAATCTTTGCGTGACATAAACAAATTAGTTTATGTTTTGTAATGAGTGTATATAGTAAAGTAATAAGTACTCGTAGCATACAGAATCCGTGTGGCAAAAACCTTGTTGATCAGTGTAATTAATACTAAAAAGGTTTGTTCAAAGTTGTTTCGTGACAACTGGGTCAGAAAATTCGTTGATCATAAGTGAAAAATGAAAAGGGAGAATTATGATCGTATGTATTTTTGGAAAATGCAGTAGCAAAGAAATTATCGAACATGTTGGTAATCAGTGTGCCATCATCAGTAATACAAGAACCAGATTTCAGATATTCGAGATAGTCAGAAGCTCGACGTTTCGATTCGATAAATTTATAAAATGATTTTGGGTTAGTTTTCTTGATCTGTGATCACATGTAGTAATCATATGCCAATTTGTTTGTGATACTGCATTCGGAGTGCGCAATTGAGTAATTTCTAAAATCAGCTATTGTTGTCAAAGTAATGTATTAAAATGTTAATAAAGATTTGAAGTGTATACTTTTATACAACGATGTCATTAGAGGCAAGTACTTACCACCTTTGCTTACAAGTAACTACATAAAAAATTTAATATTTAAAACTCGATGAATGTACGAAACTCAATTTAAATTGAATGCCTGCTTTGAGTATTGAACTCATAGTTCTTAAGTTGTTGTGTGGTGTGGTCTGGTCGTTTGCACAGTGATTTGATAGTCCGTTAAAAACACCGCCACTTGTTGAACCGCTGTTCAACTGTGTGATAAGCGGACGCGACATACACAGAATTAATCACTTGAATATTTCACTAGTGAGTAATTCTAGAAATACTTTAAAGTAATGCAGACGGTTTGTGTAGTTTGTGATTGAAAATAATTTTTTGTTCCTAATGGAAGTCATTACGAAGTTTTTGCTGGGTACATGTACATACGTATTTTGTATATGGAACGGGTGGTTCACATAGAAGAATCTTTTTAAATCATATGTTATTTCGATATGAATCGAATTTTTTCTTCGTCCGATATATTGACCTTGAATCAGTATCATACGCTTGACATCGAATTTAAAAAATCATCGGAAAATCGTGTTATCAGCCGTCTTTGCGAGGGTTGCCTTACATGAAAATCAAAAAAAAGTACATTGAGGAAAAAAACAGTACTTTTCAAAACAAAACAGTACATTTTTTTCTTTATTGATAACATAAGTTTTACTTCAATACGTCAAATTCTTATTACAAATAAGTCAATAAGAAACATAAAAACATTTTAAGACTAGCAGAACGGTGACATAACTTTTAATTCAACATATCACATATTTTTTGAAAGTAAGTGAATAAAAACGGAAAACATATTAAAAACTCTGAGAACGTAACGAAAAATTTTGCATTTCTTTCAAAAGGCCATACATATACACACATACCTATACATATATAAATCTTCTCGGACTATAAATAGTATCTTAAATTACTAACGTGATCAAGAGCACAAATTAAACGTCGTTTTTCGAATGATATTAATGTTGGTTTGATTAAACGAATTACCAATGCTGCAAAGTTTTTAACTTTATTTCATAACTACCCACTATATTTTCAAATTATATTTTGAAAATGATCTAATACATTTAAAAATTTATTGATTAAATTTAAAAAATTGTGAATAGAATTTCAAAACTGGCAATTGAATATAAAAAAAACTACGAATTGTATTTTAAAATTATCTTTAATATGTATGTATTTTAAAAATTCAATTGATTTGTTTTTTAAAATTTTTTTTCTTGAAATTGCAATAATACGAATGTGTGTTGTAGACCTTTTATAATTTATGAGTTAAGGAATTGATTGTTCGGCTTGAGGTTTATCTCTTTTATTTAACAAATAAATTTAAAATAAGAACTCTTTTTTAAGATTTTTATTTGTTTTTTATTAATTTATTTTTCCAATATTTCGACCAACTTTGTTGGTCATCAGTAAACAGTAGTTGACAAAGTTTACAAGTATAAACAACGAAATTGTGTTTCATAAATAATAGCAACATTTGTTATTTCTAATAAAGTGATAATAAAACAAAACAAATTAACTGTTGAACTGTTGAACTGTTGAATTCGTTCTATTGTGAAATTACATTTAAAACAAAAAATAAAAATTCTATAATTTTGCTTTTGCTTTAAATGTAATTGTAGGGAAAAAATATGTGCGACATCGTGGACCAGGCGGTATATTTAGTTCGCTTTATATAATTTGTAAAAAGTCACTTGTACTTGGACCACCCGCTACATAAAGGTATTTAATAAATTGCTTGCATAAGTAAATAAAATTAATTAAAATTTACACTATGCCAACAATTTTAAAATGAAACAAACAAATAGAAAAAAAACTAAAATAATCCTTTCGATATACAGCTTCAGATTAAAGGAATTTAATAAAATTTAAATTAAACACATTAAACAGGAATTTCATATTTTAGAGCAAACGTAAATTATTTTTATTGAAATGAAATTTTTGTGGCTTGAGTTCAAATCTGATTTTACCCATATCTTCTTAATTTAAGAAATTATTTTTGGGTAAATTCATTATTTTATTAAGAGAGTACTTTTTATTTGAAACAATTTATTCATCACACTAGCAGAACGGATCAGTATTGATTTCGAGGTCGCTACACCATCTCATCAGCGTTCTTTTGTTCGATTTTACCACTTTTAAATTAAGAAGATATGGGTAAAATCAGATTTGAACTCAAGCCATAAAAATTTCATTTCAATACCTTAAAAAACAGTTCAACAATTACGTATAAATATAAATTATTTTTGTAATATGAAAACGTCAAAACGCCTTGATATATAGAAGTGATATTTATTTATTTATTTATTTACATTTAACTTATAATTATAAATTAGAAGAAAAAAATATATTACGAGCAATAGCTACATAGGCCTTCAGCTCAACTTATATCTATTATTAAGTACGTATAATTAATGCAAATATATTATACATATAAACATTTTTATTTATGACTATGAGTATGATTTTATATATGATTGTATAGATTAGAAATTTTAAAGAATTTTATAATAAGTATGATATTAATGGTAGTGGGATGAGATAGGAGATTTAGAGGGTTTTGGTTTTGAAAAACAGTTCTACGGGCGTTGAGAGTTTCTGCACAGTCACAGAGGAAGTGTGATGGTGTTGTGGGATGTTGCAATTACACCATGGCGGAGTGTTTATATTGAACAGAGTGTTATGAGTAATTCTGGTATGTCCCAGTCGTAATCGTTCGAATTTAATGCAGTTTATCCTGCTAATGATAACCACATGATAAAGGTTCATGAAATCATGTATTGCTTTTCTGTTGCAATTAATATTTTTGTACCAGTCTGAATTTATGTTGTATGTGAAGTTGTGGATATTAGTTTGATAGTTCTTATCAATAAGCATCAATAAATCTTTTCGGTTTAGGTTCTGCGTGGTAATAAGGGGATATTTCGAGGCATTTCTTGCCGCACAATCAGCATATTCGTTTCCATTTATTCCGCTATGTCCTGAGATCCAGACAATTGTAATGTTTGGGTGTTTTTTGATTAGAAAATTTCTTATTTTGGAATCATAGTATCCATTATTGGTAATATTTCGTATCGATTCGATTGAGGAAAGGGAGTCGGACCATATCACGAATTTACCACTTTGGCCCTGGACATGTCGCACTATCTCGACTTTTAGAGGGCCTACATCAAATTTCTAATCATTCGATTAACAATCCATAGAGATAGAATTCGAATAAAACTGTACATTATTAATTGGAAAATTACATGTAGATGTGAAGAGCTGAAATAGGATTTTTAAATTCATACGCTGAAAAGAATATTGTGATTATTTTGTTGTTTTCATCGCGTGAGCGTGTATGAAGTTGAATATGAAAGTATTGTGAGTGAGTGAGTGAGCGTGCATGAGTAGATTTTTAGGGTAATTGCTTCGTGATTTTTTTTGCTTCATTGTAATTTTTCTCATTGTTTCGGTTTCAGTAATAGTTTTATTTTAAGATGAATGGCCTATTAGGCCTTAGCGTCCGATCCTAGAGTTGGGGCTGCCAACATACCGCTACGCCGCAGAATACAGTTGAGTTTCAGTGAATAACGGTTGTCGGTTGTCAACTAGTTTCCAGAGGCGCATCGGTACTAGCATGCACTCTGGATACTCAATACTGTACAGTGTACACCTTTTCACTTTAACCATCATTGGACGGGTGCCTTAATGACATTACCAGGGGACACTTGATCTAAGATCGGAAGTAGTAAAATGCTTGGGAATTTCGGACAGAGGAATCGCTTCTTGCTAACCTTAAGTGGATAGCAGACAGAGAGCTTTCAAACGCTGTGAAAGACCTCGTCCCAACATTCGGCTGTGGTCAGAAACTAATCAACACCCGATCGATCCAACACGAAATCTGTAAGCGCAAAAGCAAAACAAGCCACAGAGTGGAATTCACAGGGCAGCCACCGTATAGGACGACCATCGCATACCTGGAAACGCTAAATAGCAATTGAAATGTTCAACGTTAAACCTAAACTGAAATAAAATTAAGCATCGTGCAGAAGATCGAGAATATTTGAATGAATTTGTTTTAGCCCTATGCTCCTTATAGGAGTTTAAAGGAACAAATATATATATAATTTTTCTCGTTTAATTTTTTATTTTTATTTTTATTATTATAGTTTGTAAAGTGATTATGCCTAATTTTTTTTCCACGCACATGAGCGTGCACGAACGTGAGTTTGGTGTGCATGAGGATGCTCGAGTAAAATTTTTTTAGCGTGAGAATGCATGAACATAAGTGAAAAGGTACTCACGATCCCATCTCTAGTTTAAGCTAAGCTTAAGATTACTTGGTCACATCTTGTATACTTAATGGTAAATGTAAAAACTTTCTTGTGTATACATACGTGTATATACATGTATATGTATGTATATGTGTGCATGTATGTGTGAATGTGTACAATCCAAAGTTTTTTTTCACTTGCTTTACGCCATTCCTTGGAATGGAGTGAAAGAAAAATATGATTGTGTCACAAGAAGTTTTGTTTGAGTTAAAAAATTGAAAACCGCAGAACAAAGTTCCACTTTTTTTATCAACATGAAAAAAGTAGAAGATAAACGAAAACCACAGTTCACATTCAAGCCATCAGAAGCAAAATGGACAAAAAACAGTAAATGAGAAAAAATAAACTTTTACAGACTTTTTGGCGCAAAATGCTTACGTTTCTTTTCCAAGGAATTATATATGTATGTAGTATGTATTTTTATGCTTGAAAAAGTTATAATAACTCATTTATTTATATGTCTGTATTTATTTCATTTATATCACTAAACCCAAGTTGTTTTTCAATTCAGTATATTTTTCTATTTTTATTTTTATTATGTATACATTGGGGCCACAGAAATGTGAACTTCAAACATATTTTCTAATGTGCATTGTTTTTCTTTCTTTTTTTTTGAACATATGTGAATCTGACACTGACAGTAAAATTATATTTCTACCGCAAAGTTTTGAAACAATTTTTGGCAAAAAAGAGCATTGATTTTAAGTGCGCTACAGTTATGAACCAAAATATTTCGCTTAAAACAAATATTATTTTTCCGTTTAAAATTCCAATTTAATTGGAGTTAAGGATTGTTTATCACAAGCATGCGATCCACCAGCAAACATTTTTAGAAAATACTGAGAGGCATTGAACTTTTGTTTTTATTAGACGAATTTGCTGAATTAGAAACAAAAAAATTGACATTCATATTCTTATTAAAAATTGTCAAATAAATAAAAACAAGTTATCAACAATAATTGCAATTGTCGTCTTTGTTTAGCGTTAAGAAATTAGAGCCTGAGAACTATAGCTTAAGAAATTGGATCGGGGTTCAGAAATTTCCATTTATGAGTTTTCAACTATGAACTTTTCTGATATTTTTAATGAATGAGATTTCTAAAATTTTTTATTTATTTTTATTTATTTTTCACAGTCATAAATAAACAACATATAATAACCTGCTTCTGATTACAACACAGGAATGTATGAAGCAAAATGTTTAGTAGTCGTTCAAACATGTATGAAAAGGATAGGTGCAAAATAGAAAACGTACATACCCACACTTGAGTGAGCGGTGAAAGATTATTTCGGTACTCTGGAATGAATACGTATATCTGTGTAGCATTAAGCATTAAACCCATTGACCGCAGCTGGCTGTACGGCTACACGACTGCAAATGTCGCTGGATAAAAAGGTCGCCCTGCAGTCAACTACTTAATTATTTTGAAAATGACAGCTACATAGAAAGCAGCTGATTCATTTATATTTCAGTTGTGCCACTTTGCATTTATTACTTTTTTAAAGTTGCGATTTTTCATGGAACAAGTGACATGTTTAATTTAAAAAAACTTATAAAACTAAGAAAAAAAATTTTTAAATTTGTAGTTGGTCACGCTTGCAAAGTTAAAAATATAATCGGTTATGAGAATAGTAACAAACTCCCTTTATGTTCAATTGAAGCTTATGAAACGACGGCGCATGGCTAAAAAAAATTAATTTGATTGCATTCATTTTTTATGATCAAATGCAAAATATCGAAAATGTTTGTCATCGAATTTAATATTTAAAACGTCATTATCATTGACAAACGATTTCACGCGTAGAATTCCTTCAAGAGTATTAGTATTTAACTTGTTTCTAATTTTGGTTTTGTTTAGATTTATTCTTGAAAAATTTCGTTCCTCAGTAGCCGAACTGTGTGGCAAAAAAATATATTAAACAATAATTTGGAAACATTATTTTCTTTATTTAAAAACTCTTGATGCATTTGTATTGATTGTGACATTTAAATTTTGTAATTTTCTTTTTTATTTGATATGGCATTTACACCAGACCGAATCTAGTATCTAAGAGATTTCGAGTAAGACCTTGTTGATTTTGCCTACATCTTCCATACAAAACAAAATCTACTTCGTCACCAGATTTTGACAAAATTTACTAAAAATCTTGTAGTACTCAAAAATGCAACTATGGTTTTTTCCTCAATTGTACTGAAAAATACTAAGCTGTGCAATAATAACTCTTTGAAGGGTGTATTCACCAGCTGTTTCTCATTTGAATGATAATTTCTGTGTGGAGTTTGATATTTAAAATGAGTATTCCAATGAACCGTTTTTGCATGAATTCTTTGAAGGTTGTAATCAGCAGCTGTTTCGCATTTGAATGTTGATTTTCGTGTGGAGTTTGACATTTGAAAATTAAAATTCCAATCAACTATTTTTAGCATGGATATGAAATCTTGAAAAATGTTACGAATAACCCAGTGTAAACGGTATCGATGTTGATAGAGATTTCAATTGAAATCTACTAGATTTTGGTCTGCTGTAAATGCCATATTAGAATAAAAAATATTTCTAAGGACTAATTTGTTTATATATTTCGTTATGTAGCCAACACGGTTTTTGATTTTTTTTTAATTTGACTACAACGACAAAAGCAGCATGGACAACAAACGGCAGCCGTGTTGCCGTTAAAATAATGTTTTTCTTTTAAACGTGTGTATTTTATTTTTGACATTTTGTAGTCGGTAGTCTGCTGTGGTCAATGTGTTTTATTATTATTTCTCATTAGAGAGCGACATCAGATAAACATAATATAAAACACAAATTTTGTTACAGTACTAAAGGAGATATTGCATATGGGAAATGGGCAGACTGACAGATGAACATCGAATCAAATCTTGTACATAGAACAAAATATTTTTAGAATCTGTTAACAATTAAAACCAGAGGCATGTAAAGATCTGCAGCAGAGAAAAATATAACGAATATGTCCAATCTTAAAGTAAAGATTTCTTTAACACTTTCCTTATCTTCTAAAATTCTAAATGTAAAGCTTGTTGCCCCTACAGAATAAAAAAAGAAATTAATCTAAGCAGAACTTTTGCTGCAATTTTTGGTTTTAAAATTTGCAAGAAATTTTTTCTTCTTGTTATTAGTAAAATTTCACAAGGGCCAATAAATAATTGTCTGCAGAATAGCATAATTGTTATTCCATCATGTTGATAAATTGAAGGATTTTGCCAAAAGATAATTAGCCTAAAAATTGTAGGCTACTCCGTGATGTTCTTATTGATTCCGAAAAATTAAAAAATCTTTGCGAATTGGGATTTCGGGACTGGCATCCCCAAAGTGTGCAAACAAGATATTTTTTATGTTTGCCCGCTATAAAATAATTTGTTAAAACAGGAAACAACGGTGTGATCATCCAAAGCAATATTAATACACTGGGTGTTCCAAATGCAAGTATCTTTTTAAATCATATGTTATTTTGATACTGATAGACTTTTTCTTTTCGAAATATTGACTATCAGTCAGTAACAGTAGTCACACTTACTTTCGGACATTGAATTCGTGTTATCGTATTTTAGTTTCCTTTTGGCGCCTTTATACTTTTTCTTGTGGGATGTCTCTAAAGACCGATGCCATTCGGAGATTGTGTTAAAGTGGCTATATTTTCACATTTGTGTTTTTGTGCAGATCTCCCTTTTTCATTTTTTCCCAGTTGGAGTTCCCCTTGAAAATGTGGCCCCACGTAGATGAAAAATATAAATTTTAAGAGTTCCAAGTTTGATTATTTTATGATTAAGTGTTAAAGGTTACTACAGCGGGAATAATCTCGTGTTATCTACACACTGTGTGGCATGAACTTGGTCTGTGGCACTATTGTGCACCTCAATTGGTTAAATTATTTTGTGTTCGAAACAGCAGTTTATTTTTTTTGATTCTTTATTGCACTTGATTCTCATTCATATTTTCGTGAACCCGTTACCCACTGATTTTTTATTTCGCAGAGCTCGACTAATGTTAATCCGCCACGATCTGATGGTTGGTAAATACAACCGTTAATACCATTCGAAAATTAAAAAACAACGCAGTTTTTATGCTGTATTTGTCTTTTACCTCCCTCTCGCTCTCATGACAACCAAGTTTGTTTGCACAACAAAGTTTATAATCACTGTCCTACTGACCGACAGCATAAATAGAAACCATCAACAACAAACGATATACTTTAAACAAAGTCAATTGTTATATGTCAGGTATTGTTATGGAAATTATTATGAGCAAAAAAAAATAAATTTGTTAAAAGTTGACAAAGAAAAAAACCCTGAATATTATTATTGGAAAAGCCATAATAATAAAGAATGAAAATATAATTGAAATACTGAAGTAAACTAAACGATGTTAAAATGTAATAGATAATAAAATGCAGTAAAATAATTATGAACAAAAGACACCCAAAGGACTATAAATGTGTGAAATGGTAATTTTATTATTATTGTAATTGGCGTTTATTTTTTCTAAAGGAACATGTAAAACGACCATAATAATTGTAAATGAAAATTTATAATAGAATAATAAGCAAATCATACACATGCACTTATCATATACATTTTATATTAGGGTTTGCATACACTCGTAATGGAAGACTTTCATCATCGTGATAACTATTAAAAAAAGCGTGAATAACGTTTACTTGCAATTAAGAATCTTCTATCAATATTTCAGTTTTTTATTAAAACAAAAATAAAGTTTGTATATCATAACATATAAATAACAATAATAAGAGAAATCTCTCTTGATCGGAAATTTTTTGTGCATGAAAATGTACTAGACATTTTTCTTTCAAAAAGTAAGAGTCTTGTTCTGTTTCCGGAGACTTCTCGGAGAAGTCAGGCTAAGAATTTTTTCCTGATTTATTATTAATAAATGAAGATTTTTAAGACGCGCCATTTGGTCTAAGCGGCATATTCCTGATGAAAATAATTAGTTACAAAAATATTAATATTTGAAAATGTTAAAATTTCTTTGTTTTTTCCTCATTTAGAAATGATGCCATGTGAAGTCTTCTTTTACTATGGATGCAGTGAGGAGAGAAGTCTTATCGTCATCATCACTAAGTTTTTTGGTATCGGGTGTATCATGTGCATCACCGCTAAGTGCCTTATCTAAGAATAATTCGACAATATCTGCTGACAATAAATTATCAAAGCCTTCTGCTCTAATGACCGTGGTTTAACTAATGACTTTTCTTATAAATGTCATTGGTTAATGTTTCATCATTAATTAGCTAAATACTGTGAATTTAAGCCCAAGACTACAAAACAATAAGTGTAGGATATTATTTAAATCGAAATTGTATGTTACATTTTTACTGGGATCAAAATTAAACAAAGTAATTTATTCTCACATTCAAACTTGTAATTAATCATTTCATTAAGTTTGATTTGCATTAATTATTCAAATCAATTGATGGGCGAGATACTGCGGTGTTTGTGATATTGATGAATATTGATGGTATAAATTACATTGACATTTTCTATTTTCGTACACATCAAAATACCAATTAATTAATTTATGGTTATTTATGTACAATTAAAGAGATATATAAATAATATAAGGATAATTCCAGCCAAAACGATTAGCGGCTTCGTAATGGAAGTAAAAGGAATTGTGTCTTTTTGTTTTTCCTCTGTTTTTTTCTTTGTTGTTAAGAAACCTGAATTTATACTTGGCTTATAAAAAATTGCAATAAAAAGCTTATTTAATGTAATAATTAAAAAATTTACAGCGATGGAACCAAGGACAAGTTAATTATAATTTAATTTTTTTATAAAAAAAATAATTTTATTTTATAGAACAGTTATTTAAGTGATTATTCAAGCTTTAGTTTATATAAAAAACGTATACTATTTATTTTTTAAAACGATATTTCGCCAATATCATTGATTGGCTTCTTCAGGAAATAAAAATTTTTTCATTTGAAAAAAAAAGACAGCGTTATCTTCTCATTGCTTCAATTCAGATCATTATCCAAACTTTAATAATATTTCAATTTTAAATACAGAAACTAATTATAAACGTAGATATATGCTAGAAATGTTACTTATTATAAATGTTCCGACAGATCAGAGGATGAATTTTAGGGCAGATACGGCAATTGTTGCACATAGTTATAGATATTTATTATATAAAAACGGAAACAGGAAATAGAAAATACTATATCCGTTTTTTGTTTTTTTATTTTTGATTTTTTTATGTTTTTAATTTTTTATTTTGACAAGATTTGTTTTTTTTTTCAAATGTAAAAATTTTTGTTTCCTGAAGAAGCCAATCAATGATGTTGGCGAAATATCGATTTAAAAAATAAATAATATACTTTTTTATATAAACTGACCTAAGGCTTGAATAATTACTTAAATAGTTATTAAAAAAAAGGTCGAAAAATAAGAGAATATTATTTATAGAACAGTATTTAAATGTGAACAATTCGCTTAAACGAAATGGTTTTAAGAAATTTTCGGTTTTCGTTGAACCAAATTTCACTGTATTTATAATGCAATAAAGAAAATCTGATCAATCGAAATATTTTATCATTCTAATTCATTATTGTACAAATTTAACATGTCAATATAGAAGATTAAATTAAAAATTGTTGGGTTGAAAAAAAAATAATCAAAATGAAAAAAAATACACAAGTATAAAATGGAAATAAAAGTAACCAATTTTGGTTAAAAGTAACCAAAGTGGCAAATCTGATATTGACTAAATGTAGCGAAAAAATTTCATGATGGAAAAAATGGCAGCAAATACTCAACTGTTATGTGGAGCGAAACTACTCAACTCTGCGTTTCTAATGCTGGCTACCCACATTGCAACGTGTTTATGCAACCAGGCTTGTTTCATTGTAGGTTGCATAGTCTGTAGTCGTGTTTATGGTTTCATTTCGTGTTTCATTCCAGGTTTCATAAACATCAATATATTTTGTTATTTTCTGGTTGCATTGATGTTGGTTGCATAGTGTGTAGTCGTGTTTATTCTTTTAGTTCATTGAAAACCAGCAAGGTATGCATATATGTTTGTATTTTTGTCAATCACGGAAAAAATAAATGAGCTTTGTAATATTGTGTTTTATCATGTCTAATAATTTAAGAAAAGTTTTTTCGTCTATTCCCGCATAATTTCTGTAATCTTTTGGCTCATTTTCTTTCAACTCTTTAAGTTGAAAACTTTTCTTTTTTAAATACCAATTTTTTTTAAATGATATTTTTTCTTTGGTTGTACCTCATTTTCCTTTTCTTCATAAAACAATTCATCAATAATAATAATAATTACCGATGTTTCAATTAAGTTTTCAATTATGTTTCTTTCTTGCGCGATATGCAATGCGAATATAAAATACAGAAATAATGTTGCGTTCATGGTTTCATTCTTGGTTGCAGTGTCTCTATCCAAATATGAAACATGAATGATAAACGTGTTGCATAATCCCGTTGCAATGTCTGTAGCCAGCATAAGACATAAACTCAACGGTTGCGCAAGAGTTACGTATTATGAACGCGACCATTTTGTCATATCCAAACAGTAGAACTTTGAGAGAAGTGTGAGGGATATTACATATTGCTTGCTCTTGCTCGTCATAATTTTTTGTGTTATTAATTTAAAACGTAGGATTTTATTGCTACCATTTGAATCCCCCAACTATATTTCATATATTTTTAATTTTTGGCATCATGGAAGAAACTTTTAACAAAATAGCTAAGCAGACGTTGCAATGTGGTTGAATTGGCCAATTCTTGGGGCAACTGATTTAACCTAATTTAAGATTCACTTACATCCAGAGAGAGAGAGAGAGAGGGAGGGAGATAGAGAGAGAGAGGAATAGTGGAATAGACAGATTTCTGCTAGTCTGATGAATAAATGTTTCAATATTACATTCTTAATAAAAATTATTAAATTAAAAAGTAATTGGTACAGTCAGCTTTGAACTTCAGGCAAACAAGAACTTTCATATCACACCCACGACTGCTGGTGAATAAATAACATCGTTGAAAGTTATTTAAATCCGTCCTACAATTTAATAACTTTAAGTTTGCCTTAAAAATCCTAAAAGCTCAATATTTTGGCTGAATCGTTTCCAAAAAAATTTAAGAATAAAAAATAATACAGTACGAGGAAATCGGGGTTATTGCTTCTACCAAAAATTTGCAATAACCGCCCATTAAAAACTTATAATAAAAACGCTTATTGTAATTTTAATTATAATAAATATCTAAATAAATAAATAAATAGAAAATATTTTAATAATTTCGTTTTGCCTTATTAAATACTTTCATTGTCACCCAAAGGAAAGAGGAAATCTACTGATTACATGGTACCTTATCTGAACTTTGATAAGGTGTTCAAATTCCTATTTCCATCCAGGCGGGAGTGGAAGGGAGGTACAATAGTTAGACAATATGACGTCAGAGTATATACTGATGGATCAAGAATGGTCTGCGGTGTCGGCTGTGGAGTTTTTTCAGATGATCGAGGCATAGAACGTTCCTTCCGTCTCCCTGACGAAGCCACAGTTTTCCAGGCCGAAATCCTGGCTATAAGGGAAGCGGCCAGAATGCTGGTCGATAGGAAGGTACAAGGTAAAGTCGGCATCTTTGTCGACAGCCAAGCAGCGCTTCTATCCCTAAGATCACATACCACCTCCTCTATCCTAGTAGGGCAGTGCAAGAGGGTGCTATCTAGACTGGGTGATCAGGCTGATCTCACCCTTATCTGGATCCCAGCACACAGCAATTTCTTATGTAACGAACAGGCGGACGAGCTGGCTAGGGCTGGCTCTGCTCTGAATGCCTCCAGCGCCGAAACGATAGCCACGCCGTTTGGCACTATTAGAAACTGCATCTTCAAACATTATTTCCATAAGGCTGAATGCAGATGGCGCAATATAAGCACGTGCAAGGTTGCAAAGAAATTGTGGCCTTGCTATAATTATAAGCGCTCAATACAACTAACACGCAGAAACCGCAAGGACATCTCGAGGGTCGTCGCAGTTGTGACGGGGCACTGGACGGTTGGCAGACATGCTAGTAGGATAGGTCTGTCCTATAACGAGTTCCGCCGTAGCTGTCGAGAAGAAAGCAAAGAGGAGACAATCTTCCACTTTCTTTGCGAATGTCCGGCTTTGCATATCTCGAGACACAAGTTTTTAGGCAGTCATGTACTAGAGGACCTTTCAGATTTATCAGAGATAGGACTGAGCGATCTTATTAGATATCTCAATGCGACAGGTTGGATCTAGTATCAATCACTGTATCCGAGTACTTGGATACGGTTCCACATAGTTTGACACCGACGAGTGTAGTGGTCCTTTCAAAAAGGAATCATATAGATTCTACTTGAATGCCTACGTATAAAGGTTGTAAAGAAAATAAAATAGATTCCTATCGAATATAATAATTTGTTTGTTGGGATTTTTGAATAAGTTGCAAAGCCTACTATGCTTATTTTTATACATATGTAATTTTGAAAAGTCTCATTTGTTTCTTATAAGTTTTTGTATAAAATAAGAGGTTTGAAACTTTTCAAAAATATAGTTTAAGGTCTACTGATGATTTGGCATTAGCACCAATTAGACTACGCGTAGCTAAAAAACCCTCAACAAACAAAAGTTTATTATTTTAAAATAAAAAATTCTTATATTAAACCAAGGCGAATTCATAACAGGTGAACTTAATATTACAACAACCACAACACTACGAAAACCACAAGCAATTTGTTTTTGTAAAATCAAAGTACATACATTGTCAAAAATATTTTACTGAGGCGAAAAAATAAAATATTGAAAATTATTATTATTTCAAAAAGTTTTATTTTCTTTTAAATCCCTTGAAATATTTAATAAATATTATTTTGTTGAAGAAATCTGTTGTGTGGAAATGTTTTAAAGATCTGCTGATCAATTATTGGCTCCTGCCAACCGTAATGTCGTTCCACGTCGTTGTCAATCAGTAACACCCAAAAAATTTGCACGGATGTAAGTACTCATTAAAATTCCATTGATGATCAAAGTGTTAATGCTTTGATGGCCTGTGCAGTGGATGATAAATCGAAAATTAGTTTTATTTTGCACTGTAATTTAATTTAAGAAATATCCTCTGATTGAAACCTATTGTTCATAAAACTTATCACTACACATTTATTAAATTTACATACATATCAATTCAATCTCTTCAGTTAATTGAGCTTCATAAAATGAGTATTTTTTATGAAACCTTTATTTCGTGATCCTTAATTTATACTGATATAAGAAAGTAGTTTCTAATTAAAATAAAATCACTTTTACAACTTGATATAAAAATGCCATCATTAAACAATTTCATTTCACAATAAAATTTTTTTAATTATAAAAATTTTCAACTTAAATGTAAACAAAAGAAATAAATTAATTTTGACATCCAACTGTAGTTCGCCTTGAATAAAACTAAAAACGAAAGATATCAGCTGCTACCAAGTCCGCCTGTTATGAATTCTCCTTGTATTAAACAAAGCTAAAAAATTAATGCTTTAATGATTAAGAAAAATGCTGAAGTTTTGGTTTGAATATTTTAATTTTTTTTGGGAAATTGCCGATTCGCTTTTTTATTAATCGCAACTAATTTTTCATAAGAAATGTTATTTTCTGTTGCTCATTCTTTATTGGCATCATCTACTTTAAGTTTTTGTGCTTTTTTAATTTAGACATTCTATGGAATTCGTGAAATTTTTGGTTTTTAATATATTTAAGCGGCGCTCCTGCGTGCCTAACTGCAAGCATACACTTTGAAATAAACACTTTCCTAATTAAATTTCGAAAAGTTTTGTTTGTTGAGGGCCGTGGTAGTTTATATACATGCATTTCATTGATATATAGACCAGATCAACCCTCAACAAACAAAACTTTTTGAAATTAAATTAGCATAATACATCGAATAATAAATTTAATTAATATTTTTATATTTATACAAATGAAATATTTGAAAGTATCGTCACGTATTTCTACAACAAATAGATTTTATTATAGTTTTCATTACAATTAAGTTGCTGACTACATGGTAACGAATGTAATCAACGACATTTCAGTCTTACAGTTGTGTAACCGCAGTCTTCTATGTGCTTAAAGCTTAAGAATTCTCCTTAATTTTATTCATAACTCTTTCGAAGATATTATCTTAAAATAAATTATCCATTTCGTCTACTGTGCTGTGGCTGTTTTTCAAATTTATAGAGTAAAAAGTTTCACTGACAGCTGCTATTAAAGTTTTCTACCCAAAAGTTGCGTTATGATAATAACAATGTACATGGAAACATAACAACTTCTAAGCCAGGAAAATTAATGCAAGGTTGCATGTATTTCTATAAGTTTAGGAATATAAGTTTTTAGAATATTTGTTTGTTAATTAGCTTTGGGTAACATTTGATAAATGAGTAAAATAAACTTATTGCTGTGTATTTTTAATTAGTACATTGAAAAATTTTATGAATTATTAAAGGTTTTTATAGAAATTCAAAAAGTTTTTATATGTTTTGGGTTGGAATATTGAAATCATCGGTGAACCTTAAACCATATTCTTGAAAAATTTCAAATCACTTAACTTAACCAGCGAAAATAAATAACAAGTGAACAAATATCAAAACTTTACACCATAAAAATTATTTATTAGAAATTTTTGCATAACATTATTTAAGTGCATACAAAGGAGATCGATGGAGAAGGGAGAAGCGAGAACGTGTGCTGGCTAAAGCGAATTTTAGTTTTTGTATCAATTTAATTTATTTTTTTTTTGGATCGAAGTCTTAAGGAAATCTTCATTATAACCATTTTAAAAATAAAGAAAACAAATGGTTGCAAACGCCATTATTGCAAAAGAGTGTTACAATGTGAATTTCAGGAAAAATGAATTTTCATTGAGAGTAACGAATAAAGCAGGACTAAAGCGACTTTTTGAAATTTTATTTTTTCCGTATCTTAAATCAATTGTTATAAAATTAACATGAATGTGTTCATTAGTATTCACTCATATTTATAGAGATTCACTAATTTTACTGAAATTTATTTGAACTAAAAATACTATTGTAAAAAATTCTAAAATAATATTAACAATTTGAGCAATTACGTTGGCTGTTTGTTGGTATGATTTATTTAAAATCATTTTGTTTCGTTCTAATTCATTTTGTACTTAGTTCGTGTCCCTTGACTATTCAATACATAATTTCACATATTAATGTGATCAACAATTCCATTGCTTTAATTCTTTTATTTTCTTTTTTATTAAGTTTGAAATAATTGACTGCCATCTCGACAGTAGGACACAGGCTATATGTAACAGAGGATAATGAAGTAGATTAATTGTCTATTGTCCAACAGTATGCAGACTAAATTTTAGTCTAATTCGAAAAACTAAATAACAGAATTTGTTGAAAAACTTAAATTAATTTTTTTTTTTGAGACAGCACTTTAATATTAAACAAAAACTTAAAAATAGTGAGGATTTTCATAAGTACAAACGTATAAGAATAGTGGGTTTTTGTATTTTTTAAGTTAATTGTAAAACAAAAAAGTTTTTTTTTAGACTTTTCGTTATAAAATCGGGATGAAACAATTCATTATTTTCTTATACAAATTTCAATAAAAAGGAAGGAATGCAGTAATCCTATAATCAGTAGCATTCATACAATTTACAACTAAAAATTTAAAATTGGTACAAGAATTTAAGAAAAACATACAAACAAGAGAAAAATTGTAAAATTGTAAATATTTTTTAAAAATTTTATAAAGATTTATCAAATAACAAATTTTCGTACTTTTTATGAGTTATTGATTTTTGATCATGAGACATTCTTTGCTATTATTGAGATATTAGCAGGTTTTTGCCAGTTTTCCTCATCTTTATGATATTTTCCGAGTTTTTTTCATCCTTTAAGGCTTAGCGATTTTTAATCAATTGAAATTTTTGCATTTTCCCTATTTAGTGAGTAGTGTCTTCATCACTTAAATAGGCGAACAACAATTAACACAATACCACACCAATTATTTCAGAAAAATTTACGATTTTGATGAATTGTCTGAAACTGTAGTTTACACTCTGGCGACTTCAGTCAAGAGCACCTTTAGGTATTTTAAATCGACTACAGAATTAATTGATTATCTATGAATGAATTAAAAGAAGTCCTCGTGCTTGACACAATGGTTCTCATGCATAAAACGTGAGCTTGAGCTCGGACTCGATTTTTTGACTAAAAGGTGCTTGTCGTATGCATAATAAAATTTTATGTTTTGCTTTTACTTACTGCTCACGTTTGATCTTGTCTTGCTCAGTTTGAACTAAGTTATATAAGCTTGTGCTCATTTTCATATGCATTAAAACAAGTTTTTGGTTTCTTTTGTGAGCTCTTGCTCAAATTTTGTTGAGCCTGCCTTATAGTTGACTCGCGTACACTAAAAAAGAATCATGTCTGAATATTTTGTGCCCCAAAGAAATACAAAATGTTATCAACAGCGTAAAAGAAATTTAGCAAGTGAGGATAAAAAATTATACAGATTTGTATTCTTAATTATTAATTTTTTTTATATAATTAATAATAAAATGATAAATACATATGTAGGTTTGATGATGCTGGTTGGCTAATTATTTTTTTGAGGAGTCAGAAGAAACACGACATTTCATGTTAGCTATTTTTTTATTATATCTTTCCCCGTTAATTCAATACCAAATTTTTGCTAAATTTCTGTTAGACATATTTCTATTGTTTGTTTTTTTATTTTTATTTTTAATGCTTGATAATTGACCCTTTTCTAGTAAATATTTATTTTGTTTTATTTTTTATACTAAAAATTTTAAAATGTCGTCAGTTTCTATTTTATTATTATTATTTGATTCCACTTCAATAACAATTAAGACGTTTGATCTCCCTTTGCTCAAGTAATTGCAATTGGTTTGAACTCATTTTTATGCATACGAAATTGAGCAAAAGCTGTTGCCGTTTGATCGAACTCGACTTACGAGCAATTGCTCACCTGCCTCAACTCTGCGCTTTAACTCGTTTTTATGCATGAGACCCAATGGGTCTCATGCATAAAACGTGAGCTTGAGCTCGGACTCTATTTTTTGACTAAAAGGTGCTTGTCGTATGCATAATAAAATGCTCACTGCTCACGTTTGATCTCGTCTTGCTCAGTTTGAACTAAGTTATATGAGCTTGTGCTCATATTCATTTGCATTAAAACAAGTTTTTGCTTTCTTCTGTGAGCTCTTGCTCAAATTTTGTTGAGCCTGCCTTAAAGTTGACTGACTAAAAGGGAATCATGGCTGAATATTTTGTGTCACAAAGAAATAAAAAATGTTGTCAATAGCGTAAAACAAATTTAGCAAGTGAGGATAAAAAATTATACATGTTTGTATTATTATTAATTTTTTTATATAATTAATAATAAAATAATAAATACATAGGTTTGATGATAGTAACATCTGCTGGCTGGCTAATTATTTTTTTGAGGAGTCAGAAGAAACACGTGGTGGTGCCCTCAGCAAGATTGATAAATTTCGACTGTATTTAAGGACTCCAAAATGGTCAAGCTACAGATATTGCAGTCCATCAATCAACTGTGTCGCGAACTATTGCGGAAGTTGCGAAACTTATATCTGCCAAAGCAAGCGAGTGGATAAAATTCCCGAAAGATGCAGATGAAATAAAAGATGCTCAAATGAAATGGCAAGCAAATTATTGCTTTCCATTTGCAATTGGAGTGATTGATTGTACTCATATAAATAGTAAAAAACCCACAAATCAAAGCGATATTTGTATATTTGTAGAAAAGGCTGCCACTCTATAAATGTGTAGGCAACTTGTGATGGAAAAGAACTTTTTACAAGCGCTGACATATGCTGGCCTGGTTCATTTCATGACTCATGCATCTTACGAAACAGCAAGGTAAGCAGAATAATGCAAAATGCAACGAACGATGCATTACTTCTCGGGGACGAGGGCTATGGAATATGCCCATGGCTAATGACGCTATTCCGGAACCCAACAACTGACATAGAAAAAACATTCAACAAAGTGTTTACAAGGGAACGTGTCATTATAGAACGGTCTTTTGGGCAATTGATGCAAAAATGTTCGATACTGCAATACAAAATTCGTGTATCGACAGAGTTAGCGCCCCACGCAATAGCCAGTTGTTTCATTTTGCATAACAAAGCTAAATTTGTAAAAGACGATTATATCCTTATCAATGACGACTACAACAATAATGATGTATGGCAATTAGAAAATGATATCGAACAACAAACAGCAAGAAATTCTGAAGCTGGAAAAAACAAAAGTAGGATGATCGCAAATTTGTTATCAAATTAGTTTATAACAATAACAATAAGGCGTTTGATCTCCCTTTGCTCAAGTAATTGCAATTGGTTCGAACTCATTTTTATACATACGAAATTAAGCAAAAGCTGTTGCTGTTTGATCGAACTCGACTTACTAGCAATTGCTCACCTGCCTCAACCCATCGCTTTTACTCGTTTTTATGCATGAGACCCATTGACTTATTGTTCAAAATGTATCAAAAATTAAGAAGAATGAATAGAATTAATAAAAAATCCCCCGATCGTTTAATTTCTACGAAATAGAATATTACATTCGTAAAGTAAAGAATACTTGAAATAAATCCTAATTATAAATACTGCAGTATGCCAAGTGGTCGAAATTCGCATGCCATTTTAAACGTAAGCCCATTTTAGTTGCATTCATTTAAATAGAAAACAATTACCTAATTTCTAATTCCCTTCTCTATGGAAAAAATAATAAACAAAAGAAAATTGCATAGAAACACCCACTTTTATTTTGTCAAGTTTTTGCTTGAAGCTAACACATCCATACGTAATGAATATATGCATCCATATTCAATTTCTTACCTTACCTTTCCACCATCAGCCGTATTCGAAATTATTCGTTTTTAAAATTTAATATTCATACTCGTATTCGTAAATATTGCCGCAGATATTCGTGTTCGATATGTATTCGCGAATTCTTAAAAGCTGATATTTCTTACATCACTAGTTCAAACAAATATTGTATACATACGTGCTTGGGGCTTGATCTCGAACAAGTGTTTAACGGGTTCATACATTTAAACTGTTTTCGTTTTAGCTTTTGTAATATTAATATTTTCTTTTTTCTTTTTGCTAGTAATCAAGGGGGAGTTTTTATGTTTATTCAACTACCTGCCAGGCAAATTTACATTTCAATAAACATTTTTTTCATGTTAAACCTACAATGTTAACATTTTTCTTAAAGACGTTCTTAAGTTAACGACTTTTGAGTTGAAATATGCTTAAAGGAATTATTTGAATAATTTATTCATAATACTCGTATACATAAAAGTTATTTGAAGTGTAGCTTATTAAATATTTTATTATTTCTTTATTCTCTTTCTTTTGGAATAATCTAAATGAATTAAAAATTACTTGTACTTTTAAGAAACAATTTCAAGTGTTTACTGATTACGAATCACAAGCAAGAAGCCTGTGACGGACATGTTAGCTAAAGTAATAGATTTCTTTGGTTACAATTTGTTTTAACGGAAACCTAATGATTAATATTGTAGCTTTTAAAAAATAAATAAAAAAAAATTTAATGTGATAATTTTTTGAACAAAATTATTTTTGAAAATATTTTGATTATTAATATTTGAATATTATTTGATTATTTGGCGTCGGCAATATCGTCATCACTTTAACACAACATGAACACTAATATGGTATTCTCCAACAGCTTAGGGATGACATTGCCTGTTTATCGATAACTTTCACATATCTAACGATAAAGTTCACATATCTAACGCTTGAGCCAGTTGATCCATTTTACTTATTGGTTTTGGTAAAAAGTCGTATACGCAACTTAAAATATTTAAAAAAAAACTTGTTTTTATTTGTGAAAATAGTGCAAAAACTTAGTAAAAATGTTTTTCGCTTCTGATACGGAATCTAGCGACGATGAAAGTAAAAAGAACTTAATAGTGGAAAGAAGACTACTTTGGCAGAAGTCTTTTATTTTTAATTTGCCCGATGAGAAGTAAGTTATAAATTAATGGTAGTTATTTTCAATTAATGGATCTTGTCACTCTTTTTAAGATTTGAAAGTTATTTTCGACTCAATAAACAATCATTTAAGTGTGTTCTTGAAACAATAGTGGCTTATTTGAAAAAAGGAACTAAGTCAACTTTTATTCCAAGCACCATGAAATTGGCTGCCGCGTTACGTTTTTTGGCTCACGGATCATATCAGCTTAGTGTTGGATATGATTTTAACCTCAGATTGTCACAGCCTGTTGTATCAAGGATTTTATCCGAGAGGGAAGTTTGTTCACAATGAATAAAATTCGATATGACAGAAGCTGAAAAATATGAAGCTAAGCTGCATTTTTTTCCAGAAGACATAATTTCCAGGTGTTATTGGCTGTGTTGACGAAACCCACATTAAAATTTTAGCCCCTAATAAAGAAGACCAGCTTCTATATTACAACCGCAAGGGATATTTTAGCTTAAACGCCACACTCACAATATTATTACAGTAGCGGACTGTATGTTATTCAAGAAGTAATCCGTTCAGTCATTTTTAAAAGAATAAACATTTAAAATTGTAAGCAAAAAAAATCTAAGGACATATTAATACGGTTTTTCGGTTACATTTAATATTGTCCGTTGTTTTCAAGTGCTGTTTTTTTCTTTGCTTGCTTTATTTGATTTGTTTGAGATTTCCTCTCCTACACAAACAAAGAAAAATCTTTTATTTTTACGGGCTTAAGTCAATTAATTTTATAACATTTAAAATTAAACGAACTTTTGGTTCAATTTAAATGAAAAATGAGTAGACCGGTTTTTAAGTGAACTTTCATTTGTTTTAAATTACAATTTCAGTTAATTTTACGTACGGAATATTTTGAGTGCATGATTGTAAGTTTATGATAGACATCTGTGTATTTCCTTCCTTTGATCGAAATTCGTGGCTGTTGGGTAAAATTTTAAATAAATTTATATGATATATGTATATTAACTAAACTTTTTTTATTTAGCTGATGCAGGCTATGCCTTAGAGACATATTTGATGACGCCATATCGCTCGGCTTGTGAAGGAAAGGAAGAAGCTCTTTCTAATTCAAAACATGCTAAAGCTCTAAACATTATAGAAAGAACAATAAATGTGTTAAAAAACAGATTTCGCTGTCTTCTTTTCGCACGCCAACTTCATTACAAACCTTCGAAAGCATTTAAAATTGTAAAAGTTTGTGCCGCACTTCACAATATTTGTATTGAATACGGCTGAAATGTTTTATTTTTACTTTATTTAATCACGGTCTATGGACTAAAACCCTTACATACCAATAACATAATGTACATACAAATAATTAATGACTTTCATTTAAGAACAAAATAATGTTACGTTTTATAATATTTATATTTATAGAGTAATCAATAAAATTATTGAAATTATTAAAGTTTTTACATAATCTCCGCAAGGGGTCAGCGTTTGTATAATTTGTTTGAAAACACTTGAGATGAAGCGATCTAAAGTTCCGAGTAGATCTAAGAGAAATATTAAAGTTGATTTTCCTCAAGAGGAATTCTGCACAAATTGAACTATTTAACATATTTACTAAAAAAAAACTACGTTAAGCATTATTCGTCTACTTTCTAAAGTTGGCAATTTAATTATAGAGAGTCGTGCAGAATATGGGGGAAGATTTGCATTTGGATTCCATATCCACGAGCTTTGTTTAGAATCATGATAATGTGCTTGTTAAAATTTAATTTACAATCAAGGAGAACGCTTAAATCCAGAAACTCCGGAACTAATTCCAGATGATTTCCACCCAACGAAAAAAGGCCATCAGTATTCCAACTACGCGAAAATCGCATATGCTTGCATTTTTTAAGTTAAGGGCCATCAAGTTGATATTGCACCAATCATAAAATTTATCAAATCACGTTGTAAATAATTTCTCTCGTTGATATTATTATAACTTAGAAAAATCTTCACATCATCGGCATACGTGAAAACATTACAATATCTCATTACAATCGGTAAATAGTTTATAAAAATGGAAAATAACATCGGATCCAAGCGGCTCCCTTGAAGGACTCCAGCGACACGATATTATTTTTAGAGGTGATATTATTAAAAAAACACACTGTTTCCGACCTGTTAAGTATGGTCTTATCTAGTTGAAGGTATTTGTAGTACATCCTAAAAGACGAAGTTTCAATAAAAGTAAAGAATGATTAACTTTATCAAAAGCCTTGCTAAAATCAGTGTATATGACATCAGTTTGTTGTTTATTATTAAAACTTTTATTGACCAGGGTTGTTGTTTCTAAAACCATGTTGAAATGACGAAACAGAAAATTTCCCAAATGATATTGAAGAACAATAAATCCCTCATGACCCTCATGAAAGTGCACAAAGTAGTGAAGTGCATCGAAGAAGAGAAGAAATAAAACGCGGTTTCTTATAGTTTCAAGATAGATTTTTAAATTCACTTTTAATTCGAAAAAACACACTTAATAGTAGATATACATATGTATGTACTCGTACATATAACAAAATAAATAAAAAAATAAACAAAAAAAATAAATTAAATCTATTTATGCACTAACAAAACAAAAATGAATTCAGTCTTTTCAAAGTAATAAATTGAAAAAAATAAGTAATACTACTTCACATTAAGTAATTCGAGCTCCTTTTCTTTAATTGAAAGCACAATCCGTTTAATTTTCATTTCGGCTAAGAACATTTCTTCCTCTCTTTGCTCCTCTCTTCTTCCGGTTTTAATCTTTTCGACTCAATGTCCTTAACGTCCCTCAGACTGCGTTTCATTGACGTTATAGCATTTGAGATGTCCGTCAATATCTTAGCCTGCACACTGCTATGCTTTTCAACCAATTCCTGACGTTGGCCGAAAGTTCCATTTTTTTCGCCATTGAATTTTTTTTTTAACTTTTTGAGGCTTTTGATGTTGTTGGTGCGGTTGATATTTAAGGCTCGACGACGGTTGGTAGTGCAGCATCGGAGCAACTGGTGGTGGGTACTACTTTCTGGAAAGAGTAAAATATCAATGGAACACAAGTAAGTCGAGCTTTTGAGGAGATATGACATAACATTTCAAGGAAATCAACACTGTTTTCTATTTGTGGAAAGTCACATAAAGTGTTTGAGACTCCTTGAACCATACCTGTAGGATTTATTTGTTTTTGGAACTGTAGCAGATTTGCTACAGTTACCTCCAACGGGCTCAGTGATAGTTGTTTGAAGACACTGCCTCCACTTGCTCTACACTCCGCTTTATTCGTTACCACTTTTCTTTTAACTTTAAATTTTAAGTCCTTCTAGAATCTAGAAAAAAAATTTATCAGACAGCATAGTTTTGTAACACACTATTAACCTTGCCTTTTGCCATCCATCAGAAGTCCTAATTGGTGGACCAAGGGAATTAAGTGCAGTCGCAATATTTTCCAATAGCCCCTTAAAATCATCTGGAACTGTACCCCTACGAAATCCTCTGGCAAATGATGGATTCTTTTTCAGTTCTTCCACTAACTTCTCAAATTGAGAGAAATTTGTAATTTTAATTTTTTTCCATATTTTAATTAATTAAAATTTTTGTTGTTACATTTAAATTAAATAAATAAATAACTTTTTTCTTCTTGTTTTTCATAATTTTTCTTTATAATTTATTTTATTTTAAAATTTTTGTTTGAACGACACAACACAATATAAAAAATACCAAGGACAAAATGAAACCCAATTAGAGGCAACAGACACGTTAAATTTTCTTGCAGAATACCAAATATGTACAGAAAGTTATCGATAAACAACAATATTGCCAACAAGAATACGGATTTGTAATAAAAGAAAAAAAAAACGGCCGTCGTCAAGTAGAATAAGGGTAATTATTTTTGCTAAAGTTCGTTAAATCTTTTAGTCAGAATGAATTGGATATGAGACAATTTTCCAATTCTTTCTGATTAATGAAGAACAAACAGATCGGTTAACAATTGAATGAACAATTAAACAAAATAATGCTAATTATTTATTTTCCTTTTTCGTTTTTTTGTAGGAAATTTTAATGACAATTAAGTTTTTTTTTTAATTTAAAAATGGTCGCTGCGATCCACCCGATTTTTATATTTTTACGAAGATGTGTATTTTTAGAGATCATTTCAGACATTTATTTTAATGTTTATGTATTTAGGTGGCCTCACTCGTCCAAAAAGTGTACACCCTTTTAAGTTTCAAAATGTTGAATATTCTACCCACTTAAATGTTATTGATTTTTTTGCAACCTCGAAATTCTTTGGGCGGCAAAGACAGACTTATTATTAAGTTTACCATCCATCGTTTTATGAACCGAATTTCGTGCACCAAAACTGCAAACAGTTTTTCTGTTATAAATGTGCGCTTAATGTTGCATCCTACTTTCCATTTTTGTGCTGCCACAGAAACAGGACCACACGCATATACCCACAACATCATCCTGCATATTAAAATGCATTTGTTGCACAATGAGGAATAATTGTGTGGATGCTTGTCTCATCAGCAGTTCTGTCTTATGGCTGTCTTTAAGTAACGTTGACGTTTGTAGAAATGAACTACGTGCTTGCGATGGAAATAGAAGGAGCTTGTTGGGGGAGGCTAAGTGGCTGTCTGTTAGTCTGCCTGAATGCCTGCTATGCAGCTGGGTGGCTTTACTCTCTCGTCTGACAGTCTCCCATGTTTTATAGTTGCCTTCAGTGTGAGGTTTCTGTGGTAATATTTTGGAATGCATTCAACGTTAACCAATTTCGTTGTAAATTAAATATAATCATACACTTTTTGTTATCTTTCATTTATTCACTGTAAGTTTTCTTTTCATCAGGGTAATACCAGTGAGAAGCCGATTATTGAACGAGGTTAAAAGGATGGAATATCATTAAAGTCAGATTAAACGTACAAACATGGTGTCATTTTATGTTGTCCCAGTTCGTATAAATATTAATTACATTTTTAATATATATTTTTTTTTTTAATTGTTAAAATTTATAGCCTACAGCTTTAACTTAAACAGCACATTGAAAACCATAAATTTGTTATGAACTACAGAATAAAGTTATGAGATAAAAACTACTTTCTTCAGCTTGTTAATGTTTAGTTTTAGTAAAAAATAATTTTAAAAATTACATCGTGTGACAAAAAATAAATTTTTTTATTCATCATGAATAATTTTTTATACCCATAAAACTGTCATACCAAATTTCGTAAAATTACGCACTCAGTTTTTATTTATTTTATTTATTTATTTTTTATATAGGACATTACATTTTTAATGGATACACATTTTAAGGGATTAATTTTTCATATAAATATTTAATATTTATTAAAACCAAATGAGAGGGCATGATTTCTACTTGATTTCGCTTGAGCTGGAAAAATTAAAAAAAATGCTTTCTGTGAAACTCATGCTACCGTATTCTTTAAAGTTTTTATTTAAATATTCTTTACAAAATGTATAATGAGAATATATTGCTGATCTGATATTGAATAACCTGCTTAAATACCTGTTTTTGGAGTTAAATCTTTTGAATCAAAAATAGTTTTTAATTTTTGTAATTTATTTATTTAACAAATACTCAAATATAAACATAAGAACCTTTTGTTTTGACAAACTTATACTCCAATATTTTACAGCGTTGGAGTTTCGCGTAACTTTGATGATATATAAGCCAGAGATGAACACTGCTCACGCGATTAGCGTACAAAAGGCAGCATTATGGATGCTCGCGATTAAGTTTTTTTTCAATCACGTGAGCGTGCACGAATGTGAGTAAAAAACTAAAAACTTTGAGTGAGGGAGCGTGCATGTGTAGATTTTTAGCGTGGTTATTCCGTGAATTTTTTTTGCTTTGTTGTAATTTTTTCAATTGATTTATTACAGCCTGATCATCGTACATAATTAACTAAAACAACGAGTAAAAATATCAACGTTTTTCCTGGTTGTGTTCATGCAACACGAATATCAAGCAACAAAACACGTAACAACTGGCATATTTTTTTGGTCTCTGTATCGTGTTTTAAATGTCAAACAGTTGAAAGCAAAACAAACAGAATAAGCTATTCGCTATGGAAAAATATAATTAGACAAACTAAATAAAAATAAAAAAAATATATATAAACATTTTTTCAAAATATTAATTTAAATGTCGTACAACCATAGTTGGGCAAAATACATAGTTTGCGGTATTTAGAATAAACAATACTTACACATTATGTACGTATTCAAATACGAAATACAAAATACTTCCACGTAATGTATGTTTTTAGAATACAAAATACACCATTTTTATTCAAACCAAAAAATACATTAGACAAAACTAATCAACAAAACAATTGTTTCCTTTCATAAATATCAGTTTTTTGAATGTAGCATCAGACAAATTGTTTCTTGTTGGAGAATAAATAAAACCTGCTGAAGAAAATAATCTTTCTACAGGTCCTGATGAGCACAAACTGATATTAAATTCTATGAATACTCTTTTTATATTTGGATAGCTGTCAAGAGTGATAATGTCTTTGCTCTTGTCACTTTCCAACTCCAAATTTGATACAACTGAATTGCGGTGATGCCAACTCTAAGAATTCGTATAGTTACGTTTTTTAGCGATTGTAGTTTTTGGTTATTGGTTTGACGCATGATACATTATAAATAGATTAAAATGGAAACAAACATCAATAAGCTGACAAAATATATTTTGTAAGTTCCCTGCAGCTAAATATGTAACTAGTAAAGTTTTAGGACTGTTATAATAATAGTTGCAATGAGACTATTGCGTTTATGAGAGTGAAAACATAAATAGAAAATATAAAAAAATAACAAATATTTATAACAAACGATTTCTAAATTATTTTCCATTGACGTCTGATGAAGTGCTCAGAGATTTGAAGAAACCTGACAACCTCGATATATGTAGACGTAAGTAAAAAAATCTGTTTTCTATTTATTATAAATATATATTTATATTATTTTAATGTTACATGAATTTAGGTCTCTACAATGAGCAGACTATGGAGGAACTGCATTGGAACATTGTTATGCAGTATAGCATTGACGGAACGCATTGAAAATTGCGTTTAGAAAACTATACAAAGCACTGATTGGTAAATTGTTTGTATATTAACTGCCAGTTTTTATAAAATTAAAACAAAATTGTGAGTGAGAATTTATATAGAAAACAAAAACAATTTTTCGTATTTTATTGTTGTTTTCAATATTAATTCTCACTCACAATTTTGCTTTCATTTTATAAAAACAGGCAGTAACTGTAAAATTTGAATTGTTAACAAATTTCTTTGAAATTTTTTCAGACTCCATTGTAAGATTAATAAGTGTATAACAGAAGGATTAAAAAACAATGTTACGCTGGGCAATGCAGCTATGAAAGCCAAGAATTTCGAAAGCAAGTCTAAAATAAAAAAAAACTAGAGGACGAAACGGAAGCTAAGAAGCCTTCATTTTAGTCTTATGCCTATATAATATATTTTTAATCAAATTTAAATACATATTATCTTTTTAATAACTTTGTTTCTCGCTTTATACCAATATGTGTTCCTATGAATTCTCCTAACGATAAATTTTTGTTAAATAAATATGTATATTGTAAAAGGAACTAGTGTAATATATTTTAATAAGTACTAGTAGAAGACTATAATTACGAACCAATTCAAAGTTACAGCTAATAATAACTAGTGACCTTACTAGTGTAGGATAGAATGGTATATATTTGTAAAAATCTCAACTATTATAAAACTGAATCAAATAATACTAGTAGTTGAACCAGTATATGACTATACACGAATGAACTAGTTGGGCTCCTATGACAACCTAATGTTAAAATCGATAGTTCGATATATGAAAAAAAGACAATCAGGCAATCAGTCTGAAGTTGAAAGTAACTAGTATAATTCTAGCCACATACTAGATATTTTGTCTGCAGGCTATGTTTTTAAAATATAAAATACTGCCATTTTTTGTATGTATTTAAAATACAAAATACAAACTACTTCTATTTAATGTATGTTTTTAAAATACAAAATACTTGCATGACATGTGTTTCAAATACAAAGTACGTATTTGTATTTTAAATACGTATTTCAAATACATGTATTTCAAATACTGCCCAGACCTGCGTACAACGAATAATTAATTTTTTAAATTATTTTAGAGTATTTCGTAAGCGTGAGTTTTCGTAATTATGACGAAATTTTTTTTGCTACTCACATGAGCGTTCATGAACGTGAGCCAAGAATATAAGGCCGTGCATGAGGATGCACGAGTGATTTTTTTTCGTGATCGTGTATGATCGCGATAGAAAAATTACTCACGATCACATCTCTCATACAAACATGCACAAAAAATTTATACAAAGTTCGGTGTTCGGCGAAAATGTTATCGAGTGTCAAACATCAAGCGAACATATGCCGAACTCCGGCATACTTTTGTATTTAAATTTTTTAATTAAAAATTCTACGATTAAATATATTTTGATTTTCTGTGCAGGTTTTTAACTTCATGTAATTTGCGTATACTTAATTTTTTTTTATTATTATTAATCATTCGTATACTTTTTCAATACATTTATTTAGGCACTGAAAAGTATGCTACAAGTTATTGTTTTGTGTTTGGTGAATTGAATGCGTATATGGATTGGAGTTTTTTTTATTTTGTTTTATTTATTTATTTAAGTCTATGGATTAATAAAATCCTTACAGACAATATATAAAAAAAGAAAAGTTACATGAAATCATATAGAACTGAAGTAGTTGTTTAAGTATACAATTAAATTACGTTTAGTCACATTTATATGAAAAGACATATCAATAGCATTGTAAAATTCATTTAAGTTATAGCAAATTCTACGGAATGGATCAGCATTAGCGTAGTTTTGACGAAAATATTGCAGTGCCAGAGGATGAAATTGACGTAGTGGACGTTGCGATACATTAAATGTCATTTACCAGAAACTCGGAACAGATGTCACCATTTATAAGCTAAATAACAAATATTGCATTTAAAACTTTTTTCCGGCTCTTCAGTATAGGTAATTTGTTGTAATCTGAATCCGTATGATGGCAAGTTTGACACACGGTTGGAGTATGAATTACGCAATATAAAAAGTAGAAACTGCTTCTGTACCGACTCTAAACGATCACTATTGATGTTATAATAAGGGTCCCAGATGACGGAACAATATTCCAGTATAGGTCTGACCAAGGAAGCATAAAGTTGCCTCGTTACTGCTGAATCATTAAATTTTTTGGCCCACCGATTAAAAAAATGCAAATACACCACGGTCCTTTTTTATGCACATATTTATATGGTTAATAAACAGAAGCTTTCGATCACACAGAACTCCAAGATCAAGAAACTCAACACACGCACTCCATAATGCAACCTGCTAAAGTGAAACCCACTAGAGTTAGCTCTTCTGGAAAAATGAATATGTTTGCTTTTATTGAGATTTAAAGCCAATAGGTTCTCTTTACACCAAATAAAAAATGAATTCAAATCTCGCTGTAGATATGATTGACTAAGTTGATCATCCAAAAATATCTTGACGTTCTGCACAAGCACACTTAAGCACGTGTTTATGCGATTGGTTTTTTCTTCGAACAGTTTCACTACATTTTCGTAATACAGTGGACGTCCCATACGAATTATATAAAGTCAGGCCTTTTCGTAATGTTGAAAAATTCGTACTATTGGACCAAAGTTTTTACTTCATTTTATATAAAATAAAACATATACAGATAGTTTAATTAGATTAGATTTTAACTGGTTACTCCCTACTCGAATATGAAGCTTTCTTTGGAATGAAAACCACTCGTAAAGCGCATATTCCATTTTTTAAATTCTTCAGTTACTATTCTGTAAATGGATTTTAGTGCACCTGTTGCAGCTAAAAGCTGCGCCTTCTTTTTTCTTTTAGTGCAAATGGTTGACTCAGATAACCCAAACTTGCTTAAAATTTTATAAATTTAACTTATTTTCTAAAGAAATTTGCTTCTTTTTGACTTCTTTTTCTTTAAACATTTTGTATGTATCAACTGTATTAAATTTTGTAACAACTAAATACAAATTTGGCAGTTGGCTGCAGAAAAAAACAAGAAAAACTACAAAAATATTGTAAATCAAGCATATTCTTTCAATAACTACATATCTTTATTCTTAGAGTAAATTCGGGTATTGTGGCATAGGCGGGTAATATGCTATAGTGGCTTTTCCCGTAAACTAAAAACTAGAGGCAGACAAAACCAAACTTGATGATTTCTAGATCTTGAAATATTAATACATCATAATTCGACTTGCTTTTTGGAAGCTTTGCAAAAAGGCAGTAATAAAAAAATTTACTAGTTTTGTGATTGACTTGTTTTTTGGGCCCACTGAAAATGTCTGCCACTTTGAAAGCAACTGATTTCAGTCCCAAATAAACAATTTTAATTTTATAAGTGAGTCCTTCATTGCTGAACCACATTGACAAAAATGTAGCTTAATAAGGACCAGATTTTTATTTATAATTATTTGAATCAAACTTAAGTTCGGCTAATGTTTGATTAGGCCAAAGTGGAATAATGTATTATTTACAAACGATGTTCAGACATGTCAATGAAAAGTGAAATTAGGAAATGAGAAACAGAAAAAAGGAAAAAAAAACTTTATGTTTAAAAAAATAGATATTTCATTGGCCTGAAAAACATTGAAAATCCATATAAAGTACTTTAAGCAGTTAAGCTTGATTGCAATACCAGTGTAATTACAAAAACGAATTGGAGAAAATTTTGTTACTACCCGAAGATAACGCACGCTATAGTATTACATTAAGAATTTTTTTTCTATGGCTGGTTTATGGGTTTTTTTCACTTTTATTCAAGTACCTCTAATACTCTTTCACTTTCTTCAATGTAAACTTAAGACCTGTAGTAGAATACCAGTTGCGATCTGTTTTAATCGAATTAAGCTTCAGAAAATTATAGTTAAATAAAAAATAATTATACCGCATAACCCGAACTTACTCTATTATTGAGTAGTGAAGATATTTTGTATTCATACTACAGAACTGTCGATGCAAAAAAATTTCCCTTCGTACTATTGGAAATTCGGAGAAACGAAAGTGCGTACTATTGGATGTCCACTGTACTGGCGTAGTGAAAGTGTTTGATTTAATACGCATTTCTCTTGTTTTTATTAAGAAACGCGATTGCGATAAATTACAATTTTTCAGAAAAGATAAATAAAAAGTCATTCTATTTGACTCTATAAATTTACAATTTATATTATCTTCAATATTGCAAGAACTTAGAATAAGTATTTTAAATCTTACACACCAAACAATTAACTTCTTCTGGCTACTAGCATTAAGAACATAAAATTCAATACAATCGTGTTCTTTACAGTTTGTCAATTTAGTTTTAAAAACTTCCTTAAAAAAATTAAATACTCTTACTGGTCTACTTTATCTAAAATATTTCAGAATTTTTCTGTACCACAGCATGAAACTTTGTGTTAGATTTTATTTTAAATTATTTCTGTGCATGTTTAAATTTGTTGCAAATTTTGCATCACATATTTTGACCAAAAATGGTTTTCTTACTTATTGTCTGTTCTCACCAGATTAAATGTGTTTGTTTTCCTATCAATTTGAGTATTTTTTGGTCATATATTTGGAAGAACAAATGGTATTATTTGCATAAAACATGTCGTGTTAGTTGTTGCAAGCAGATATATTTTTATAAAATACAACATGGATTTGTTTATAAAATATTGTTGTTTTTTTTACAAATCATCTGCATTGTTTTAATAGGTCATATATCCCAGTAAGCAATTGAACTTAGAATTGTTATGGAAATATTTTAAATGTTGTATTCTTTTTAATTTAGAAAAAGCTGTGCAATGACAATCTTTTATTTTTAATCATTTTTATTTATAATTAATATTTATACGAAATTGTTGAACTGTTTTAAGGTATATATTGAAATGAAATTTTTATGGCTTGAGTTCAAAAATGAGTTTTACCCATATCTTTTTAATATAAGAAATAATTTGTTTTTTGGATAAATTCATTATTTTATTAAGAGAGTACTTTTTTATTTGAAACAATTTATTCATCAGACTAGCAGAACGGATCAGTACTGACTTCGGTGGACACAAGTGACTCGGAATATCAACTATTTAACCGTACTATTTAACGACCCAGCAAACAATTTTCGGAGCGCTCCTAAATACGATGCTTAAAAGACTCCTTTTACTGAGGGTTTTATGATTACCCTCCTAATTTATGATTAATTTCGGAGCCTGCTGAATTCGGGACTCTGAAAAGACTCATTTTTAAGAGCAATTTAGGAGCCCACTTCTAGAAAACTCTTATTTATGGGGGTTTTCAAAGGAGCAACGGTAGTTTGTTTTCTTTTTTTTGATAATTTCAATATTTTGTGTTTGTTTGTCATTATTGTGCTCATTTTGCGCTGTTCGGTTGTTGTTTTAATAAAATCTTTGAGAAATTGTGCAAAACGTAAGTTTATTTCTGTGTTTTTGAATAAAAAGAGAAAATGTATCCAACAACTGGCGAAAAGAGGCGTTCAGCCCAAATAATTAATGAAATAAAAAAAAACAAAAAGTGAATTCAACGAATCTGCAAAGTGAAACAAATAAAGAAAGTGAAGCTTGTGAACTAGGAAGTGAGGGCGACACTTTTAAAAAAGATTTCATGCGTATCGAGGATAACGAGTCAGGCAGCCCTGAAAGTTCTATACATTTTGAAGAAAGTGGGAAGAAATTGAAGGACATTCCTTGCAATGCTTTGAATGTAAATCTTTGTAAATCTTTTCATCAGATAAAACTATTCATTTGAAGCCTATGTTAAAGCTAAAATTAGGTGGCTTTGTTCGTTGAAATTCGTTTAAAATGATCATTTTGCTAAATGTTCACAGATGGGTTCACATTATTTTTTGTGAGGCTATGAATTTCAAGTTTATATTTTTTCGTTTCGCATTTAAAATTAAAGAAATGTACAAATTTTGAAAAACTAATTATTTCCATGCACAAAATGTATATTAATAAAACTTTTCCATTAAAAGCTAAAAAGCACAAATTTACAAATAAAATGAAAATACCCTAATTTCAAAAAAAAGGAAACACTCCTATATCACACTTTTTGGCTCCTAGGTCCCTCTTTTATGACTCTTTTAAGAGGCTGTTATGATTGATTTGTGAGCAAAAAGGCTCACAATTTCCATACAAATCGTTAAATTTTGAAGTCCTAAAACGTTCATATTCAGTACAACATTTTTTGACGGTTTCATAGGAAAACACGCTCATATCTGAGTGTTTCAGGAGCTTTTTTCTGAGGGGTTTGTTCATAAAAAGGAGTCCTAAAAGACTCTTTTAGGACTCATATTGGTTGCTGGAGAGTTAGAATACGAAAAGTGTAACTTATTCATTTCTTCAAATTTCATTCAAATGGTAGTCATAAAATCACATATATTTTAAGATAATAATATGGAAAAATATGACAAGGCAGAACAAGCACTATATAATTTCTTTCACAATTCTCTTAAATTTTTACTGTTTGGATATGACAAAACAATAAACACAGTTCATAAAGTCTTATTATATTATGACTTTTTTGTTGAAATCACAACACCAATTTGCTTAAACTATTGTAAGATATTAAGATTTTACGAACAGGATATCGTTTAAATCCCCAAATTTTTTATATTTAAAAATCATAAGTAGAGCATTCTATTTGTACTTTAAAATGAGAATATATTGTATATTAGTGTGTCCCAAATTTTTTTTTAATTTTTATATATAATATCTAGCATTAGAGCAAATCCGATGCATAACTGGCAAACACATTACAATATTTTTGATTTGACAAAATGGGTACAAGCTTAAAAAGGGTATAACTTTGGAACGGTAAGAGCGATTACAAAATTTGTTTGACTCAGAATTTATCCACCTTTTAAATAGAATCATTAGTTTTTTTTAACCTCAATAGAAATTTCAAAAGTTACAAAGCATTATTTTTAAAATTTATGCTAAATTTACAAAAAAATTTCAGAAAGGGTACACAAAGGCGCAAAAAACCAACCGAAACTTATAATACCTGTACAGATAAGTAAAGCTTGAACAGATTTCTTTAAAAAAATTGACTTAGTAATAAAGAAAATCGTGCTAATGGGCCGAGTAATGAGCAAAATTCAAAGAAAGTCGAGAAATACCGGTTTTTGGGTTAAATTCGATTTTAGCGACCTCTAAAACTCTTCCGAAAAATCTGAAAAAAATCACAACAACACTTTATCCTATAACCTTTCAAAAAATGCTGGGTCAAAAAAATTTTTTTTTTTGAGATCCACTAATGTATATACATTTATGTATATATGTGCGTACATATATACCAAATACATTTAACTATTAATAAAGCATAAAATTCATTTATTCCCTTACATATATACTATATAAGTACATTTATCTATTTTATAAATACTACATACATATGTATTTCAGTGGTCACTGTTTTTGTACCGTCAAAATATCAATAGATTTTTGTTCTAAAATAAAAATAAGAATTATTTTTTCCAGTTTTTTTAGCATTTCACGAGTAGGTTCAAAATTTGCACCCCATTTCTTAAAAATGATCGATGCAATTGTGTCAGTTGACAATATTTTTCTCGAACCCGTTTTAATATTGTTTAGCTTACTAAAAACCCTTTCTACGGAAAAATTACAAAATGGTAATATTAAAAGAAATTTTATAACAGTTTCTCAATTTAGGAAGAGAGTTCCATCAGGACAATTCTTTATTTTAAGAACTTTTTTCCAGTAAATTTTGACATCTAAGTCATGAGAAAGATTTAACTCTTTGTGGTCCAAAAGTTCATGTTCGCGACACTCATTGTCTAATTTTCGGTAATCTATTTCAACGATAGGAAATCTGGTTTAAAAATTTGATAACGATTTTATTTGAAATTATTGTGCAATGGTGAAGAAGTGAAAAAGTTCGCTTAAATTGAGATCCCATGAGAAATTATACACAAAATACAAAAGCAAAAGGAAGAGCTAGACTCACTTCTACACTCAAAAAAAGATTTCAATCTATCCGTAAATCATCCTTAAATTAATCCCAAACAGTATTAAAAGTACGGTAATCTCAGATTTACTGAAATCAAGTACAGAAAGATTGATTTAAGTACAGGATTATTCAGTGCTCAATTTAATTTTTACTTGATTCACGACTTTTCACGTGATTTAAAAGTTTTTTACTCATTTTAAGGATCCCCAGGATTAGTTATCTAAAAGAATCCAGTTTTCGGCTTGATTAAAGTTCATTTCTTTTGCTATTTGTACTAAAAATTTTGAGTACGACTCCTACTCAAAATAAGTAGGAAATACTTGAATTTAGTACGATGCCTTTCTTCTTGTGTACGAACAATGCTGAACAATATTCAAGGTAGTGTACACTCAAAATATTCTGTATGTAAAATTAACTGAAATTGTAATTTAAAATAAATGAAAGTTCACTTAAAAACCGGTCTACTTATTTTTAATTTAAATTGAACCAAAAGTTCGTTTAATTTTTAATGTTACAAAATTAATTGACTTAAGCCCGTAAAAATAAAAGATTTTTCCTTTGTTTGTGTAGGAGAGGAAATCTTAAACAAATCAAATAAAGCAAGGAAAGAAAAAAACAGCACTTGAAAACAACCGACAATATTAAATGTAACCGAAAATCCGTATTAATATGTTCTTAGTTTTTTGAATGAATGTTAGAATCAGTTAAAAATAAAATTGCTTACAATTTTAAATGTTTATTTTTTTAAAAATGACTTAACGGATTACTTCTTGAATAACGTACAGTCCGTTACTTTAATAATATTGTGAGTGTAATAATGATGAAACCTGTGCGAAAGCAGATTTTAAACAACTTTCAGGGAAAAAACATTATGCGGCGTAGACGAAGGGAGGAGTAAAGAAGATATTTAAAAAAAAATTAGTTTGGCAAATAATATGTAGCTGTGGTCAAATAAAAAAACCATTTGTTACTGCGGATATATTAAATCAGGAGCTGTACATAAAAGAATGCCTTTCGAAAAGTATGTTGCACATGTACGAGCAGTGCAATATTCTGGCCCGATTTGGCAACCAAATAGATATTACTCGAATAAAACATTGGATTATTATAAAAAAGCAGTATAAATTTCCTTGCAAAGGACTGCAATCCCCCAAACTGCCCTGAGTTGCGCCCAATAAAAAAGTTTTGAGCAATATTGAAACAAACGTTGAGAAAAATATCCAAAGAAGCTAAGAACGAAAAAAATTGTGTGCGAATTGCAAAAAAAAGTTGAAAGATTAGGTGTTCAGAAACTGATGAAGGGTCTGAGAGCGAAAATTCGAAAATTCGCTTTACGTAACCGTTTGTAATCTGATACATCTCTGAAGAAGCCGAAACAACTTGTTATATTTAGTTAATTTTTTTTAAATTCATTTTTAAGTCATTAACAAAATAAAAAGTAATTTTTTTTATTTAATATGATTATTTTTATCGAACAAATTTAGTTGTTAGTGATTTTAATCCAAAGTGATTATTAGTTTGGCTAAAGTTCGTAAAATTTTTAACCAGAAAGAATGGGACATGAGACAATATTCCAAAGTAACAAGGGAAAATTTTTAACATCAATTAATTTCAACTTACACTGCAATACAGAAACAACGTTGTTTCCCGGGATCCGCTACACTCCCATCATCAGTGTTCATGTGCGTTTCCATGTATCCGCCACTGTTTAGGTGGCTCGTTTGAAATTTCAAATTTGTATTTATACAAATAATGACTCGAAAAAGGATACGAGAGTTAAATATATTGTAGGAAGTATTATTCGTTGTTTTTAAAGTAAATACAACTTCACCACAATCAATATTCAAATTTTACCATCACTAATTTACGTTAAATTAATCCATTGCTGCACGTTGTTCTAATTTTGGTTTTTACTTAAGACAAACTTTTTTAGTTTGATTAATAATTAAGTATTAATGCTTTTTGTTTTTTGTGCAAATTTTAGATATATTAAATCTATAAAGGTCATCATCAAATTTGAATCGTTTTTAATTTGGGTAATAACTTCAATGTACAAATTTCTGAAATCGAATCAAAATGAAATAGTCTCTTTTGCAGCGACACCAGTATACATTTTATTTTTAATATTTATACGTAATTGTTGAACTGTTTTAAGGTATATATTGAAATGAGATTTTTATGGCATGAGTATAAATATGAATTTACCCATATCTTCTTAATTTAAGAAATTATTTTTGGAAAAATTCATTATTTTATTAACAGATTGCTTTATTTATTTGAAGCAATTTATTTATCAGACTAGCAGAACGGATCAGTACTGATTTCGAGGTCGCTACACCATCTCATCGGCGTTCTTTGTTCGATTTTACCACTTTTGACGGTGGATACTAGTGACTAGGAATATCAACTATTTAACCGTATTATTTAACGAATTAGAATACGAAAAGTGCAGCTTATTCATTTCTTACAAGTTAAATCAATTTCGGTTGGTAAGAAATTCCATCTCTGATTTTTAGTTATTTCAAATATTTCATACTCTCTTTGCTTTTTCCAAAGGCATTGGCTTCGAGATCAAGCAGTTTTACATTTCCAAAAATAATTTCTTAAATTAAGAAGATATGGGTAAATTCAGATTTGAACTCAAGCCATAAAAATCTCATTTCAATATATATTTTATTTTTTTGTAAAAAAGAAAAGAGATTGTGTGATTAATCAAAACAATAATATCTTTTTTTATATAATTAGACAAAAAAAATTTAAAGGCCGAGGCACATAAAATCTGTCGTATGTTATACGTTGCTTTTTTTAATTTAGAAGAAAATGATTTGCAAGACGTTCGGCCATAAAGGGTTAACATTGTTGAATTTACAAGAAATCCGCAACTCGAAGATCACTTTCTTTTAACTGCTCCCTTTCAAAAAGAACATGCAGTTTTCTTTAGTCTAATGTTTTAAACTAAAAAGTACTCACAATAAATATACTTTAATTCATAAAGGTGAGATAAGCATGAAAAAATTTTTGTGTGCTTAATATACAGAGCATAAATAAAATCAACAAAAAAAAACAGAAAACATTTCTTTAAAATTAACTAGACCAAACTGTAATACTTTACATGTCCATTTACATACCAGGATTATTGTGTACTCGTACTACGACCTGAAAGATATGTGTGTACGAACAAATGCTTAAGACAAGAACGTATTTATACATAAAGCCCAACATGAACTCCTTTTTGAATGCAAACAAACATCATCCATTATGTAAATCTGTTGCCATCTTTTAACAACCACTACTGATTCCTCTTATTGTTCTACACTCACATTTGATACAAATATACTCCTCGTACATGTATTTATTTACATTTCGAATACAGACACCGAAAAATGTTTTCATACAAAGCATTTCTTGAGGTCATTTTCATGAATTTCCATACATGAAAGGAAACATACCCCGCACATCCAAGAACATATTACTCTGCCAAAATAAACATGAATGCTTAAGAAAAAAGCTAAAAACAAGTATGTATTCAAGTTTGTATTCATGTGCAAAGTTTGCGTAAACGAGCACATTTGTCTAAATTTATATTCTTAAAGAAAATTACTTTAATTCGAGGCTCAGCTTCTTTGCTTTAAATAATATCGATTAGTCTTGTTAGATAGCAGTTGTATATGTTGAAGTTACTTTATCAATTCATTTGTAAAATTTGTACAATTTTATTGTGTATGTCAGTTTTTTCACTTAAATTTCAAATCTTGCTAAAAAAAATTGCTTTAAATGTGCATACAGTCTACGTCACAGCTTTCAATTTTTGTGAATTTCCCAAAGCAGTATGTGTAAAAATCTTGAATATTGTATCGAAAAATAATTTGATGGTGTGACTGCAGCGTTACGTATAGAAATCATTTTATCGTATATTTTGAAAGTTAATTTTTGTTTCCTTATTAAACCCTTTATTTGGCTTAAAATTAGGTTTTTAGTGGATTTTTTTACTCGGTTTTCGCAATGAACTCAGTTTTCCCAACAGCCCAAAATTTCCATTGGTTGCGTTAACCGAGTCTGCGGTGTATTATTTTTGAACAACTTCTACCATATAGCTCATTCTGTATCACTCTGTACACATGCATATAACAATTACAACTGAAAATATTATTATTGTACTTTTGTAAATGAATCTTTCATGATACATAAAATGCGTTTGTCGATAGAAGCTATCAGTCGACAAATAAAGCATGAAAACTTTATATTTGTATGTTTAGTCCACATATGAATGGGATTTGTAAAATGTCTAGAAATGATTCTGTCTTGAGGCAGATTTTTAATTTAAAGCCAAAGATACCCTTTAATTCTTGTGCTCTACGGATTGCGTTGGAAGCACACTTTTTTAATATTCACATTTTCTTTTCTTAATGTGTGTCTTTGTCTCTTGTCTGTCCTCAAGGTGTAAACCCACCTTCTTGTTTGCATATCAACGTCGATTGATTGAACACTGTACATGAAGAGCAAGTCATGATTGTCCGCTTATTCATCAGAAGAACATTTATTCTGAGAAAAATCAGCAAGCATTTCTTATGTATAAAAGATGTTTCCGTGGTTGAAATTCCAAATATTGACGCTATTTCATCGATGCTATCTTACTTGGTAGTCACGCGATCAAATTTTCTATCAAATTTTAAATTCTCTCTCACTTTTTTTTACCAATACACTCATACTTTTAAAATTTGACGAGAACTTGCATACAAATTTTTATTCCATAAAGTGTTTCAAATTACAGTCAAGAAAACAGCTGATTGCAGGTTTTTCATCCAAATTTTAAAACGATGGAATCTTGCTAAAAAATTTGCTTTTAGTTTGCATGCAGCCTTCGTCACAGCTTTACATTTTTGTGAAATTTGCAAAACAGTATGTGTAACAATCATGAATGAGAATTGAAAAATAATTTGATGGTGTGACTGTAGCGTGAGCGCACTTGAATACCTATTCATGTTCGAATATAATGATAATAAACTCGAAGAATCAACGCAGAGCTGATTTAAATACTAAATTTGTCAATAATACAACTTTTTAAAAATTCATTAGAAAAATAGGAAAATATTTTCAAGAAACAAAATTTTTTTTTCAATAATACAAAATTCGTCATCACAGAAAATTCAAAAATTCTTGTTTATTGAATCAACAGTTTTCTTATTCAACATAAACCCTTTGTATATATATATATATATAAAGAGCATAGGGCCTCAACAAAATCTTTCCATCTGGATCTGTTCATAGCGATGTTTTTTACTTCATTCCAGATATAGGGTGTTTTTTATAGAGCGATACAACTTTGAGTTGGCATCACTGCTTTATTTGACCACCCATTTAACAGCTGATAGTTGCTTTTTGTTTAGTTTGCTTTGACATTTCATTATGGATCGACCTACGCCAGAGCAACGCGTGCAAATTGTGGAAATTTTTAATCAAAATAGTGGTTCTGTTCGTCAAAGTGGTGCATTTCGTCCACAAGCTTTTGTCGAAACACCATTACATCCACAGAAAATTACTGTTTGGTGCGATTTATTGCCTGGCGGTGTTATCGGCGAGATATGTCCGCAAATGCTGCGAAAAGTTCATGAAAATTGATGTTCCACGCACCAGCCGTGGCGGCTACATGTCCGAAATCATATTTAAACATTAATGTCACAAAATGTTCTATCCAATAAACACCCTTTCATTGATATCAAAAATATATTACTATGTTTTATTATGATTTAAACTTGTATCACTCTATAAAAAACACCCGTTAGTTTGCATATTTGAAGGTACGGTTTCAATTTGTTTTCGCCATATATGAGCTGGCCGACCTCTTCTACGGTTGCCCTGAGGATACCACTCGATCTCTGTTCTGGCGATATCTGTGATCATTTGTCGTATAGTGGTAACCAACCCATTTCCATTTTCGCCTTTGTATCTGAATACTTATGGGGACTGGTTCGTTTGATGCTATACTCTGTTGTTTGATGTGTATTGTGGCCATAATAGTCGTAGGATTCTTCTAAGGCAGTTGTTTGTAAAAACTTGTAGGGCCTCAGGGCCGCATTCTACATTTCGCATCAATATAATAACAAAGATCGGACGTTGGAGTTGAAGATGTTTAGTTTAACACGGCGAGAGAGAGAGAGAGAGAGAGCTGAAGAGTTCCATATCTTATTACGTTGGCCAAGGGCTTGAATCGCCTTTTTTTGATTAGCAATATCTGCACCCGAACCGCCTGATGTTGTGATGACAGCTCCGAGGTAACAAAATGAATTAACCTTCTCCAGAGGCACATTATCAATTTTTAAGATATTTAAGTTCTTTCTGTTTATTCGCATCACTTTAGTTTGGCCAATATCAATCTTAAAATCAGCATTCTTAGCCAGCTCCGTAAGACGTTGTAATTATATATTCATATCGGAGTATCGGTAAGAGAGAGAAGGCACATGTCATCAGCATATTCAAGATCATTTAATCGATTCAGAAGTCCCCAAACAATACCTCTATTATCCGATATGGCTTTGCTCATGGCGATATCCAACACAATGTTAAATAAAAGTGGTGACATCACACAACCTTGTCGTACTCCTGTACCAACAATAATCTTTCTGCTCAGTTTACTTTCGTGCTGAATACGACAAGTTGTACTTTTTAGATAGAACAAAATACATAATTCGTTAGCACAGGAAATTTTATAATTCTCATTTTGTGTGCGCAACAATAACAAAAAACTTTTAACCAAAAGAACAAACCTCACAAGAATTTTATTCGATGGAAATCAATAGTTTTCTGTCGACTTATTTTACGAAACAGGTGCACCGGGAATAATTCACAACAACTAAAAATATATGCATATCTATAATTAATTATTATAGTTAGAAAACAAAAAATATATATATGCCGAATTTTGTGTCAATTTAGCACATAATTGCGGTGTATAACATGAAACTTACTCGTACTTAGAGGTTTTTTGTAGAGAAAATTGTTTTCGTAATACGGACAGAAATTTTTCAGTACAAACGGTTGAACAACCAAACAAATTTTAATGCAAGAAAATAACTGCTATTCCACTAAATACTCACTTTATAAGTTTCTAGATACACATTAGCATTAGATACACAAATAAAAACAAAAATGATATTAATAAAACACTAACTTTAACAGATGTTTGTTGCCTAAAGCAAACAAAAAGGAAAAGCATATACGAGTTTCACAGGATACAACAAACATTTGACAAAGGAAATCCTGTGACTTTTACATTTTTCAGGAAATACTACAAGAAACTAAGAAAAAATAATATGGAGCCGCAAAGAATTTTTTAATTTCCTAAACAACTTGTTCTGCAAAATAAAAAAAGAAACTAGAAGTTACAAGTCGTCAACCAAAAACTTTAAATACAATAAATCTAGCAGAAAGTTCGCAGAAACTTTATTTACAACTGCGATTTGCAATGTGAACTTTAAGAGTAATTTTTTATGTGAAGTGTATATTTTTAATTGTATGCTATTTATTGGCGGCTTATTGAAAACAGTCGTTTTCTTGGTGTGAAAAAGTTTTGGTTTTTAAAAATTGAACTGGTCCGCGATTTTTATTGTTGGTTTACAAAAGCTTGTTGTTTGTTAAGGTACGGTCACATTGGAGAATTATTTCATTCAAATATGTTCCATTATGTTTTAACAGAATGTTTTTAACTCAGTACACAATTTGTTTTCTGGTCACACTATGCACATTTTTTGTCACAGCTTATTTGTCAAACAGCTTTCAAATAACGTTAAGTGCAAACAAAAGAAAATATTTTTTCCCTGTGGTCACACTCAAATTAATTTTTTCCGATACAAAACATTTGATCAAATATTTTCCTGAAATTTATACTCTTTGGACAGGTTTGCCATTTTAGCACTTTAAGTGCTACATCTACCATTATTTTTTCTAAGAGTTTAAAAAATTGCTAAAAGCTAGTTTAGCATATTTTTATAATTATTTAGCATTTTTAGCATTTTTTTTGATCCCAGAATTACTTAAAAAATCACATATATAATTATACAAAAATCTTTTTTTGCTGACCATACAATATGTGCAGCATTATTTTACATAAGTTCTTTACAGAGCATTATACTGTTAATTGTATTATTTCAAGTTTATTCCTCAACTTTGTTTTAATTAAACAGTGTTGAAAACTTACGTTCAGCAGCTGCAGAACTATATAGGAGTGAAAATAAATTAAATACGAAGCTAGCAAGATCTCCAAAGCTTTTCTGATTTAGTCCGTTTTTAATTGAATTTATTTGGTCCCTAAATAAATCAACGTTTAAGTCTGCGGAAAGATTCATTTCTGTTAAGCGCAACAAGTTCCACTGTGTAATAATGATATCAGGGTCACAATCAACAAGTTTGGAAAATTTTAAAATTAGGGGCAATATAGGGAAGTCTTCTTTAGACAACACTTTAGAAGGAGTAATTATTTGTAACATTTTATTGTCTTCACGATTAAAGTCAAATCTAGATTTTATTTGATTTGAAGCTCAATATAAAATTTCAGTATGTGTTGTTTAACTTCTAAAATGTCGTTCGAACTAATATTTTTTTCAATGTACGTTTCAGCTTTTGTGGCAATAAAAATATTTGAAACATCAATATGATTACTTTTATTATTGGAATCGACTTCAGCATTATATGGATGTATCAAATCTTTTTTAATAAAATTACTCAAAATAAGTGAAAAATTAGACTTTAAACTGGAATATAAATATGGTAAAAGAGAACTTTCTGACTGGAATTTTTTGTTGAGATTATTTATAATTGATTTACTTACACCTATAGATCACATACATAAACTTTTACAAGAGTGATAGTATCACACAAAAGCCTCAAGAAAAAAATAACAACAAAATTTCTTTTGTTCTCGTTGCTGTTATGCGCACCCTATTTTTTATAAATTTTTACAAAGAAATCTTTGACATTTGCTTTTCATGCTTAGAAATAAATACGATGCCGGCAGCTTAAAATTTTTGAGGTGACCAGTGTTCCGAGTTTCCTAAAATGTATAGAGTTGAATTTTTTCAAAAAGACGAAAATAATGTTTAGCCGACCAGCCGAGCAAACGAATAATGTCCGAACCAAATTGGTCGGAAAAGACCAACAATGGCAACGCTGTAAATAATATCAAGTTAAGTATAAATTCTCTCAGTGTATGAAAACGTACAAATATATATATATGACTTTTCTACAACTTTGTGGAGGTTTTTAACATCTTTGCACTGTACGAAAAATAAAACAAAGAATAGTTATTTTCGGTTATACGAATAAGAGAGGGTGTAAAATTAGACAACGTGTGCTGGTATACTTCAGACCACGGACCCAAAATAACTGCTGTTATATTTTATATATTCAATGGATCAAACAATTAGAAAAAGCTAAAAATCTTTTAGTCCTCTCATAATTGTTATGAAAGATTTTTATTTATGTTAGTTTTCTCTTACCAATTTTGTATTTTTTCGTTCTTTGCATATCCATTATCTAATTAAGGCTTTTAAGAGCTTGCACACACTAAGTATGTGTTGATATAGATGACCATTAAAACTGAAGGTTGTGAGAAGACCTAGAAAAATAAAATCCTTCTGTAATGGTTATGAGAAGGCTGAAAAAATAAAGGTCTTTTATAACTCTTATGAAAGAAAAAAAAATCCTCATTTTTAACTAATAATTCTCTGAAGATTTTTATAAATAGATATTAGGCATTATGTTATATAAAGTTATGTTCCTACCTTAGATATTTTATTGAGATCAAGCAATTTTCCATTTTCGTTTACTTTATTTTGACTTTCTTAGGATTCAACCACCTGTGATATTTATTGTAAACATGAAGTTTATTCCTCTCTTAATAAAAATAACAAATTTATCCAAAAACAATTTCTTAAAAATTAAGAAGAAATGGGTAAACTCAAATTTGAACTCAAGCCAAAAATTGACTTCAATTTAAACCTAAACAGTCCAACAAATTATGTATAAATATTAATTATTATGTTTTTTTTTCAAAATCGTAATAAAAAAATTCTAATTTGCAATATTTTTGCATAAATTTAGTATTTAATCATTTTCTTCAGCATTTTGTTTCTATTTTAGAAACGCTTTTTTTCTTAGCAACATTTCTTTTTAACTTTATTAATCACAGCGTTTGTTTTAATGAACTTTTAGAGACAGTTGAACAAAGTCCTCCGTTGAAAATTACACAGGGCAACAGAATGATTTTTTTTCCTTTACTTAAGGTCTTATACGGTGTTCAGACATACACCTTTATTGAGATTATCGCAATAAACACCATTATTGAGCTCAATATTCCAAACAAAATTTTAATTTAATTATTGTTCAATACGTACGAAATTGCTATAAAATTGAGTAAAGCTTGAAATACAACACAGTTCACAAGTGTGTTTAGTGAGCAAAACTATCTACAGTGAGTGGCAAATGTTAAGAAAATATTGAAAAAATACGTTAAAAGTACGGCGAGTAAAGTTGAGAGTAAGTTTATTAAATCTATGATTTATAATAAAAAACAAATAAACCAATTTCTTTTTTAAATAAATAGGTCTTAAAATTAAGAAGAAGAGAATGGGGTGGTATGAGGCTGGTGAGGCAGCCCTTCTAGATATTTGCCCAAGCGAAATGGATGAGCTTCGTGGACACAGGAAAAATGGCCACATCTACGCAGAGATGGCTGATGAGCTCATTTAGCACGGTTGCTCTCGCAGTCCACGGGTAATACAAGTAAAGTTGCAGAACTTTACACAGCGGTACAGATATTCAGTATATTCATATGTACATAAAAAAACGTTATAAAAAAAGTTTTAAAATTAAAATTTTTGCAAAAAAGAAAAGGCGGCAAGGGGGAGTATCTGGTGGATCACCTTCCAAATAACCATAACATGGAATTGTCCACCAAATTATTGGTGGGTTCAAGGCAAACTTGTTTGCTGAGTTGGCACTAGACAGCATAAATGGTATGTGTTTTGTCAGGGAACGCAGAATTTATAGCTTGAAAATTTTAAAAGTTATCATTATAGCAAGAAATAAGATAATCTTCTTTTTAAAATTATTAAACAAACTCGAGTCTTTTTGTGAATCTTATTCTAACCAGTTGAGGGTATCGTTTTCATTAGAAGAAAATCCTTTTTTTTCTGTTTTAATTTTTGATTAAAATTTGTTGTTTTTATTATTATTAATAATTATTAAATAGTTTTATTTATGCAGATGCTTCTAATTCATCAACGGCATTGTATCCTGGTGCACCATCATCGGTAATTCCCCGTGTTCTCAGTTTTCTGAATCGAGTACTCGGCGTTTCTAGTAACTAAAATATCTTTTTATTTCCATTTTTGTAATTTTCAAAACAAATTTCAACGACCAAAATAAAAACAATTTTATTTTCTAACGTTCATGTGATTATTGAGTAAGCTAAATTTTGTATATCTGAACACTAAAATAGTTTTGTCAATAAACCAAATATTGATTCAACTAAGAATGCATGTCTGAACACAGTATTAGGTTTCGTTTTTATACCATCTGAATAATACGATTTTGGGAACCCCTCAAAATACGCATTAGTTTCGGTAATCATTTCTTCGTTTGAGATGAATCTTTTTCATGCGAGCCGTATTTTCAAGTTTGGAAACTGGAAAAAGTCACTAGGAGCTAAATCTGGACTATAAGGTGGGATGATCAACCAATTCGAAGTGTATTTCACGTAATTTTAGAATCGTATCTAATGCTGTGTCAACCGGTGCGTTGTCTTGAAGAAAGAGCACTTTTTTCTTTTTTAAATGTGGTCGATTTTTCTTGATTGCATTAATAATTGATCCAATAATGCACGATAATACTTTCCTGTGATTGTGGATCCTTTTTCAAGATAATCGATGAGCAATATTCCGTATGCATTCCAAAATACAGTGGACATAACCTTGCCAGCCGATTTCATTGTCTTCGCCTTCTTCGGAGCACTTCCACCTGCTTCCACCCATTGTTTCGAGTGATTTTTGGTTTCAGGTGTGTGGTGGTGGACCCACGTTTCATCAACAGTTATTAATCGACGCCAGAAATCAACAGGATTACGCTTTATCATGTCCAAACATCGCTGTGAAGTGGTCTGTCGAACTCGTTGTCGACACTGAGCAAACGCGTCACACATATGCAAATGTTCATACAAAATGTTGAACACACGTTCATATGATATGTTTACCATTTCAACAATCTCACATAACTTGACCCGGCGATCATTCATAACGATATCGAGGATTTTCTTGATATTTTCTTCAGTAACCACCTATTTTGACCTTCCTGTTGATGGTATTGTTGCAGTGCTTGTTCGGCCGCGTTTAAATTCAGCAATCCAATATTTTACAATGTAATCTGACGGAGCAGACTCACCGTAATGTTTATCGAGCTTTTCTTTTGTCTCTTTCGTCGTTTTCTCTTTCAAATAATAGTGTTTAATCACTGCACGAAATTCACTTTTTTCCATTTTTCAAGAAACACAAAAGTTGCTTAATTCAAACGACTACAACAAATAAACTAATTGATGAATTTGGGTGAAATTTCAACAGCTGACGTTTGACAGCTCCCAATTTCTAAAAAAAAGTTTTTGTGTTTGTGCTGCCATCTAGCGCTAGGTAGCTTCAATATTAATTCGCCCTCGTACATACTTGGTACTGAGATCCATTGCCTATTAATAACTTTCTTTAATTGACTCCGTATCTCGAAATTTTTTGTTATATATATTTTGCATTTACTCGAGGACTAGTTTTTCAGTTAAATTAAAAAAAAACACAGTAGGTTCGAAAACTAAATGTCCTTTAAATAATGTCCGTATTATTTTTTTAACAGTCTCAGGGCCATTAATACAACTGTCCGTTATTTGAAGGCAAGATTTTGTACGACCGATAGATGGCTTAACATTATAAAACCTTCATTTATTTTTTTATCCATTAAATATTGTTATTATTATTAATAATAACAACAATAAAAATTGGAATGTGGAAGTGGATTAGCAAAACTTTCGGGGAGACAAAATCCTACTCTTAACTAATGGCAAGTTGTAATAATGACCCTTATAGTTTTAGAGATATTCAGAAAGTTTTATCAAACAAATAAATTTTTTCAGCAAAATTATTTTTCTTTTAAAGCTTTATTTAAATTTAAAATTAAAGAAAATTCAAAATTTTTTTTCCTAATTGTGATAACTTCTTGTGTTACAAATACGAAGCTAAAATTTATTAAAATCATTGCATGAATTCTGAATTTATTGACAATTCAATGGTAGGACATATTTTGTAGATTTTTTTGTAAATATTGATTAATTTTAAACTGACTTCTGTGTTGGTTTTTTTTAATTTAAACGAAGAACAAGTTCTCGAGGAATTGCAAATTAACTGATACAACATCCTTCTTTTTTTTCTTTGCACCGGAAAATCTCGAGATACAGAGTCATTTAAAAAAAAAGTAATTTATATTCATTGGAGCTCAGTAACAAGTATATACAATTTGACTAAGAAAATACGGGTTTTAGAAATCGTGTTGACCTGTGTTATCTTTTCCTTGATAAACTTCAAGGTTTCATAAAAAAGTATTTTTATTGCCAGTTTGATGTTATATTATAAAGAAAAGAAGAATAACAATTTAAATTATAAATTATATAAAGAGAATTTAAACTACAAATTATATAAAGAAAAAAATATGTGAACTGTTAAAGCAGTAATTGTAGAATACAAATTAAATTTACTTTGTATTAGAAAATCTTAAAGAACAATATCTATTTGGCCAAAGAAGTGCATTCCAAGGTATGGTTATTATTTTATGGTGTGGGGCACAGAAAGAAGGTGCTAGACAGATGCAAAGATATATAAATGTATATGTAAATAAAATAAAATAAAATATATATATCTAAGAGAAAAAATTGTGTACGTGCCATTTTGTTTAAAATTCCAAAATTATACTTAAGTTAAAATACACAAGATGTGGTTGTAGATTAATACAAAGTAAATTGAAATAAAATCAAAAATTTTACACAATTCACTTGAAAAAAGGGATGGGTAACCACATTTAAATTAAATTTACCCAGCTAAAAAGTTTATATATGAACCTTTGGATATCTGTGGATATGAAAATTGGGGGGTATAAGCTCCAGGTGTGTTCCAAGTATATTTAATGTGTTCGAGAGAAAGATTCTTCGGTCTGTGTTAGTGGAGAATGTTGAGCTGTACGTCAACATTGTTGTAGTTAAAAGTACAAAGGCTCAATTGGCTTGCACATCTTGAGCAAATAGACGAAAGTGCGAGAGAAACGTTCGAAACTGATTCCGGGGGACAACGCAGAAGAAGATGGTCTATACTCCGATGGAAAGATCAAGTTCAAAATACTAGGTGCAATAAATTGGAGAACTTGCGCACGATATCAAAGTGTTTGGAAAAATATTTTACGGATTATTTGACAATAGCAACAACATAATGCAGACATATAGACTAGCTCAACCCACAACAATTGTACACCTTTTATGATGATTATATGTGAGTCAGTCTATTATGCTTTCTAAAGTTAAAGTTTTAATATTTTTATTATAAAAGTTTGCATAATTTTCATTTGCAGCTGATGCAAGTAGAAGATATTTTGAAGTGAAAAAAAACACAATGAATAGAAGTTATTATTTTTTAAATAAAAATAGAAATCTTTGAATTCTTCTTTCTGTTTCCGGTCAAACTATTATTTCTTCAAAACTAAAGCCTTCAGTTGACTTTTCTTTTCTTAACATTTATTTTGTGGTTCTGCTAACAAAAATCAAAGCACAAAAACTTAACCATAAAACAGAAACTTAATAGAATCGTGGAATGGAAAAAATATTAAAATCTTTATTTAAAATTCAAGAAAAACTAGTTTACTTAAGTAAGTTGAAACATAAATAAAACTTTTTTTGCACATGATAGTACATGCACACACTCTTGCACACTGACATTGAATGCTAACTTACACATACAAATATATAATAAAAAAATAATTTAAATTCTTTCCCTTTTGTTTCATTAAAGATCTTCTTTAAAATAAAAAAAGAAACAAATTTAAATTAAAACAAAAACTATATTTTAAATAAGAAAAATTAACTTGCAAACAAAAAAAAGTAAACGGAAATGTCTACAGTCAGATGCAACTTTCCTTAGCTTTTATATGCATGTATGAATGTACACAAGTTCTTTGGTAGACTGCTTAAAAAACTTTGTACAGTTGAGGCGACAGCAAAATAAATAGAGGAAGACATATTTTACTTCTATTCAAAAATATCCAGAAATTCACGTGAAACTATGTGATGAACGTAGATACTTTTACTTATATTCTTTTTTATTTCAAATTTGAAACTAACGGATTGAGTATCGAAACAACTTAAATTTTCTTTTGCAAGTAACTGGTGAACAATTACTTTGAGTAATTGCATGCCCTACTGGAATTATATGACAGCAAAGTACAAGAAATAAAGAAAACAAAAAAAATGTGCGCTAAAACCTCCATCTTTTTTTATATCTGCATAACTTTCGACATTGTGTGTATATTACCCTGATATTACACTCTCATCATCCAGCGACCAGTTCATTTCTTTTAAAAGTACAGAACCTATCACACTCGCTTGGAATTGTGTTAAAAGTGTGATAGCTTATTCAGTTTTCTATAAAAATTTAATTAACAACAAAGTGCTGGTGCTGTATTTAATTTAAATTAATATATTAAATTAAATTAATATAATAAGCATAACATTGATCGCAATTGTGACAGTAAAATTTTTCCATTCCTTGGATCACCAACACGCGGTATTAACTTCAAATTGGTATACCTTAAGGGAACATTGTAAGTACCACAAATGAATAACCAAGTGGAAAAGAGAGATTTGAAATTCGTTTTACCTTTGTAGGCAAAATTGCCTCGGGGACCTAGTACGCCTAGCCCCGGGCGATTGGATATTGTGGATAAAAGCGACGAGAAGAAATGTACTCCTAAATAACTATCCACCAACTATCATCATCATCATCGTCATCGTAATTTTTGCAACTTCCCAATAAGCCAACGCAAATAGTTATATATATAAAAGCCATCCTGGCACAATAGCCTGTTAACGACCATCGTGCAACAATAGAATGACCTGTCTGTATACCCTACCCTAGTGAATATTTGATATGCCACTGTAGTGATCAACAATATGTCGATAAAACATATATAAAGTTTAACTCTAGCCACTAATCATACTTAACAATTGGTCTTGCCTAGCTGCAAGTAAAATTTTTATTAAATTTTCGTGCAGTGCCACTAATCCTGCCATACTTACATGTTTGTTTTTTTTTTACTCAGTGAAAAACATATAATTCTAATAAAACACTTTAACGCAACATTAAATTGCAATGGCTCTATTAGCCCACAAAGTGAAATAAAACGATCCCTTTGATAAGTGTTAAATCAATATAATCTAGTACATTTTTTTATATACCCTAAACAAGTATGGTATCAATAGACTAACGTAATGTATACTTCCTTGTTTTTCTAATAAGTAATCTAAAAACAATACTCTACAAACAATAATAATGTTTTGATATCAGAAAATTAGCTTAAATAGAACAAAAACCAGACATGTAAAATAACACCCTATTAATTATAACAATAACAACAACCATCGTTACTACATTTCATCCACCAAATCAACAGGCCTGCTGACTACGATGGACAAGAGATAAGTAAGTTTTACGATTAATAGTATTTAGAACCAAGACAAAAATAAGAAAAATTTAAATAATCATATAAATTTAGTAAGGTGTTATTATTGTTGTTGCAAAAGAGTGCATTATTAAAATTTGAATTAATACAAAACAAACAAATAATAAAGAATTTATCAATGAAAAGAAAGAAGAAAAATGTTAACATTTCCAAATAATGTAAATGTTTCATTCATTAATAATGCTCTCTCTTCCAAACCAAATATTTGTAACCTATGTTAATGGTGTCTCTTTTACGATCCACAAATATCTTTCCTGAGTAACTTAAGCCTTTCTCTTAATATCTAATAATCAATGAATTCACTTTAATTATCAGTTTTTTTTTACATGCTCACAATAAATTGCTATTTTTGTTGTACTTGTAGATTTGTATCTACAAATACCTTTGTATATACCCAAACATCTGTAATTAAAAGTATATTTGGGTATATGCTATCTTTTAAAATTAAGTATCATAAGAGAACAGCTAATAATGAAATTTGTGACTTAATAAATAATTGATAATAATCATGCATTGCTAGACATTCTTTCAATTAGTTGACGAAATGTAGAGAGCTTGGCAAAGAAAACTGCACAGTGGGCTGATACAGCATAATGGTCATCAGCATGGTAGGGTGGGAAAAATATGACCAAGGGGATACTTATCATCTTTTACTCCCCTGACAGACAGTTTCATCGATATATAACGAATGTGTGTTTTTCTCTCGGTTTGTTTTTAAATCGTGAATTTATCTCTAGACCTTCTTAACTTTTCTTATATACCTATCGTAACTCCTGCACACTAGATATTTTTAGATTACTGATACATTACCACAGAGCACTATGAAGGTTATCACAGCCCACGCCCATTTCCCTGAGCTAAGACCGCAGCATTGCCAGGTGTGCAGACCCGTGATAACAACTTTCGCATAAGTGGTTCGTTACAACTATCTCGATGAGGCTGCAGTGCCCAGAAAACCCAAATAAAATGTTACAAGAAAGCAGGGGCCACTACTGTCCGGGGTAGTGTTAGTATCTCTAGGAAAAACAAAAGCACCGTAAGCTTTTCCAAAAAGGGTAAAAAGCGCAAAAAATTGCAAAAAAGGGTAAAAAGCGCCATATAGAATATTTAAAAAATTTTAGTTATGCCAAGATATATTAGTTAATTTATAAAAAAGTTAAAGTAAATACCCAAAATACAATTTTAAGTTTTTGCTTCAACACATAAAGGACTTGACAAATAGCAGAATTTATTAACATATTAATCAAAATAAAATCACAGCCATTTAAAAGAAGTAAAAAAACGTAACAAATCAAAAAACAGGAGTAAAAGAATATAAATGAAATATAAAAATAAAATAAATAAAATAGTTTGTTTAGGCCTGTATTGGCTCTTTAGTGGGTATACATTTAATTTGAATTAAGCACACACATGCCACTGAAAGACTTTTTACCAAGTAACTTAAAAGATTTGGGTTTTTAAGATGTGATCGTGTTGCAATAAAGAAGCGATGTGTAGTATACGAATTTCTGTAAATTCCAAATAACATGTAAACGATTAAAAAAAGGGAATTAAATTCATGATAGCATTACAATCGATTTTTTCGTTTCATTTTCATTTATTTTGCTGTCAAAAATATCCGTTTCGTCTTCGCAATCAGCACACAAAGCAGTTGTAATAAAATATTGGGATTTTTGGAATGATTCGTTCGAATTTATTTTGCTACAAACATTCAAAGGCAGTTAGTTGGCAGTTGCTAAAAAATACATTTTCAAATTTCAACCCGTATTTTATATTCAGTAACGCATTTTAAAGATAACCGGTGTCTAATTTTTGTTTTGAACAAATTTATCAAACTGAACTTTCTTTCAACCTCAGCGAAAAATAGTCATGGTTTCTTAAAAAATAATATTTGCGCTTAAAAAAGTAGGCAATTTATGTAACTGAAAACATATCTCAGTTTTACAAAAAAACACAAAAAGCACTGTAAATATGCGCTTTTTGAAAACAAACTTAACAAAATTTCGAGCGTATGAAGATGCAAAAACACCAAAAAATACCCGAAAAGCATCAAAATGCCATCACTGGTCCGGGGTCCCTTTTCGACCTCTTTTGAAGTCGCAGTCAGTGATGCCAGTTTAGTCTTTTTTAAAGCCCGTAAGTAATAATTTGTGCAATAAAAGATTGTGATTAAATTTATCGAACGCCTTACTAAAATCGATGTATATCACAAAAGTTTGAATTTTATTTGAAAAACCTTCATTGACAATAGTGGTGAGTTTGAAAACATTAGGTGGAGTTGAGCGAGACTTACGAAAACCATGTTGACATGGTGATAGAAGGGAAGAAATTTGATGATATCGGTAATCAGTAAGAATTTTTTCAATGAGTTTTGGAATTGCATTAATTTTTGCGATACCTCTGTAATTAGATTCATCAGTTTTACAGCCGTTTTGAATAAAGGAATAATATACGATTTTTTCTACACTGATGGCAAATAACACGATTCAATAGAGTTGTTATATAATGCAATAAGAGGCGCGGACAGTGATGCTGCACAGTTTCTGAGGATACAGCTTGGAATACCATCGGGACCTGGGCTAAAAGAGATTTTCAGCGACTTAAAGGTCGAAAGTACAGTTTCAATATTTAAATGCGGAAAGTAAATTCCACAAGAATGAATTGTGGCATAAGTTGTTGTGGTATCATAAGACTTAGGAGAATAAGTTATTGAAAAGAAGTACAGAAATATATTGCTTATTGAAACATCATCATCAGCAGTCAGGAAGCCATAATTCAATTGCTTTGTATAACCTGAAGAGCGACGCTTGGAATTTATAAATTTATAGAAAGATTCAGGGTTTGGTTTTATATTGCGTTTAATGCGATTTATGTAGTTTTTGTATGCAAGATAATTACCAAAGTTGCATTCAGATCTGGCTATAGCATTTCGTAAGTATTGATTATTCCAAGGTGGTCCTTTATTACTATAGATTTTAATTTTTGGAACAGTGATACTAATGAAATTATGCAAAATTTTATCGATACAATTTTATCAAAGTTATCATCAGCAATCACAGAATCCCACATAATTTTATGATATTCGTTGGAAAATTTATATTAATCATTTTGTAGATCAGACCCTCGTGCTATACAGAGTCAAGAGCAGACTTGATATCCAATAACACCATACCAGTGGACTTCATAATATTAAAGTTATGTTTGATGTTTTTTTTGCTCATTGGTTTTATTGACTCACGAAAGTGCATCGAATAAAGAAATTTATGAACTTTAGACTGTTCATGGATTAGTTTAGTGGGAAGCTTCACCCATAAAGAATATCTAGTAACTAAATATCTAACATTAAATCAAATCCGATACATAACTGGCAAACACATTACAATATTTTTGATTTGACAAAATGGGTACAAAGCTTAAAAAGGTTATAGCTTTGGAACGGTAAGAGCGAATTCAATGTTGTTTTATTTAAATGACTCAAAATTTATTCACCTTTTAAATTAAGTCAATAATTTTTTAACTTCAATAGCAATTTCAAAAATTACAAAGCAATATTTTTTAAAATTTATGCTAAATTTACAAAAAAAAAAAATCTTAAAGGGTACACAAATGAGCGCAAAAAAACAACCGAAACTTATAATAACTGTACAGAGAAGTAAAGCTTGAAGAGTTTTCTATTAAAAAATTGACTTAGTAATAAAGAAAATCGTGCTAATGGGCCGAGTAATAAGCAAAATTCAAAAAAGTCGAGAAAACACGGTTTTTGGGTTGAATTCGATTTTAGCGACCTCTAAATCTCTTTCGAAAAATCTGAAAAAATCTGAAAAAATCACCAAAATACTTTATTCTATAAGCTTTAAAAGAATGCTGGGGCAAACAAATTTTTTTTGGGACACACTAATGTACATACTTAAATGATTAATACAATTAGTGCATATTGCTAAGCATACACGAATTTTGCTTTGATGTTGAATAAAAAAATCTTTTTTCGTTCTTATCGCAAAAAACCCTCAAAATATTTTTATATGATTTGTAAGTAGACATATCATAGAAAACTATAAAAAAATTTTTTACCCAAATTTGCTAAAACCGAATTTGAATTTCTACTTAAAACTGAAAAATAATTGTTTTTTTGACAAATTAAAAAAAATATTTCTACAATAAATATATTTAACTGCGATACAAATATCTGAGGTTGAAAGATCCATTGGAAAAATATTACTTTTATGCTAGCAAAATACAAAAAGTTTATTAAAAAAATGTTTTTTTTAATTATTACCGCTGTTTTCAAAAACTTAAAAGAAGTTCAACTTTGACAACGCACAACTAGAAAAGTAAATAACATAGGTAAATGAAAGAGATAGTTAGTGATGCATAATTTTGTTTACTTTATCCAGTAATTGATTACTTTTTAAATATATTAATTTTCTATTTTTAGTTAAAAGTCATTATTGTAAATTTCAACCCAACGTGCGTAGGATTAATAAAAATTTATCACCTGGCGATAGAGATGACAATAACACAAATTAAGGAACCTCAGGCTTATGAAAATTAAAATTGTTATTTTTAATTTTTCTTTTCCATTTTTTTTATTTTTGGTTTATTTTTTTAATTTTTAGTATACTTTTGTGTGTATCACTGTTGAGCTTAAGAGCTGTACTGCATTTATCGCACAATCCACTTTTAACAAAGTGAGATGACGAGAAATCAACTCCTCCTTGGAATCGGTGGCGGCATAGAAGTATATACGTATGTTTAATGTTTTCTATCTCTACAGAAAGTTTTTGCATCGCAACAATTTGCTTAGGTGGTAAAGTTGGCAAGATTCGTTTCATGAGATTCTTATTAGTGCTGGCAAAGTCTACTACTTTTCATTACTCAATAATATTCAATACTTTTCACTTGGGTACTCAATAATACTCGATACTTTTAACGGATTTTTTGAATTTTGACGCATAGTTTTTATCTGCAAATTGAAGTAGTTTCGTCAAAAGTTAAATATAGATCTGCAACTATTATTGGTTTTGTATGTCTTTTATTATTAAATAAAAAATAAATTTAAAGCTAACATTTAATTTAACGTTAACAACAACTTAGGAAATAATTTAATTGTTCTCAAAAGAAAATTATTTGATTGATTTGATTAAAGAATCTTAAACGTAGTTGTCTTTTTATGCAGTGATGTATTTTTATCCACTATTTTAGCCACTCAACTTGCTTAAAAATACAACTCTGAAAGTATCGAGGAACTGCTTTTCAGTATTGAGTAACCAAAAAAAGGAAATATTCGATACTCGCTACCACTAATCAATACTTTGTCAGCACTAATTCTTATGAAAGACAACATTCAAATCAAGCGTTTTATAAATATCATATTTCTACCTTCAAGCTGACATATTTATCTCGGGTTAAGGGAACATATAGTTAGATTTTTAACCTGGGCCAGGAATATCGCAGTCGAACTCGAAATACGGCACTTCTAATAGACTGATTATAGCAGAAGGTTCATTGCAACAATTATGGGCTGCTTACCTTATCACGGGGAATTCCCAGACTCGATTTAAAAAATCTTACCACACTTGAACTGTCCTAGTTGAGGTCTAAAATAAAACCTCGCTACATGTTTAAATTAAGTGCTGAAGTTTATGAAATATCTCAGATTTTTGTATGGTTAAATAGAATATTGAAAATTTTGCTCATTTGTGTATATAAATTCTATATTTCAATTAACTACAAATGTTTATGTCCTCATTCAAAAACAAAATAAATCGTTTTAAATTCTTTATTTAAAGGCACAGCTTGCTATACAGCATCCTTAATTAACGCAAACAAATGCTTCTATAATCTTACTTATTCGAACAAGTTAAACTATTTATATTCTATTCTGCTCTTTATCTGTGCATCATTTGTACTTTAAGTGACTGGTCTATCTCCGTTTACTTGTCTATACATTATAGTTTGCCATAACTTATACACACATATACACACATCCGTACGTATTTATCTTGAGACTTACATTGTACTATCAATCACCCAATCGTAGATATACGGCCCATTAGATAGCTGAGTGAAACACATAAGACTATTACAACATTGTGTAATTGTAAAGAGTTACACTTATTGCAGTGGCTTGTTTGACTTGCAACTTTTACGAGTAACAATAGAAAAAGTAATCAAAAAAATTCAAAGCATAACGAGACCACAAAAAGGAGTATTGTTCTCAAGTGAATTTAATTTCTTGAGTACTTTTATGTCAGCAGTTTTAGCAGGCACTAACAGTTTGAAGTCTAATACTCGTATCTGTAATTGTATGAAATCGAAATGACATGAAAATGTTATCGCAATATCAGCAGGACCAGCTGAACGTATTTTATATAATACAAAAGTATTTAACAAAGTCGTTTCACCAGCTGTATAACAGCGTGTTTTTCTTTTGTTTATTTTTCTGGCTGTCCGGGATTTTTGTGTTGTTTGTAGTTGTTGGTTTTGTTTGCCTTTGAGTGCCTTGAGTGACTTTAAGTTCTTTTAACCTGACTTTTTGTTTAACGTATAAAAATATTTGTGAACACTTTTAACAGCATTGTAGCCTGTTGTTTGTGCAAATACGGAACTGTTGTACTTGTATATACATATATTCTTTGGATTATTGTGGATTTCAGACATAAAGAAAGTAAAAATTTTACATTTATATGATGGGATCGTGAGTAACTTTTTACTCATGCTCATGCACGCTCAAGATAAAATAACTTTAATTATACACGACCATATATTGCTGGTACACGTTTGTCGATGCTTAAGTGAGTGGAACAAAATGTTGGTAATATCCACGAAAATTCATGCTCACGAAATATTTACTTTTGAAACAGGCGTAAGGCTTCCTAAATGGAGGTAAAAACTTAAAGAATGTTTTATGCATTCACATTCCTTACATCTTTAGGACTTTTTAGAGGATTTTACGGCTTTTTCAAAACTTTGCAACTTTTTGCGGATTTCGCATTTTTTGCGACCTTTTCTATTTTTTATTGTTTTATCGACTTTCTAATGATATTAAACATTTTTTTTGCCCAAATAATTAGAAGTTATTGCGAATTTTCGTAATTTTTGCAGTTTTTTGTGTGTTTTTTACATTCCTTGCATTTGCAGCTCGTTTCAGAAGATTTTACTGCTTTTTCTAAATATTGAAAAATTTCGCGTATAATCGCGATTATCGCGATATAATTGATTCAGTGCCCTTTTTATTGCTTCTTTGAAATTTCAAGATTCTATGAAGAGATGAACACAGAATATAGATCTAATATGCAGGAATTTTATTGTCCTTATTTTTATGCAAAAATTATTTTTACACAAAAAGTGAAAACGAAAAAAAACTGAAATTTTCGCATATGTTTTTATTTCACATTAAAAAAAATATTTCTTAGCGAAAAGTTGCTTTACATATTTTTTTATACTGTCAACAATTGTTTTGTTTCGTAGCCAACAAAAATAGAAATTAGTTTAATTTGACTACACGAAGAAATTAGGATGTACAACAACCTGCAGCCGTGTAGTCCTGATAATAGTAATTTCCATTTACATACATGTATTCTATTTTTGACAGGTTATAGTCTGTAGTCTACTGTCGTGAATGTGTTTATAGCTTTAATAATCATGTTGTCACCTGGTTAATACGCTTTGGGTAAAGCAATTTTTGACAACAACCTTAGTTGCCTTAATTGGTATTGGCTGCATTAAACGAGATTGAACTTTATATGTGTATCTTCCTGTCGATCCAGGACCTCAACAAATAAATTTTAGGGATTTTATTTCGCACCAAATTCTGTTATTGATGGCGGTTTCGGTATCGATTTGTGGCCTCCATATGCGCGCATGACGACCTGTTATGTTGAAAGCATTTCTATCAGACTTGAGACAGATATGTGTTCTCAATTAAAATTAAATTAAAATCAGAAGTATTTTCTTTTCATACTAATGTTCGAATCAAAACAAAGTTTTTAACATTTTTATTTTTTTCATACATTTCATATAGTTTACGAACGATATTCATGGTGCAAAAATATGAAATACTCTGAACAATGTACATCATGTTTCGTTTATATGTTGCATGATTTGTTTTTCAGCTGCAGATGAAATGTATTTTAGCTTCGTCACGAGCACGGTATCAGAAATTGTATCCAAATATTTAACATGCAAGCTCACATTTTGCTTTCAACATGTTGCATTTATTTTTGTTTGTTCCGAAAGAATATTTTTATTATTGTTGCAAACTAACCAAAATTACGGTGTTCCTTTTATGCATTCAATTAACCAACATTGAAACCAAACGACCAAAGAAAACTTTCTCTATTAAAGAACATTATTATGTGCATCGTGTAGCTTTTGGTTGTTGCTTTATTTTTTTCTTTCATATTTCAAATACATTTTGTATTCTTGTGAAGTTTTTATAGAACAAACACAACTGTGTGGACAGAAAAGTTAAGTGATATTTTTTGGTCAACAGGAATAATTAAAATTTAAAAAGAAAATAAAAGAAATTTCAGACATGTCAAAATTTAAAATTAAATTAAGGCAGAAAATTAGAACTTTGCAAAATATGATGTGAATTTTCACTCATAGAAATTTATACTTTCAAATAAAGGAATTCTACTTAATCTACTTATCGGGCTTGGGAAATGTTATTTTCGGGAACACACTGGACCATTGTTAATATCAACATTATGGAGACAGAAAATAATACAACAGAAAGCGAAATTTAGCTTGATTCACATGAAATCATTTAAAAGTGTTAACGTTTAATGCTTTAAACACATTGACCACAGAAAGCTACACGACTACACAACTACAGAAAAGAATTCAAAAAAAGAACAGGATTAATAATAGACCAAGTTAAGTCTGGATTTGGCAATACTAACGACGGAAATACGTCAAGCCGATTTTTTTCGAACAGTGAAGTAGCGGCCGAAATTACAGGAATTGATAAGCGACTTATTGATAATTTTGCCATTATATTGAGAGTGTTATCTTGTGGATCGCCAATTAATGTACAAACCTTTAAGGAGCTACTAACAATCACTAGAAATATGTATTTAATACACTATGGATGGTATTATATGTCGAGCACAGTTCATAAGGTTTTAGATTATGGATGTGATGTTATCGACTTTTTCAATTTACCAATTGGTGTCTACACATTTTATTTTACTGACAAAAAATTAAATAAAAAACTAATTAGCGTTTTTTCATTCCAGGTTGTTTGTCTGAAGAAGCATTGGAAGCCAACCATAAAAATGTGAGGAACGATTGTCTCATACTAGAAAAAACGTCTCGAGAAAACAAAAATAAAGATTTAATGACATATTTGTTGTTGTCTTCAGATCCCGTATTATCATCAAAGAGAAACATTAAGATTAAAAATAAAATAATAGATGCTGAAATTGAGAAATATATTCTTGGAGAAAATGTTGAAATCGAAGATGAGATAATAGAAGACGAGATGAGTTCTTCGTTAAGCGAAATTTGGTTTTTGGGAAGAATCAAGTAGCGATGATGCTTTGTTATAACTTTGTTATCTTTCAAATATCCTTATAGTTTTATTTTTGCAAGAGTATTTTAACCGTTTTAGCCTATTTTTCAATTAATGATGTTTTTGTATTTTCCACATTGATAATCCAAATTTGGCGTAAATATATATCCTGCAAATATCAACTAACATACCAAAACTTATTACGATCGGACAATTTTTGTGGGAGTGATAGCGTTTTTAATAAAGAGGATATATGGCAGGACCTTGAGTCCTTAGTCCGATTGAAATTAAAATTTACACATACGTTGCTAGTTGCATATGTATCAGCATGACGACTTTTTTGTAATTTTGTGGGCATTATTGAAGCTAAAATTATATTTTTCAATTTCAGGACACATGGGAGGTAGGCGTGTCCTTGGGCCGATTTTTCCAAAAACTCATATTTTTCTTAACTAAGCTAGTTTATGCTAGTGTACCAAATATGTAAGTACATACTTCGTATATGTATTTTAAAAGCAAAGACAATAAGCTTTGATGTATAACATTTGCAATTGTAATCAAAATTAATGTTTTTTTTATGCTGAAACTTTAAGTTTGATCGGGACTCAAGCCGAGAAACATACATGATTCCAGATGTGTGCACAATCTTCACTCAATATTATAAAAATACAATTTCACTTATTTTTAGTACACGCATCTAACAATAAAACAAATAAATTGTTTTATTTAAAAATTCTTGATGCATAAATATTTTAGCTTTTAAATTTTTTAATTTTCTTTTCGATTTTACAATAAAAAATATTTCTAATCTCCAAATTGATTTACATATTTTTTTATGTTGTCTGCACTGTTTTTTTCTTGTAGTTTTGTAAATGAACACTTTACTAGCAAAAAGTTGCAAGTTAAAGTAGTGTTGTAATGTATATATTTTTGGACAAATTATTCATATATGATATTATAAAAATAATGTGATTATCGTCATTTATATTCAGCATTGTCGTGAGTGGCGTTTTTCGGGTACCGCTTGTAATAGAATAAAGTAAAGTCTTGCAATTTTATTTAATCTAGTAATAGACGTAGTGGAAATACGCTAAATACGATAAGTGTGATTAGCTACTTTTGAATAAAATGAATGTAAAAAGCATCTATTTTTAATTAGTTTATACGTTATGACAGCCTGCCTACACATAGCATTTTTATTTAAATTATCGGAAATAACGAAAAACGGGTTAAATATATTTTTTAAAGGAAACAAATATAAGCAATTTTCATTGTAATAAAAAGCTTTATCTAAAATAAAATATCAAATTGCTGCCAGCATTAAACCCCAAAAGCAGAAAAAAGTAATTTAATAAATTATGGGTTAATTTAAATTTATTTGCAAATATATATCTGAACTAATTGAATTATTTGCCTGCTTAGTGTAAATTACCGAGTAGCTAGGTACTCATAATATTTACAACACTAAAAATAACAGCTGGTCTGATACTGTGTTGCTTAATTCACTTCCATTAGACATCTTATTTTGCTTCTGTTGTTCCTAAGTTACACAAGAATAAATTTGTTATCTTTTTAACACTTTTTATCGTTTTAAAAGTTTACATTTACTTACAATTTCTTAAATTTTCCAAAATATTTTTAATTTGAACTTAATTTAGAAATATTGTTTTCTAAACACCAACACAAAACACATGTTTGAATAATTATTGCAAGTAAAAATTTTACTTGTAAAAACTTGCAAGAATTGTTCTGTCTCTCAATTTTTTACGCTCTTTCGAAGGCCTCTCGTTGCAAATTTTTTGGGTTAATAAACGCTTTCTAGTAACAATTGTTACAAATTTGTACAAATTTTTAGTAAATGAACACAGCCAATAATAGAAATTGGTTTAATTTGACTGCAATGAAAAAAAAAAACAGCCTGGACAACAACCTGCAGCCGTGTTGCCTTGTTGTCGTCAAAATAATCATTCTCATATAAAGTTGTGCGTTCTATTTTCGCCAGGTTGTAGTGGGTAGCCTGCTGTCATGAATGTGTTTATGCTCGTAGCTTAAAAATTAAAAAATAATAATATAAATTATATCACAATCACATCAAAAGTTTACAAATACATAAAAAAGTGGAATAAAAAAAATTTAAAAACAAACATGTAAAACATAAATTGAAACTCTTTTCCTTCCTCGTTTGTTTCTCTACTTCGCTCAATGACAAAATAAAAACTCAAAACTGAACAAACACGTGAAAAACTCAACGTCTAAATGCTGTCAAAGATCCAACAGCAACATTATAAAATACACCAATACCCCGGCTGGCGCCGCTTCGGTTTGAGTCATTTCGAAATCTTGAATATCGGAACCAATAAAATGAAAATTAATAATAATAGTGTATTAAAAATCATACTTCGGCTTGCGTCGCGTTTCTCCAATCCCACTAAGCGACGCAAGCCGGGGTGTTGGTGTACAATAAATGCAGTAACTGTTATGTGGGCATATCTCAGCCAGTTGTAGATCAATTATTCTTGTTTTCAATATCACTTTAATACTTGATACAATAACATAATCTTATTTTGAATCTGTTTCATTATTTTTAATATCTTTCTTAAAAACCAAAAAAAATAAAAAATTTGGTGTAAAAAGAAAACAGCGTCTGTATAAGAAAAATCTTTGTACACAATAAAAAAACTTTACATAATTTATTACAGCTTAACAAGTAGCAAACCGCAAACAAAGAGACTAAATAAATTACTCAACACTTTTTATTCTCTGCTGTGTGACCCCATCTATTGCAACAGGATGAAAGTAAATGAAAAATGTTACCAATCTTTCTTAGCAACTAAACAAAAAGGGACTGCAACGAAAATGCCAAGCATCAAGTGTCACTTTAATTATATTGTGTATGCCAATTTAACTCCTTAAACATCAAGAACAACATGAAAGGGATTCAGAAAAATTCGAGTTTATAAAAGAATTTATTTAAAATAGGAAAAAAACGGTAGAGTAATAATTTATGGATTAATTAATCATTAGAGATGGGAATTTTACAACAACTGAAATTGATGTAACTTGTAAAAATCAATAGAAGCAATTTTCGTATTATAATTTGTTAATTAATACGATCAAATAGTTGATATGCCTATTAGAGATGGTGTCGTGAGTAACTTTTCACTCACACGCGAACACGCATGGTTCACTCTAATCACGTAAGCGGGGCCTATTTCTAATTCTTAATCCAAAATTACAAAAGTGATAGAATCGAACAAAGAGCGCTGATGAGATGGTGTAGCGACTGCGACGGCACTGATCCGATCTGCTAGTCTGATGAATAAATTATTAATTTTCTTAATAAAATAATGAATTTATCAAAAATTTTCAAATTAAAAAGAATTCGTTAACCTTCGCACAACAAAAGCTCTTTATGTACGTATTGGTCCGAAGCTCACCCGGTTGGGTTCTTTAGATATTGCAAATATTTTAAATAAAAATTTTGCATTTACAAAAAAATTTCATAAATTTACGACAAAAAATATATAAAAGAAACAAAAAAAACAACAACAAATTAATATCGATAATAATAGAAAACAACTATAAGAAGGTTCTCTTACTGTTGAGGAACAGTTGATAGCATTCAGAGGTCGAACAAAGTTCACGCAGTACCATCAAAACCTTCAAAGTATGGCATTAAAATATGGTGGGCGTGTGACTCTGCAAAGTTTTATCCGTTGAATGGACACATATATACCTGCAAGATTGAAACGCAGAGAAATGTAAATTAAGGCGAACGGGTGGTCAAGGATTTAGCTGCTCCATACAAGGGAACGGGTTAGGTCAGGTTAGGTAAGGGTGGCAGCCGGACTCACTTAGATCGTTTGGGTCCATTGTGATACCAAGGAGACTCTACTAATGTGGAGTCCCCACTGTCGAACCAACGAGAGCTCAACATAAAGCTTCTAAAACGTTGCAGTTAAACACTGGCGACATCAAAAAGTTCTCTGAACTCAATAGTGCCCATTGTGGCCATTCGCTTCTGGCAAGAAAGCAGTGACACAGAAAATGCTCTATACTCTCCTCTTCATCGATATCTTGGCAGCTGCGGCAAAAATCATTGTGTTCGACCTTTGTGCATGTCTGCCTATGAGACAGCGGCCGGTTATCACGGACACTAGAATTGAGATTTGTTTCCTATTTGTTAAAAGCAGGAAAGCTGTATTTTCCCTATTTAGATGGGTCCCTAAATGCCTGGTGATCATGCAATCATTCCTCGTTCCCATCTTCTATTGGTTTAATCTTCTGTCATGCGCCTAAGTCTGAGTTTGCAAGAGAGAAGGGATAAGCCCACACATTCCAAATCTGGTGGAACCTGTAAGGTTGACCCGATTCTGGCAAGCTCATCAGCATTAGAATTCCCCTGAATGCCTCTATGCCCCGGGGTCCAGATGATTCTAATATCAAACTGCTCTGCCATCTCGTTTAGATATGAACGCCAGTCAAGGGCTGTTGTTGTTCTTAGAAGCGGGGAATCAAGGGCCATAATAGCTGCTCGACTATCAGTGTATATGATAAATAAAGTCGTTGAAGTAACATTTACTTTAATCCAATCTGCAACTTCTTTTATAACAAGGATTTCTAAAGACACTGCAGCCATCCGGAAGTCGCCTTGCGATACGAAGATCTAAAGTCCCTGAAAAGAATCCATAACCGACACCTTCTTGTGTTTTGGTGCCGTCCGTATAAAAATCAACGCTTTTCCTTCTGGCTGCAGTACCATTTCTCCACAATTCTGTAGGTGGTATCCAGGTTTTGTAAAGACGTTCATGTAACAACAAAAGTGAGATTTGGTCAATCCTCCACTCCCAAGCTTCATCGTCGAGTATTCTGAATTTGCTGGTACCATTTCCGTTCCACAGAGAGGTAAATCGAGGACGGATTGCTGAGGTTATTGGTATCTCCTTCCCTACTAGGTCCAATGGTAGTAGGTGCAGTAGCATCCCCAACGCGTCCTTAGAGGTAGTGCGAAGAGCACTGGTTATATACAAGAATGCAAGTCGTTGAAGCTTGTATAGAACGCGTAGATACGACTTTTTCTCCAGGGAACGGGTAAAACGGTTAATTTTTTTACATCTCTTTCTTTGGCGAAAGAGTTACTCTCTTGGAAGGTAACTTTAGTAGGTACTTTGATAAAAAAAAATTAAAGATATTTGCCCGATGAAATCAAGCCTTCAAAAAACTGAAATGTAAATTCGAGCCTTTTTGGATTTTCCCAAAATGTAACAATAGTATCTTACGTTCCCGCTAAAAATAGGTCTCCAGCACTTTTGTCAACAATGCATCAAAATAAAAACATAATTGGACCAAAAGAAAAAACGGAAATAGTCATGTATTGTAATAAGACTAAGAACGACGTAGACACCATGGACAAGAGGCTATCTCAATATACCTGCAAGAGAGGAATACTACGTTGGCCTCTTGCTTTACTTTACAACCTTATTGATACATCGGCTCTTGCATGATATATAATATAAATTAATTAGGTTGTTCCTTGTCCAGGACTTTTTACTTTATTTTTGTGTTGTTATTTTATTTAATTTATTTACACACCAAATAATAAGTTTTCCAAAAAACGTTTTAAGTTTTAATAAAAATAAATACAAAAATAAAGTAAAACGACCTGGACAAGGAACAACTTAATATATTTATAGTATCATGCAAAAGCTGCTTTATTTTATTATTTAAAATTTTTTCTTTTAATTTTCTAGAATGTAGAAGTTTAAAGGAACAAAGTTCGATACTTAAACAATAAAATTCGTTTTTAATTTACAAATATTCTTTTTTAATTTTTTATACTTCCAGGCTACAATATTTTATTTTTAATAAGTTTTATAAAAAACAATCTTAACTTCCTTTTCTAAACTTCTTTGTTTGTTTTTAATTTTCAGTTTTCCATCACAAATGTAGAAACTTTGGAACACAAAATTTATTTTACAAAATCCTTTTTTATTTAAATTTAATTTACAATATCCTTTTTATTTTTTATCCTTCCAGGATGCAACATTTTATTTTTAGCAAAGTTTTATAAAAAACTATTTTGATATTTTGTAAAAATTCTTTATTTTATACTTATAATTTTTAATTTGCCACACAAAATTCTTTTTGTTTTATTTGAATTTAATTTACGAAAATTCTTTTTATTTTTTGATCCTTTCAGGATGAAACATTTTTATTTTCTATAAAGTGGTACAAAAATAATTTTGGCAATTCCGTGATATCCACGATCAAACTTATTAATGACATCGTAATTCTTTTTATGAATGAGTTAAGCTTACAAATCGATTAATGAATGAATAAAAAAAAAGAAACAAAAGATTAATTTAAGTAAATTATCAATTTAATAAACAATAACATGAGTGTAAATTTTAATTTTTAACCAAAAGAGCATTTCTTTAATGTTGTTTATTATATTTTTAAGCAATTACTATGCAAAATCCAGGGTTGTGTGGTTTCAAAAGTCCCGCTACCATTTTGATTGCCCGTAAATATCAAAAGAAAAGATGAGTAAGTTTGGCTTTCATAAAAAAGTTTATTTGGTTTTTAAATTTTTTTTCATTATGATTGGAAAATTGTATCGGTTAAATGGTGACCGCGATTCGGTATGCAACTTTTGGCTCTTTTTAAGGCATTTTTCATGACATCCTGTAACATCTCAGGTTGAATTTCTTCAATTTCGCGACGAATATTGTCTCTAAGATGATGAATCGTTTGGATCTTATTCACATAAACATTTGATTTTAAAAAATCGAATAAGAAAAAGCCTGGTGCTGTTAAGTCTGGAGATCTGGCTGGCCATGCTAAATCGTCATTTCGCGAAATTAGTCTTTGTGGAAAACGCTATTTCATAATTGAATTGTTGAACGAGCTGTGTGTGCTGTGGGCCCATTTTGCTGAAAACACATGCCCTCTAGTCCTTGTTCTTCCATTTTAGGCACAAAAAAGTTTCGAATGAAGTCTGGGTACTGTTCAGCAGTAACAGTAACTCCAACACCTTGGTCATTAAAAAAAAATTTAAATAGGGACCAATGATGTTTCCAGCATGATCTCAGAGCCAAAAAAGCTTTGAAAAAAGCGGGAAAGTATGGAATATTTGAAATAATTAATCATCAGAGATGGAATTTCGTATTAACCGAAATTGGTTTAACTTGTAAGAAATGAATAAGTTGCACTTTTCATATTCTAATTCGTTAAATAATACGGTTAAGTAGTTGATATTCCTGATCACAAGTATCCACAGTCAAAAGTGGTAAAGTCGAACACAGAACGCTGATGAGATGGTGTAGCGACTTCGAAATCAGTACTGATCCGTTCTGCTAGTCTGATGACTAAATTGTGTCAAATAAATAAAAGTACACTCTTAATAAAATAATGAATTTATCCAAAAAATAATTTCTTAAATTAAGAAGAAATGGGTTAACTCAGATTTGAACTCAAGCCATAAATTTTCATTTGAATATTAAACAGATCAACAATTACGTATAAGTATTAATTAATTAAAATTTTTTAAAAGTCCCAGTTTATATAATATTAGTTATAAAAAAATTAAAAATTTTCAAATCAGAGGCCGAATTACGGCATTCGACATCTAACGAAATTTCCATAAAAATTAAAAAAAATTTTGTATGGGATTTCGTTTAATACAAATTAAAAGAATTTTGTATGGGATTCCGTTCGATATCGAATGCCCTAATTTGCCTCCTGTTTTTGTTTTTCATACAAATTCTATTCGCAAGAAACTCGGACATTTCTTTGCTTTTCGTTGTTTCTATTTATTATTTACCAGAAGATGTTTGAAATATCTCGCGTAATACTGTAGCAAAAATTAAAATTTATATTTATCACGTTTGTGTGATATTTTACCCAATTGCACCGTAAATAAAAGGAAGATAAAATGTTTTAAAAATTTCCTACACTTTCTTTTAAATTAAATATCTGTCCTTTTTTCCCTTCGCTTGAAATTTTTTAATAAATTCCCCACAAAAAGGGAAAATTTCCTACTCTTGGCATCACTGTTTAGCACAATCGTGGTCGGAAATGTACTATTTTAGAAATTAAATTTCTCGCTTATCATCCCTGAAAGAAACAATTAAATGAAATATCTTACTTTAAAATGCTATCAGCTCAAAATGCGCCATCTTAAATATTAAAATTATTTTTTGCTATTTCAACCTTTTAATAAATTCGTACATCTTTATACGCCACTCCTTTTGATTATCAACCATGTTTTAATATGTTTATCATATTTGTTTTTTGTTAAACTGTTTTCTTTTTTATATCTTTTATATGACTGTCATCAAAAAGCTTTTTGCTTCGTCGCATCTGCACATACACACTTGCAAATATTTATTTTGTATATGAGCACTTATGCAAATATATGCACGTGGATTATAATATGGCAAATATTTTATATTTCATGCTGTTAATTATGTTATTGACATACATACATACATACACATACACGGATACATAGAATCATGCACGTCAAATTTATTATAATCAAACTAACACGTATGTACAATGTACAATGTATGTGTGTATGTATATTAAATTAAAATCATAAAAGAATTTGAAATGCTACATCCCAAGGAACATAAAGGTTTGAGAATAATTTCGAAACCAACTATACGAGGTCTGTTGAATGGAATAGGTGAACTTTGAAATTTCTCCGGCTCGATTAGCGATTTTTTTTTATGTTGGTACACTTGTGTCAAACATATCATTACTTTATTGCAACGTAGTCATATCTCGAAAACCTGATTTTTGAGTTAGGAATGCAGAAATATTCCTCGTATCGCTTTTCATTTTGGGTACAAAATGTATAGAAATATCTTCTTCACTCACCTCTTGAGGGAAGAATAGTTTTTTATTTTTCCATAGACATGTGTGTAATATAAAAACTTTAAACGCTTTTTCTGACGAACGAGTTTTTTATTTTGAGATAAAGGAGCGATATATTAGTGTGAGAGGCATAACAGTTAGACGTGCTTTGCTTGTTAGGCGACTTTCTGTTGTGGAAAGAAATGGATCGAAGAATTCGGTTTTATAATGTTGAGAGTGACATATGTGTGGGGATTGTACTATGAGTCAAAAATATGTTTACATGTGGTACAAGCTTTTCAAAGAAGGTCGAGTAGAAGTAAATGCCGACGCTGGAAGCTCCATCACATCAAAAACCGATATAAATGTTGAGAGAGTGGGAAAAATTGTTATAGAGAATCGTCGAATTACTATTAGAGAAGTTTTCAAAGTATGTGGGCATACCGTTTGGCTCATGCCATACTATTTTTTTTTTTGCAAATTGTTGGCATGAAGCGTGTGGCAGCGAAGTTCATTCCAAAATTGCTGGATTTAAAAAAAACCCGTCACTTGGGAATCGCTCAGAAAATGTTGAATGGCGGTTACGACAATTCGAATTTGCTTAAAAGTGTCATAGCTGGTGACGAATTATTACTATATGGTTATAACGCTGCAAGCAAAGTTCAACCGTGCCAATGAAAGAGACAAGACCAAAAAAAAAACGCCAAGTTTGATAAAATGTCACTGCTGATCACTGTGTTCTTCGATCATTCATCATCATTAGTTCTTACCACATCTTTATACGGTTAATAACGAATATAATCTTGAAGTTATGTGCCGCTTGCAAGAAGTAATACGAAAAAGAAACGTCCGGAATTGTGGAAAAACATTCAAAAATCTTTTGCATCACGATAATGCACCTGCTCACTTGGCATTGCTTGTTCGTAATTTCTTGTGGCTGAAAAGAATACTGTAATCATGTCTCAGCCATCGTATTCACAGGAAGTGAAAGGATGACATTTTGCGATTATTTAGGAGATAAACAGTGAATCGTTGAGAAAGCTCATGACCACACCAAAAAACTGCTTCGAGGATTGGAAGAAACGTATGCACAAGTGCATTATATCTAAGAGGGAATACTTTGAAAGGGACAAAGTAGAAATTGATTAATAAATAAATATTTTTTAAGAAACATGAAAACTTGCCTTTTCTATATTTCAAATTATAGCCTGGCAAAGAAAATTGCAAGTCGCTTCCAATAGGTGCGAATTATTGATTTTTCGGGAAGTTATATTAAGAAATTAGCAAAAATGCATTTAAGAATTAATTTTGCTTTTAGAAAAAAGTGATTACATATTAAACAAATAAATAATAAATCAAATATTAGCAGGCTGCCCTTAGGGATCTTGCCTCTCACCCGTATTTTATAACATATACACTGCAGACTTCCCAATTTAAAACGGCTGTACAACCTCCATATTTGCAGACGATACTGCTATACTCAGCTCCGGGATTTATTCGGCCGTGGTTCTGGATAACTTACAAATTGCATTAAATACAGTAAACGAATATTTTACAAAATGGAAAATTCTCGTAAATCCACAGAAAACCCAGACCATTTACTTTTCTAGAGGGATAAAATAATGTTTTCTACCTCAAAACAATATAACCATTGACAACACTAGTATCGCTTGGTTGGAAAAGGTAAAATACTTAGGCGTAATCTTGGATCCCAAGCTCAAATTTAATCATCATATACCTTATATTATCGATAAAGTCTATAAATTAACCAGATTGCTTTACTTTTTAATAAATAGAAATTCCAAACTCAGTGTACAAAATTAAAATTTTATCTTTACTTCTCAAGCAATAAAAGTGCAAGTTGCTCAAAACAAACTATTAAAAATGATGTACAATCTACCCTGGTACTACTCTACTCAACGACTGTACAATTTGGCCAATGTTGATCTTGTTAAAAACAGAATAAGTAAACTCACTTCCAATTTTAACTCCAGATGTCTGCACTCTGAATATTCACATATCAATGAACTTGCTTCTTTATAATTTTATCTTTAGTTTTAGTTTAGTAAACAAAATCATTGTATTCTATATTCAAGTAGAAAAGGATCTAATCCTAATCTCTTTATGTACCATATATATAACTAAATCTGTATTACATAACTCTGTCAAATAAATTAAAACTAAAATTAAATAATAAATATTTACATAATTCATATTAATTTGTTTTTTTTTATTGGAAATTTTATAATTACCATCAATTTAAATTTGTGAGGTGCTTTTTTACAAGATAATATATTACTTACTCAGTAAAATATTTTATTTAAAATACATTAATGGAATTTTACAAAATGTACCAACTGCTGTATCGGTTTTCAAAACTTAAAAAGTGTTTTTTATAAAGGGTGTCTCAGTAGGCATGCCCTTCTTAAATTTTCTGTTTGTTGAAGATATGCAATTTGGTATACAAAACGATGTAAATAAAAATGGAGATACCTGTAAACTTGTTCGGAATAAAACAACGAAGTAATTTAGTTTAAAATTACATTTAATGCAAAATTACTCGAAATGAAAATGGATTACAAAATTAATGAACTGAATAACGGAAAGAAAACTAAAAGAAAAAGGAAACAAAAACAGGAAGAACAGAAGAACAATAATTAAACAAAGTTGCCAGACAAAAGAAGTTTATAATTCTGAAAGTGAATATCCCAACACTGTTCATATTTTTTGTGCAACTGGCAGCTCTGAAACTTGGCAGTTGTGATAAATGTTTATTATGATAATTAAAAATGAAGCGCTTTACTAAAGAATAATGGAGCAAAGTGAAGTTAATGCTAATTTTTCGAAAAGCGTCGCTTTCTCCGATGAAGCTCATTTCTATCTGAATGGCTTAGTAAATTCATAAAATTGTCGAATTCGGGGTTCAGAAAATCCTCATGAGAAATAAATGCAACCACAATAAGCAACTGCCTGCTGCGGATTTTGGTCAGACGGTGTGATTGGCCCTCACTTTTTTGAAGATGATCCCGAAGTTGCACAGCAGCTGTGAACAGCATTCGTTACAGGAATATGATAAAGGAGTCCTTGTGACGTCAACTGGACGGCATGGATCTGAACGGCATGTGGTGTCAGTAAGACGGCGCCACACGCCATACCACGTATGAAACAATCGATTTATTGCAGCAACAATTTCCAGGACAAATAACACTGTACAACAATTTCAAGCTTTTTCTAAAATTACGATGTTATGACGATTGATTCTGGTAAAGGAAAAAAATATAATTACAACAAACACCAAAAAAGAATCAAACTCAAGATTTCTCATTAAAGGTTGAATTAGTTATTTTTCAAATAAGTATGTCATCCCATATCTGATGAGAAAGTTTGACACTCAGTTAGCGCTTACTTTTTTGTCTGCCGCTTTTTGCTGTTTGTGTTAAGTTTTGGGTTTTGGTATGTTCTGACAAGTGTAGTAAAATTTTCTGCCCAATATTTTTGTAGCATATTTTATCCCCTTTATACCATCTTTCAAGGTGCTCTTCACGATTTGTTAGAATAAAGCGAATAAATGCCGATATGAGGGGGAGTATGCTCTACAAAAATAATTGCCATAACATTTTCTACAAAGTTACTGAGCATACCCTACACCTCAGATGTAAAAAAAACATAGTTTATATACTGATATGCTGCGAAAACAGGCCAACGCTGAGAAACTTTAACCGCCTCAAAAATAAAATTCCGATGTGGTCTTTCAAAAATCCGAGATGTTTTTATTTTTTTTTGGTCTCCTCTTCCAGAATCATCCGTCAGAAGAACCCCGTAATTTTTTTTTCGTGTTGTATTTTGTTATTTCAAGAAATTCTGATGTCAACTGGCAACCAAGATCATGCAATTTAATGTCGTGTGATTTTTTTCTTTGGGGCTTTCTGAAATCTCGGGCTTATGCGAATGAACCAGCAACAATTCCGAGATCCAATGCGTCATCGTTAAGATACAGCCACATTTCTGTGAAAAAATCATGGAAAATTTCATGAAAAGTTTAATGACATATCATTAGACGAATATTTTATTCCATACTCGGAACATGTCTTCTTTACAATATAATAAAAAACCACAACTATCTCAAAAAATACGTATTTTTATTTTAAAATAGAAAAGTGCATTCTTACTGAGACACCTTTTACTATCTTGGCTTAATGAATCTAAAAACAGTAACATCTAAATATTGTTAATTAAGTTTTCTTTCGTTTTAGGTGTTTCAAAAAGCGGCCTCGCTGACTAACTATTTTTTTAATTTAAAACTATCATAAATTCAACAAAAGATTTTATGTTCAGTTTCTACTCGTAAAGCAGTTTCCACTGAAAATCTAAAAACGTTTTAGCAAGTCGATTTTTTGTCTTTTTATTCTCAATTTTTTATTTTATAAACAATAAAAATATACAAAATTTAGGCAGCCACGAATGAAAGTCATGAGAAGGTACAGAAAAGTATGTCAACTGGCAAACGTCAGTTTTGAAATGCAACAACGAAAACTTTTAACATATTAATTATTTTTTTGCATTAGTCAATGAAAAATAGAAATATAATAATACAACATGACACGGTTTGCACAAGCACAGATCCTTTTTTTAATGAATTAATGATTATTTTTACTTCCAACTTTACACAAAATTATTTTAACTATTTTCCTTTCTAACAGAGTTTCCTTTTTAAAACTATAATAAAGCCCAGAGATTATTATCATGTTAATATTATCGCCAAGAAATTAAAAAAACAGCAGATACAAATATTATATGAAACTGAGGAAGAACAAAAAGCTTGTACTTTTAATTTACATTTAAAAAAAATATGGTATCTTATAGTTATATGTTGAAGTACAAGCAGGTATTAACTTAATGCCTCGAAGAATGCATAAGTAAAATTAGATATTTAAAAGAGCAATGCGTAGAATTAAGTAATTAATGGTCAGGCAGTTTGAGCAAAGAAAAGGTCAGTAAGCTAAAGAAATTAATGCAATTAATTAAAAGAAACTGAAGATTATAAAAAATATGTAATACGAGTATTAAATGTTTAATGCAGGCAAAGCTTTTGCAAGTAGTACTGAAGTGTGCACATAATTAGAAAGAAACTGCAAATATGGGAGAAGTAAAGAAGGCAAAGAAAAAGAAATTTCAAGCAAATCTCGATTGTAGAGGTCATACTCTAATTCTTATGTACAATTTGCATTCAATTGTGCTGTGAATATAAAGGAGAATGGATGTGATAGCCGATGAAAGTTGGAAGATGTGAGAGTTTGACAAACGAGGCTACATTCCGGAAATCGAAGTGCCTTTAAAGAAACTAAAACCGATAGCTCTGAAAACTTTAAATCCGAAGTTTTCTTATTGATTTTCATATTAAATTTTTTGGCGTATTGTATTATCTTAACTTCCAATTGTAATTACTTAACGTGAACTGCTACTAAGCCAACATTTATTATGGGTGTTTTTAAATATTTAATTTTTTAATTAGTTTTTAAATTAAATATTTAAAATAATCAGCAAAGTATAGAAGACAAGTTTTTTTATGACACTCAAAGGCGTGTCAATTACTTTTGAAAAGAAGCGGAACTGATCAGGACTTCAAATATAAAATATAAAAAAACCCACTACAAAAACATGTAAATCAAAGTCATCCCTCGATTTACATGAAAACGACAACTTGAAAAATTAAAGCACATCACAATAAAATACAAGAACGGGTCAATAATTAATGACTATGCCACAGTGCCATAAAGCATGTAAACATTTAAAAAAATGCCACGGTTTCCATCACTGGTCATAACAAAAAACCAAAAAAAATTATCTTCAAAATGACATTCTCCAACGATTTGCATTATCTGACATTTGTCGCCAAATTTTTGGATAAAAATTAAAACGCTTTCAATGCAGATATACATATAAAACTTTCATCTACAAGTTGTTCAGCTATTAAAATGCCAAACTGTTGTTTTCTTTAACAATACAAAATACTTTCATTATTGGATGAATGTTAAAGTGTGTTGAATGTGTGTATGTAAATTTGTTACATTCCACTTCATCCCGCGTTCTGTAATTAAACATTTCATAATAAAAGTGTAAAACAGTTGGAAAAAACTCTTTTCTGTTTTTTAAATGAATCCTTTTTGCAATAAAGCGAAATACACGCAGAATATCCTTTTAACATGCGAAGGCGACTCAAACATGTCTCCCACTTGTTTTGTTAACAATTACATGTCGTACTGCATGAATTAGAGATGGGCGCCGTTGATGTGATTTGTACGATACGTGCGTGATCATGTATGAATCTTGATTAATTCTTTCTCTCAAGGACGAAAGCAGAGCTTACGAAATTCGGGCGTGACGTGCATTCTTCGCATAATTGTATTTTTCGCATGAATATTACTAGATTTGAATGAAAACATTTGAATTAGATAAGAATTTGAAAACATTTCGGAAATTCTGATATACAAATAGAAATGATTTCGTTAATTTTACTTAATTTTTGGAGGGAATTTGTTGTGTGCCACTAATTTTGCATTACACTGACGTGCACAAACATGAAAGCTGTTGCGAGCCCGCTCGATTTTTACTAAGTAATTTTTAGAATCGGATACTTTTAAGCACTCGCTTTTATTGCTTTGTTGTTTTTTTCGCTCGTTCTTCAATACGCCGCGAGCTTCATGCATGACAATACACACAATAACTTTGATTGCAGAAAGAAGTAAGAGCGAAGAAAAAGGTAAATACAATATCCCTTCAGAACAAAGTTTCGTGTTTTTTCTATTTTCATACTCGGCAACTTCTTTGTATTCAACTAACACGACTTGGTGTTACGATCAGCTCGCAACAACACCATTCGCGGCATATTTATTTATGGCCTTATTCACAAACGATTAATAAAGTTAATGTGTGCATTAAAACCGGGTTTCCCATATAAAAGTCCAACATTAAACCAACTATAACTTTTTTAATCGTTTGTGAATAAGGCCATTAGTATATACTTGTATATTTTGTATTCAACATTCACTGCAGCCGCGGATACCAGATTTGATGATTTGTGGTAGGTTTAACGATTTTAGGTGTTTTGATGATTTAAAGCCTGTTTTATTATTTATTTTAAGATCAAAAGCTTGTGCCAAATGAAATACATATGCATGTATATGGATAAAAACTAGTAATGATTTTTAAAGGTACGAGTATATTCTCTTATATAATAAAACTGTTACTTGATTAACAAAATAAGAGATAAAGAAGAAAGGAATGAAAAAATTTAATAGATTCCCATAAACTATTTGTACATACATACATACATATGTGTGTGTGTAATACTATGCATGCACGTAAGACAAAACAATTTTATTTTTGTCGTGCTTACCTTTTTATTGCATGCAATTAGTTTTTATATGCAGGTAGAGTTTTCAATTATCATTTGGGTTTGTTCTTATGAGTTTAGGTTTTTCCAATATGTCATGGTTTTTTGAAGGTTTATTTGTGGCAACTTGTTCTTGAATTCCAAAAAAATATTTCGATTTGTAAAAAATGAAATTGACGTACATTTGTAATATATTTTAACTAATATTTTCTTATAATAGCTTTTAAATACATTTTATCACATTATGAATTTACCTTAAATATACGATCATTGATTTTTTCCTAAACCTTCTGGCAACGATGCTTTAAGTATTAATACGATGAACGAATGCTTACGAGTAATACTTATGAGCTCGGATAACTATAACTCTAGTTAATAACCTAAAGATGTGTCTGCAAATTCATACACGAGCATTTCTTATGTTGTTTATCAGAAGCACGAATACAATTGCCGAATGTTGAAAAAAATATTTACGAAACAATACTAAACAAGCAACATGTATGAAATTTATACGACCCTGTAATAAGCTCGTATGTTGAAACACAAATTCTTACGAGTACGGCGCACAGTGGCTGAAAATCGTTTTTCATTGGCCAAAATTCTGTAACTTTTGAACCGATCAAAATATTGAAGTAATGTTTATTTTATTGGATAGATATTTAGTTCAGCTTGACTCAGTTTAAATTTCATTAAAATTGATTAAGGACTTTTTAAGGAATTCTAGGTCAAAGTTGAACTTTTGAATTTTTTTTACTTTTAGAGTGAAATATGGGTTTATTATTTTTTTATTTATTAAAAAATTGAATATTTGGAAATTAATAATAATTATAAATATTTTTTGTAATAATGGAATTTTTTTAATGTTACACTTAAAAAAAATTTTACACTGAAAAAAATAGTAAAATCAACTGGAGATTTTGCTATTACAGAAAAATTGAAAATTTTTTGCTGACAAATTTGCAAATTTGTTTACACTCAAAGAATAGTTACACTTAAAAAAACACGTTAATAATATTATCTAAAAATATTACTATTACTACAGAAATATTTATTATTTTTTGCTGTCAAATTTGATAATTTTAAAAACATTTTAAAAATAAAAACTGCAATAAATTTTAATAGCATTTGCAACAATGGTAGGTTCTGTTTATTATTATTTTTTACTAATATTATGTTTTTCGTACTTAAATAACAATGAAAGGCAATTATAATTATTATTCATTTGACTCAAATATTGATTGCAAATATTCCATATTTTGTTCTGTGCTATTTCTGTTCTTTAGTAGTTTTTTGGCTTCTTCATCTAAATCCCGATGTTCCACTTTCCATTGATTTCGAATACTGGAGATAAACGGATCTGACGTTGCCAATAATATATTAAATAGATCTTCATTTGTTGAATTTCGTGAAATTTTTCTAGTATTGTGATCTCTATAAAATCTGTAATCCTTGTTCCTTTTTTCCTGAGCCTCCTCTGATAGATCTCCAAGTGGCACCAAATGATATTTAATGACATCTTCTCCATGATAAAGGATTTTGTGAACTGTTGCAGACATATTTCTCCATGGGTAGTTGGTTGTATATATTTTTGCAGTTTCCTTAGCATAATCTCCAAATTTTCTAGAGTCAATTTCTTCATTGCACGCAAGTACTTCTAGGATTATTTTAAATCTGAAAATAAGGTTAAAATCCACTCCTGTTATTTCAGATGCTGTTTCTGGATCTGAAAAGAATCTTCTTGCGGTATTGCCATCATTTGTATTGCCTGACCCTTGTTTTGGCTGATCTATAATCAATCCAAATTTGCGATATTCATCTTGAAATTGTTTCTTTTTTGAACTTCTTAACTATTTGTTGGTTTCGTTGTTTCTTATTGTTCCATAAGTCGTATTCTTGCATGTAGTGGTGATAATCCAAATTCATATGCATCGGTATTATCTAATGATTTTGTCGGTATTTGGTTTAATTGGGTTGATGTTGCTTGGCATATAATGCAGCTGGATGCAGCCTTCGTGTTAGACAAGCCTGACCTAATTTTCCATCTATCATTGTCAGCACTAATTGGTAGCTTACTTCAATTTGCAGCCCATCTAACTGTAATTGTAATGGCTGTAGTGTTGCAATTTGGGCCTTAATATCACTAACTTCTTTGTTAATGGCATCATGAGTTTCTTTTTTGAATTCAAATTTCATTGGCCTGCAGTATTTCGTAGAAGATGGTGTCTCATTTTTCCAAATATCCATTGTTTGCGTTGTTCTAGTCGAAGGCTCTGAATCTTCCAAAATCTTTTTCAATCGCAATGCTACAAATGATACCATGAACATATCCGAGTCCGAAATATTTTCACATACAGCTTGTTCGTATTGTTTTTGTCCCGAAGAACCATCACATCCCCATTTACAAAAAAGAATTAACTTTGTGTTTCCACATTTCTTTAACTCATTTCCTGTTATTGATTGTAGCAAGCGTTCGGCTGTGTGATCAAGTAGAGATTGTAGTTGTACCTCTGCCGAAATTTGTGTGATTGTAATAGTGTCCTTTGATGGCAAACAGTCCATTTTAGCAGCGGTTATGTGATGATATGCTGGATACATATTTGAGCCTTTTTCAATCGCACGCAGTCTGAGCTTAATATATTGCTGTTTTGTTAATTTCAAATCCAGAAATAATGCTAATGCCTCCTCATTTGTGTACCGTATTGCATCACTCGGAGTTGGTATACTGTTAAGAATCCGTTTTGTTCTCACTGGACTAGCTTTAACAACTTTTTCAATGATATCCACTTTTGTTAATTGGTTCTGTGATCGTAATTGATGTAGGAAAGATTCTTTTATATTTGTACAACCAATTGCATCGTTAATATCTTTAAGTTTCCGCCTCTTAGATCTATCGCTGCAGTTGCCCATTAATGATTTGCGTGGTCTTCCAGCCTTATCTTGCTTTGCTGTTTCTGCAGCGACAGTAAGTTGGCCCTCTAACCAGTTTGCACTTTTTATATAAAAGTTTTGTTTACTGTAGCGAACTTCTTTGTAGCGTTTTTTTAGTGCTTTGACGAAATTAGATAATTCCTCTTCCATTTCGGTGCTACACGAATTTAAGTTTAATTTTATTTTAACGTAACTAAGAACATCTTCCTGGTTTTTGTTTCTAAAATACTCTTCCGCCAGTTCTTTATAACTGAAGCTCTTCATATTTTTCTGAATATTTTTATTTGCGTCTGTTATGTTTTATCCGTACACTTAGAGGATTAACTGAGTAATCCCTTATCGAATCCGTAGTTTTATACATTTTTAGATACATGTTATTCACACATTGATCTTTAATTTCATAGCAGGTAGTGCTTAAATTGCACAAAACTGCACATGTTGTCCAGACCTTAATATCAGGTAAAACTAATTAGTATCTCGCCAATATTTGTTGTTGTTGTTGGGTTGTTTTTTTATTTTTAGTGGTTTAATGTCCCGATTATTGTTATAAAATTGCTTATGACTTTGGTTGACCCTAACATTTGATAACAGGTAAATTTAGAAACAGATCATATGTTTACTGTAGAATTTTGTGATAATTTGTGATAATTTTATGACTTATTTTTTGCTGATCAAAACAAAGCCATTAAACCCTTTCGCAGGTATTATATTTAATTTTTTTAGTTTTACGTAGTCTAAAGTAAAAACATAAACTTTTAGGCAAAAAAGTGAAAATTATATACACCATTGTATACGAGTACTTTGGAGTAATTTCATTAAAATGAAAAAAGTGTTCTACACACGGCTCGTCACGGGTGCAAAAGTATATATAGCGATAAAGAGGACACTTTCACCTTTCTCCGGGTGGTATACATTTCTTGTTCCCTTTTGTTCCCTAGAAGTTCTATTCTACTAAAGTTTAAATTTGAGAAAAATATAGTAGTTTCATAAATATTCCGTAACGCCCTTAATATTAAACGCTAGAGCTCTGACCACTTACAAAAACTAAAGACTATAATCCTACCAACATTATAAAAAAGACCGCAGGCCATTATCGATGATAGCTTGCGAGTAGTAATCATTTATTTTTGATAAAAAACAACAGAAAAACACCTTTTTCTGAAATTACAAAAAACCGTTGAGTTTGACAGCATGCCACGCTCACAATTATCAATAGTTTAACCTAATTTTTTGGCTACCTTAATCTGGATATATTAGCTGTAAAAGGGCGTAAAAATTTTAAAAATCGGTGACAAAAAAAAATTTGACTTTTGGCCAATGAAAAACGATTTTCAGCCACAGTGCGGCGAGCAGATGCAAAAACAATATGCTGTATTAACTACACCGCAACCCGTTTTTAGGCGAGTATTTCATATAATAAAAATGGGTACTTGTTGCAGCTCTCTGGTATAGAGCTGGAAACGCTTTCTTAACTGGCGGCCATTTTGTCAGCTCGCAAGAGATTTACGTTTGGTTTGTTTGTGCATTTCAATATGAGTAGGCAGATACATGAACAGCGCTTCTAAATTGTGCAAAGATATTTTGAAAATAATGATTCTGTTCAAAATACGTATCACGCACTACATCCACTTTACTGTCCTCATAATTGTCCATCAGATCAATTAATTCAATTAATTATGGAATGTTTTCGCACCGTGTTTACGCTAAATGATAATATGAATTCACAGAGACGTCGCAACGTACAGTGTGTGCAGAAAAATTCATGGCTGCTGCAAAGCGTAACTTAGAGAAAGACTCGAATCAATCAACTCGTGTAACAATTGAAGTCACACGATCAACTACAATATAATTGCGGAGAAGATCTGAACCAAAACTCCGCCACTGCTTCTCTGTATAAATTATCTTATGAATTTCGGCACAGTTATTAGAGAAGCCCGCTTAATATCCTCCGCCTCCATAGGACGATTCACTCGCATAGAATCTGTGCCATTGTCTCGTCATTCTGTAAGCATAAACGATACAAGGGTGAACGAACTTGGTTAGTTTTCCACAGAGGATAGTTTAGTCCAAAGTGACCAGAAAGAAAACCAGTAACAGGCCCTCAATTATTCCACAATTATATACGATCACCTAGCAAGGCGTAGAAAAAGTAACTGCTTAGTGTGCTTTATGAGCAGGTGGAATCATTGGTCCGTACTTCTTTAAAAACGATGCTAGTCAGAATGTTACAGTCAATGGTGATCGATATAAAGCCATGATTGGTTCTATGGCTTACTGGGTTGTACGAAAATCAAACACCAACTTGCTGCGTTATTTTAAGAACGACGAATTTAAAGTCGTATTTTTTCAAGTACAAAAAGCAGACTTAGAAATTAATAAGGAGAATGAATTTATATTATAGGCTTCAATAATTTCTGTACAGTTTACTGACAATAACAAACATTAAATGAAAAAAAACTTAACTAACCACGTTCTAATATGTACATACATATGTATGTATGTTTATTACTATTGTTGTTGTTGATCAGTATACCGTTATGAAATAAATCAAATTCCTTTGAGCATCAACAAAGGTTTGTAAAGATTTGAATATTGTTTTTTGGGCGCTTTAAAGACAATTTATTACATTCAAATTTAATTACGGGGCCTCTAAAATTCAAAGTAAAATTTTAAGCAAAATTTAACAACTATTAATTAAAGGTAATAACAAAAATTGTAACAAAAATATTGGTTGCGATCTTATCCAACACTGGTTTTTTCGTTCATCAATTGAACAACTATGATGTGCAGCAGCTGTGGTTTCAACAAGACGGCGCAACATGTCACACAGCTCATGCCACAATTGATTTATTGAAGGAAACGTTTGGTAGCCACATAATTTCAGGTTTCGGAGTCGTGAATCGGCGATTTAACACCGCTAGACTACTTTCTGTAAGGATATGTGAAGTCGCTAGTCTACGCCAATAAGCCCAGAACTATTGCCCACTTGGAGAAAGCCATCGAATATTGGACCTTCAGATTTTATTACGTCCGAGTCAGATATGGCGCTGGTATACCAGAAGTCATATTTAAAATATACACTTCGGATTTCTCTCCCCATTCATATATGAAAGTTGCTTACTACGCTGACGATACGGCCCTCATAACGTCAAGTAAACTTACTAAAGCACTTAAAAAAAAATGCAAAAGGGTTTTACTGCATGTAATAAGTACTTTCATAAGTGGAAAATAAAATTAAACCCTTTAAAAACTCGAGCGATGATATTTCCTTATAATAAATCTCCTAAACGTCTACCTAATTGTCAGTTAAATTTAAAAAATGAAATCTTAATGATTAAAAACGATGTAAAATAAACGATGTGTTTATCTTGATATAATTTCTTATCTTTTTTAACTTTGCAAAACACATAGATGAAATTTGTAAGAAATTGTCGAGAACTATTACAGCTTTATGGCCAATTATAAACAATCGTTCTTCTCTCAAGTTTTCCAACAAAAATTTATTATTCAAGAGTGTGATAAGACCAGTATTAACATACGCGTGCCCCATATGCTACACTGCAGCAAAACGCATTTGAAGAAACTACAAATCATTCAAAACAAATGCCTAAAGATAATAAATAACAAGAACTGGAAATATCCCACTGAACTTCTTCATAATGAAACTGGCTATGAGCAAATTCTCGACTTCATAAAAAGCTCAACAACAAATACCGCGAATCAATACAAAATTCCTTTTATCAATTGATAAAGGAATGCATACAATCGGCTTATCTACAGCTCAAAAATAAAATTAATTAAATTGAGAATGGCATGTGTAAGGTTGTTACCCTTTGATAACTTCACAGTATACATGTTTATTTTCCAACTTAATTTAAACTTTTTTTTACACATAAAAAGGTTTTACCTATTTATCCTTTAATTCTTATTTATATTTGTAAATTCTTTCTTTTATCAAGATTTGTGATTACCAATGAAATTCGCTGTAGTATCTTTAGATAAAATCTCGAAAATCTAATTTTATATGTAAAGATAAGTTGTAAATAAAAATGAATTTATAAAAAACAATTCATCTTTGTTTTATTCCATTTCAAAGTTCGACGCCTTTATAAAAAAAAATCCTGTACTAACAGAATCGAAAAATTAAACTATCATAAGCACGCACGAGCGTGAGTGAAAAGTTAATCATGATCGCATCTCTACAATGAATTCATGCATTCATTCGGGCTTAAATTTAAAATATTAAATTGTAACTTTCAAGAATAAAAGCACAATAATATTGTTTGTATTGCTTTTGGTGATGTGACTGCCTTTTAGCATTTATTTTGTATTGGCTTTTGCTCAGCAAGTCATACAATGGAAACGAGTTTAACAACTGTTCTTATATTTTTTCAACTTGTACTTATTTCTGCTACTACTGCATATTACCCGCTGTCAGGATATAACTTCATTGTAGAACAGCATTCATTACATTTCATTTAATTTGAATTGAATTCAGTTTTATTCAACATAATTTTTGCCAGTATTGAGGACACTTTTATGGCAATAAAACGGTCAAATAGTTAATTTTTCTTAAATACTTTAACTCAGGGGGTTTTGCTTTAAATGTGAAAGAACATTTTATTTGAACAATTATAATGAAAACAAAACAAATTTGAGCTTTTTTTCAAACGCTTGGATTTTTTCCCTTAGAAACATTTGATTTTACGAAATGGGACCATTAGTTTACAGGACCAGAAAAATATTTTCCAAACAATTTAAGAATACTTAACATTTTTATGCACTGTTTAATTTTTTCTATTTATTTTTTTATACAAATTAAATAGCATTCATGCTGTATACTTGTTGGTATAGCCAAACATGTTGTTGAGTGCTTATTATACTTGCAGCTTGCTTCCGTTTTCCCCTTCAATGACTTTTCAGCCAATGGCGCTTTTGTTATGCTTAGGAGTTGTATAAAACGTTAAATAGTTAGTTTTCGGGAAGAGTAAAAATATAGGTAAAATTTTTTTAAATTGCTTGCGGTACATATTTCGTATTAACAAAACTCAGTGCAGAGCTTAGTAAGTTCAAGGATCTAAGCTATAGTGTCTAAGATATGTTATTTCTTTAATGAGGGTTGCGATACTAAAATTTTATGTGACTTATGATAACAGGAAAGTGCTCATATAGAAATAAATCTGCACAATTTTTTTTTAATTCATTGATAAAAAAGCGTCTGGAGATATTTTAATAATATATGTATGTATGTTCAAGTTCAAAATGTTTTGGCTGTAAATAAGTTATTTTCGAATTCTCTTATATTCATCTTTCTTTTAGGAACTAGATTTTGTGTGCTTTATTATGCAAAATTCGGAAAAAATTACGAAAACATACATAAACTGTCAAAGTGACTTCCGTTTTTTGTAGCGTGCGTCACAAAAATTTTTCATAAATTTTTTTGCAACAAATACCTGCTAAAAATTGTATCTAATGCCATTCGAAAGTACACTTATATCCTACTAAACACCATGCATAATTTGAAAGTACAAACAATTTGTAAACATTAATGCGAAAACGCGTACGAATGTAGCGTAAATCATGCAGGATTTGCCCATATAGATTTTTATATTTTCATTGACAAAATTTACAGAATTTGTAACCCAGTATTTTTTTGTAATCATGCATTTTGCCTGAACTAGGAGAGCTGGTTATGGGAAGGACGAGAAGGAGAGTAGTGTTCGTGGACGTTCGACTTGAACCTTCCCACATTGAATGTTACAGGAAAGACTTCTGCAGGGTGTTTATTCCATATACGAACTGTTCGGTTCTCTGTAGTGCGTAGTGCGATCCACTGGCATATAAACCAATCAACCAATGCGCAATTATCAAGCAAATAAAATCAAGAAAACATTTTGAAATGTAAATTCTTTATTTAAATTATACTTGCACTACCATCGGTAATAAATATTTTCTTTCTATTTCTATTGAACTTCAGTCAGTTTTAATGAACTTATTACAAAGTCATTTAAAAATTAAAATGTTTTTATTTTCGTAGACAAACTTTATAGAATAATTATATTCATGCGCAATTAACTAGCAAATAAAACCAAGAAAACGTTATAAAATGTAAATTCTCTATATACATTATTTGTGCTATGCCATCAGTAAGAAAGACGTATTTTTATGCTTGACCTGGATATTAATTGAGCTTGATAAATATTAAATCATTAATCATAAAAACAAACATAACAATCTTAAGAAAACATCGTAACAAACAAACGAATAAATATTCTGTAAAAAACGAAATTTGCTAATTAACAATATTAATTAAATGATATCATAAATATTCTTAAATGTTTTTAATCATCACTAGAGCATAACATCAGCATAAGGAGAACAACTTAGAGGTTCCAGAGTATTAATGAACACGAAATAATTATATTAAAGCAGATTAACAAATATGTACATATATGTATAATAAAAATATGAAGTAACATCGAATACCTTTCCTTTTTGTGCTGAGGTTATTCACAGTTTAGTCGTTAATCATTTTTGGTTGTAAAATAATCAAGTAATAATAATTATAAAAGAGTAATTCAACTTTCTTGGAAGTTTTGCTAAAAAGGATAGATTATTTCATAACTTGATCTTTGAAAATATTTGAATAATTTTGAAACAGCGGATGTGCTTTAATAATTTTATAATAAAATTTAACTTGATTTTTATATATTGAAACGATTGATTTTGGCTCAAGTTCAAACCCGAATTTACCCATTTATTTATTCTAATTTTTTTATTCTTTAATTTTTATTAGAAAATTTTTTGGATAAATTCATTATTATTTTTTATTAAGAGAGTACTATATATAGAACAATTTTTATTATTCATCATACTAGCAGAACGGATCAGTACTGATTTCGAGGTCGCTACACCATCTCATCAGCGTTCTTTGTTCAATTTTACCACTTTTGACGGTGGATACTAGTGATCAGGAATATCAACTATTTAACCGTATTATTTAACAAATTAGGATACGAAAAGTACAAACTTATTCATTTTCACATGTCAAATCAATTTCGGTTAGTACGAAATCCCATCTATGATGAATAACTACTCTATATATTTCAGTCTCTCTTGCTTATTCAGCGCCATTGGCTGCAGAGAAATAAGCGGTACTTAATCATGTTGTTAGGTTTCTGTCATTTGTAGTTGAATTTCTTTTTTAGTATTCAACCAACTATGACCAAGTAAACATGTAGATTTTGACGCGTGCCATCGTTATTTATAATTAATGTTTATAAGTAATTAGTCGAACTTTTATTAATATTTTTATATATTGAAACGATTGATTTTGGCTCAAGTTCAAACCCGAATTTACCCATTTATTTATTCTAATTTTTTTATTCTTTAATTTTTATTAGAAAATTTTTTGGATAAATTCATTATTATTTTTTATTAAGAGAGTACTATATATAGAACAATTTTTATTATTCATCATACTAGCAGAACGGATCAGTACTGATTTCGAGGTCGCTACACCATCTCATCAGCGTTCTTTGTTCAATTTTACCACTTTTGACGGTGGATACTAGTGATCAGGAATATCAACTATTTAACCGTATTATTTAACAAATTAGGATACGAAAAGTACAAACTTATTCATTTTCACATGTCAAATCAATTTCGGTTAGTACGAAATCCCATCTATGATGAATAACTACTCTATATATTTCAGTCTCTCTTGCTTATTCAGCGCCATTGGCTGCAGAGAAATAAGCGGTACTTAATCATGTTGTTAGGTTTCTGTCATTTGTAGTTGAATTTCTTTTTTAGTATTCAACCAACTATGACCAAGTAAACATGTAGATTTTGACGCGTGCCATCGTTATTTATAATTAATGTTTATAAGTAATTAGTCGAACTTTTATTAATATTTTTATATATTGAAACGATTGATTTTGGCTCAAGTTCAAACCCGAATTTACCCATTTATTTATTCTAATTTTTTTATTCTTTAATTTTTATTAGAAAATTTTTTGGATAAATTCATTATTATTTTTTATTAAGAGAGTACTATATATAGAACAATTTTTATTATTCATCATACTAGCAGAACGGATCAGTACTGATTTCGAGGTCGCTACACCATCTCATCAGCGTTCTTTGTTCAATTTTACCACTTTTGACGGTGGATACTAGTGATCAGGAATATCAACTATTTAACCGTATTATTTAACAAATTAGGATACGAAAAGTACAAACTTATTCATTTTCACATGTCAAATCAATTTCGGTTAGTACGAAATCCCATCTATGATGAATAACTACTCTATATATTTCAGTCTCTCTTGCTTATTCAGCGCCATTGGCTGCAGAGAAATAAGCGGTACTTAATCATGTTGTTAGGTTTCTGTCATTTGTAGTTGAATTTCTTTTTTAGTATTCAACCAACTATGACCAAGTAAACATGTAGATTTTGACGCGTGCCATCGTTATTTATAATTAATGTTTATAAGTAATTAGTCGAACTTTTATTAATATTTTTATATATTGAAACGATTGATTTTGGCTCAAGTTCAAACCCGAATTTACCCATTTATTTATTCTAATTTTTTTATTCTTTAATTTTTATTAGAAAATTTTTTGGATAAATTCATTATTATTTTTTATTAAGAGAGTACTATATATAGAACAATTTTTATTATTCATCATACTAGCAGAACGGATCAGTACTGATTTCGAGGTCGCTACACCATCTCATCAGCGTTCTTTGTTCAATTTTACCACTTTTGACGGTGGATACTAGTGATCAGGAATATCAACTATTTAACCGTATTATTTAACAAATTAGGATACGAAAAGTACAAACTTATTCATTTTCACATGTCAAATCAATTTCGGTTAGTACGAAATCCCATCTATGATGAATAACTACTCTATATATTTCAGTCTCTCTTGCTTATTCAGCGCCATTGGCTGCAGAGAAATAAGCGGTACTTAATCATGTTGTTAGGTTTCTGTCATTTGTAGTTGAATTTCTTTTTTAGTATTCAACCAACTATGACCAAGTAAACATGTAGATTTTGACGCGTGCCATCGTTATTTATAATTAATGTTTATAAGTAATTAGTCGAACTTTTATTAATATTTTTATATATTGAAACGATTGATTTTGGCTCAAGTTCAAACCCGAATTTACCCATTTATTTATTCTAATTTTTTTATTCTTTAATTTTTATTAGAAAATTTTTTGGATAAATTCATTATTATTTTTTATTAAGAGAGTACTATATATAGAACAATTTTTATTATTCATCATACTAGCAGAACGGATCAGTACTGATTTCGAGGTCGCTACACCATCTCATCAGCGTTCTTTGTTCAATTTTACCACTTTTGACGGTGGATACTAGTGATCAGGAATATCAACTATTTAACCGTATTATTTAACAAATTAGGATACGAAAAGTACAAACTTATTCATTTTCACATGTCAAATCAATTTCGGTTAGTACGAAATCCCATCTATGATGAATAACTACTCTATATATTTCAGTCTCTCTTGCTTATTCAGCGCCATTGGCTGCAGAGAAATAAGCGGTACTTAATCATGTTGTTAGGTTTCTGTCATTTGTAGTTGAATTTCTTTTTTAGTATTCAACCAACTATGACCAAGTAAACATGTAGATTTTGACGCGTGCCATCGTTATTTATAATTAATGTTTATAAGTAATTAGTCGAACTTTTATTAATATTTTTATATATTGAAACGATTGATTTTGGCTCAAGTTCAAACCCGAATTTACCCATTTATTTATTCTAATTTTTTTATTCTTTAATTTTTATTAGAAAATTTTTTGGATAAATTCATTATTATTTTTTATTAAGAGAGTACTATATATAGAACAATTTTTATTATTCATCATACTAGCAGAACGGATCAGTACTGATTTCGAGGTCGCTACACCATCTCATCAGCGTTCTTTGTTCAATTTTACCACTTTTGACGGTGGATACTAGTGATCAGGAATATCAACTATTTAACCGTATTATTTAACAAATTAGGATACGAAAAGTACAAACTTATTCATTTTCACATGTCAAATCAATTTCGGTTAGTACGAAATCCCATCTATGATGAATAACTACTCTATATATTTCAGTCTCTCTTGCTTATTCAGCGCCATTGGCTGCAGAGAAATAAGCGGTACTTAATCATGTTGTTAGGTTTCTGTCATTTGTAGTTGAATTTCTTTTTTAGTATTCAACCAACTATGACCAAGTAAACATGTAGATTTTGACGCGTGCCATCGTTATTTATAATTAATGTTTATAAGTAATTAGTCGAACTTTTATTAATATTTTTATATATTGAAACGATTGATTTTGGCTCAAGTTCAAACCCGAATTTACCCATTTATTTATTCTAATTTTTTTATTCTTTAATTTTTATTAGAAAATTTTTTGGATAAATTCATTATTATTTTTTATTAAGAGAGTACTATATATAGAACAATTTTTATTATTCATCATACTAGCAGAACGGATCAGTACTGATTTCGAGGTCGCTACACCATCTCATCAGCGTTCTTTGTTCAATTTTACCACTTTTGACGGTGGATACTAGTGATCAGGAATATCAACTATTTAACCGTATTATTTAACAAATTAGGATACGAAAAGTACAAACTTATTCATTTTCACATGTCAAATCAATTTCGGTTAGTACGAAATCCCATCTATGATGAATAACTACTCTATATATTTCAGTCTCTCTTGCTTATTCAGCGCCATTGGCTGCAGAGAAATAAGCGGTACTTAATCATGTTGTTAGGTTTCTGTCATTTGTAGTTGAATTTCTTTTTTAGTATTCAACCAACTATGACCAAGTAAACATGTAGATTTTGACGCGTGCCATCGTTATTTATAATTAATGTTTATAAGTAATTAGTCGAACTTTTATTAATATTTTTATATATTGAAACGATTGATTTTGGCTCAAGTTCAAACCCGAATTTACCCATTTATTTATTCTAATTTTTTTATTCTTTAATTTTTATTAGAAAATTTTTTGGATAAATTCATTATTATTTTTTATTAAGAGAGTACTATATATAGAACAATTTTTATTATTCATCATACTAGCAGAACGGATCAGTACTGATTTCGAGGTCGCTACACCATCTCATCAGCGTTCTTTGTTCAATTTTACCACTTTTGACGGTGGATACTAGTGATCAGGAATATCAACTATTTAACCGTATTATTTAACAAATTAGGATACGAAAAGTACAAACTTATTCATTTTCACATGTCAAATCAATTTCGGTTAGTACGAAATCCCATCTATGATGAATAACTACTCTATATATTTCAGTCTCTCTTGCTTATTCAGCGCCATTGGCTGCAGAGAAATAAGCGGTACTTAATCATGTTGTTAGGTTTCTGTCATTTGTAGTTGAATTTCTTTTTTAGTATTCAACCAACTATGACCAAGTAAACATGTAGATTTTGACGCGTGCCATCGTTATTTATAATTAATGTTTATAAGTAATTAGTCGAACTTTTATTAATATTTTTATATATTGAAACGATTGATTTTGGCTCAAGTTCAAACCCGAATTTACCCATTTATTTATTCTAATTTTTTTATTCTTTAATTTTTATTAGAAAATTTTTTGGATAAATTCATTATTATTTTTTATTAAGAGAGTACTATATATTTAACTTGATTTATATTTTGCAAAGTGCGTATGCTTGATTATTTTTACTTTTTACAAAAATATTCATCATACGTATCGTAGTACTATTTTATGCGGTCTGTTTTTTGCATCAATAAAGTATGCAACACTTTTGTGTTTATTGAACACTTGAATTATTTTTGGCGTATGAGTGTTATTTTGCTCTGTAGTAGTAGTTGATAAATTACTAATACGTCATAGTATCATTTTAAATACATGTTTACTTTGCATCTAAAAAGTATGCAACACTTGTGTTTACTGAACATTTGAATTATTTCTAGCGTATGAGTGTTATTTTGTTGATAAATTAATAATACGTGGACCGATCAAAAATATTTATAAAAACAAAAATAAATGCATACCGTAGTTTTGATTTAGCTGCATTTTCCTTAAGAGCACTTTTAAATTAACCGCACAAAATTTATAATTTCAGTCAGTATTCTTCATAATCCCATACAAAATCCTTTTTTCGTGCCTTTTTGTACCTGCACACTTAAAATAAATGCCTAAAATTTTTGGTATTTTAAAATTATACGAAAAATCATCGTTAGCTTCATTTTTCTTTACTGCCCAACTATACATTTTTTTGTAATTATTCTTCCTAAACCTTGTTTAACTGCATTTGTATACCTGAATTTTTACCATATTTTTTGTCAGTTTTAAAATATTTTCATATAATAAATTAAAGTTAGCTACGTACATAAAAAAATATGGTGGCCCCTTTTTCACGTAAACGTCTAAATTATGCCGTTTATGATTAAAAAATATCGGTTACAAGACACACAAATCGCAAGTTGTCATAATTAAAATTCATCTATTTTGTTTGCATGTACATATGTGTGTACATACAAACATTCATTTAAGATAACAGCATTTTTGATATATCTCAACAAAAATTATGTAAATTTGATTGTGCAGCTAAATGAAAATTACTGTACAAAAAAAAAGTTAAAAAACTTTACAATTATGCAAGTAAGTACAAGTATTGAAAGATCACATTTTGTTATGTTACGTTACTCTTAAAGCAGTAAAGATCCAAAGAGATCTAAAAGATATATCTCAATTTTGCCGGCACTTCAACAAATCACTAGGTTCGCATATGATTTTAATCAAAGTACCACAATTTTGAAGATTTTATTTAAAAAAATAACTGAAAGTGTGACACAAGACTACCAAATAAATATGATACTCACAGAGCAATAACCTGGACAGCCGTTGCAAAAAAAAAAAATTTGTGGAAAATATAACGCAACAGAAAATACAGTAACACACCTTATCCCAAAATATTTATTAGGAGGACAAAATGTAAATATTTTACCGCATGTCATAAACTGCAATTGTACAGCTGAATATCTGAAAAGTGATAGAAGATTAGCTCTAGAGAACACATATTTACATAGAAGTGAAACTGCATTTGTTTTGAACAGAAACCTTCATTTCGATTTCGATTTCGTACTAACCGAAATTGATTTAACTTGTAAGTAATGAATAAGTTGCTCTTTTTGTATTCTAATTTGTTAAATAATACGGTTAAATAGTTGATATTCCTAGTCACTAGTATCCACCGTCAAAAGTGATAAAATCGAACAAAGAACGCTGATGAGTAATTTTTTCGTTATTTTCCAAATCGTTTTCTCCTCTGCACTTTGCCTTGAGAATTATTACTTCGATGATGTTGTTTTTAAGTTTTTTCACGGCCAGCCGGGTGCGATTACAAAGTCATGACTGGTTGATATTTCTCAACATTATGATTATTGATCCGACTTTCAGTTGGAGATTGTATAGTGACAATCTGGGCAATTCCAGCGAGTTCCAAAAATCGGTTGGATTGTTAATGACGTTCGCTCATGACTTGTGTAATATTGTGCAATGTTTGGGAACACCTAAACGTAAAAGTTGTAATTGATACAAAAACGGATGCTGCGTAGATGGAGTAAGGTGATATTCGGGTGGTGAGAAAGCTCAGTTTAGCTCTTGACTACTTTATGGATAGTCTGCCTTGTAGAGATATCATACAGCAGGAGATTAAATAGGTCAAAACAAAATAAAATTATATTTGTAAATTGCTAATATAAAATAACAGGTATAAATTATTATTGTTGTTGAAAAATTTAATTTGGGACAATCGTTTTTTGTATATGTGTGTTATTTGTACCGATATATATGCGACAGCCGGCGGTGCACGTGGCACACAGATAACATATTTTTATTCAGGTGTTATGTGTACCACCGAGAGTCACATATATTGCATTGAATTTACAAGTAGCTGTGCACTGGCGGTGATACACAAGACACTTTAATCAAAGTTAAGTATGTACCCCTGACGTTATTCATGGTACTAACTAAACTTGCTATCTAAAAAAATTACGACCTGTAGGAACCTTGCAATTTACACAGGTGGTTCCTCGGGGGGCGGTTGTGAACGCAGAACTGTGCACGGTATTGAGACCACGGTAGAGTGAGGCCAAAAGACAGGTACCCACTTAAGTTCAAACATAATCTATAGCAAGCCCTTTACTCATCTTTCACAATATCATATCATCCACCACTCACCTTCCTTTTCGATTTATCCATTTAGAATCTTTATTTTCTTATCGTTGCTGGTAACAAGTAAACAACTTCTACTGCCAATCTAAGCTACTGTAGATTTTTTTCCATTAATTAATTTTATTTTAATACTAAATAAAAACCAAACAACTCTGCCATTTACAATAAAGTGCAAAAAAAACAATTTTCTGTTGCATGCCAGTCAATATGTTTGTACATGAATAAAGTCCAGTATATTTGCTTATATTCCCACTTGCATGTTTTTTTTTATTTGAATAAGAGAAAAATGTTCATGCATTTGGGCACCATTAGTTTTCATTAGAAATCATTTTGTTATGTATTTTTAAAAATCAAATACCCAAATTGACCAGTTTTATTCAAATTGAAATTTTTGTTCAGTAGTTCATTGAGAAAATGAAAACACAAATAGACTGACTATTCAAGAGCACCACATAAAAGTGTTGTTAAAATGTTGATGTTTGAAAAAAGAAGTATCTAGTATAAAGCAAAATAAATATACACAACTATTTTGCTACAAAGACTATATATTCAAACATATCTGTGTGAATGTATTTATCGTACGAGTACTTAAAACCTAAACAAATCAATCAGACCAACAAACAGCAAGTAAACTTCGTAATAAACTGTTGGTAAATTTTGAAACTTTGTGAATCACTTTTCACCAGTAATACTAGTATATATGTTTATTCGAATGAATTTTATAAATACTTTGGAATAAATCGTCACCGTAAATGCAACCGGACATAACTACACAAATATTCGAAATAGAATTATAGATTGAATATTGTTTGTTTGTTTGTTTACGAAACATTTTAGACTCCTACGATCAAAAACGGACTCTTTATTTAAAGAAATTTAAGCGGGAGTAAATACAAGTGCATGTATTTTTAAATGCAAAAAAGGTGTAACTACTCAGTTAGCATGATTGTTAGGCGATTGTGTTTAATATACGACTCCTAAAATAATCTTTTGATGACGATCTGACAAGTAACAATAACAAAAACATTACATTTTTCTTGATTATTAATTTATACACATTTTTTGTTACGCTCGCCTTTTAATCTTCGAATGTTTAATATGCCGTAATGTAACTCATTTATTCAACAGTATTATAATGACTAGCACTTTTCCGTCGAAATAGAAATTTGCAAAAATAGTGCGTGTACCGAAAACTGATTCTGAATTTAGGCCTATAGCTATACTGTGTTACCTGTATAAAGTCCTGGAAAAAATACTTCATTTTCAAATATCATCATACATCAGTGATAATAATTAGCTATCAGATAGGCAATCAGATTTTCGTACAAATCATAGCTGTGTTTCTGCGCTACTGGATGTATCTGAAAATATTCGGCGGGAACTTGATGAAGGTAAATTAAATTTCTTGGTTCTGCTTGATCATTCAAAAGCCTTTGATACGGTTGATCACAGCATGCTTTCCATGAAGCTTAGGCACTCTTTTAACTTTTCCGAAACTTCAACACGGCATTTATTTTCTTACCTTTCAAATCGTTCGCAAATTTGTTCTTTCTAACAATACCCAATCTTCCCCATTAAGTTTATTTAGAGGTGTACCTCAAGGGTCCATTCTCGGACCACTTCTTTTTACAATTTATGTTAACGATTTGCCAAAACATCTTGTACACTGCAAATTTCATATGTACGCAGATGATGTGCAGTTATATTTAAGTAGTCCAGTGCAATCTGTCGCTGAAAACATTCTGAGACTCAACGATGAATTGAATCGAATCTACTGTTGGCCCATGGCAAATATACTTTGTTTAAACCTTCGTAAGTCCAAGTGCATAATACTTCATAAGAGAATACATGATGCTAATATCGGTGTTGATATTTTAATAAACGGAGAAAAAATCAATTCGGTAAATGCTGCCAAAAACCTTGGGCTGATTTTCAATAATAGCCTTACTTGGACAAATAATATTAATACAATCGTCGATCAAACTTATATAAAACTAAGGTGTCCTTGGTCGATACAATACTATACTCCTGTAAATATTAGACAAATGATTACAAAATCTTCTGCCAGGTTTAATGTGTGGTTGTGAACTTTTCGCAAATGGCGATTCTGTTAGCAAAAGGAAAAAAGTGTCAGACAGAGTCATGAAATAAAAACACCACGCATTTCTCTGATGTGCATTGGTGTGCCTTTGTGTCAGTTGTTGGCGGAAGATTTCAGTGGCGAAGGCATGGTCACTGGTCACTGAACAGTACCAACTTCAGCTGATACTAATCCCAATGTAACATCAGAGCGCCCTCCTTCGTTAGTACTGAGTAGCACAATCAACAGCGAAGTAAAATAAAATTAATAAAAGAAGTGGCTACTAAACTAAACACAGCTTCAAACCTCGTAATGTCCTCCTCGCCACCAGAGGCGCTGCAACACTGCTCTACGAATAAAACGTGCAAAAAAAGCAGACTTGTAAAGAACGAATGTAGCTTCACCTCCTCTCATATCTATCACTATCCCTTTCCACTAGTTCCAGCACAATGCATTGCATGTGTAGGGGTCATCCCCTGAGTGCTGGTCCAAGATAAAAAAAAAAAAAAAAGCTGAACGTTTTATATAATAATATTGTAGGATATGTGTATGGCCTGAGAAAATATGAGCATGTGTCACATGTCTCCTCAAAACTATACGGCGTTTCATTTAACAATCTTTTCAATATTCGTGTACTCTTACTATTGCATAATATTATTTATTCGGAGATTCCATGATATCATAGTGATAAAATTAGGTTTGCCAGATCACTGAGAGGGAAAAAGATCATAATTCCCATGCACCGCCTTCTTGTATATGAATGGCATTTCTTTATACATGCGTCATGTCTTTGGAATTGTCTTCCTCAAGCTCAGCAACTTAATAGCAACGTAAGTAGTTTTAAGAATTTCTTATTTAATTATTTTGCACCATAGTAAATTATCACTGTTACAATGTTAATAATTTATAGTTTAATTTAACTTCATCTATACAAATGTGTGATCTTCTAATGTGACTTATAATTATTGCTTTCTTGTACTTTAAATATAAGATTAAATGTTGTTGTACAGGAATTGGATTTATGATAAATAAATAAATAAAAATTAACAAAAATAAAAAAATTTTCTAATGATTGTGTGAAGAGAACGAAAATAACAACGTTACACTTTGTTCAACCACAAAAATCTCAAAAGATTCCCTCTACGATTAATACAAGCGTCTATTGCTCGCGCTCATCGACGATCAAAAACGTTCTTCATAAGATTTCCAGAAGGCTCTTTCACGATTGAAAATGCTAGCTGAGTACATACACTCTTGTTAAAAAATAAGTATTTCCTTGTCATGCTAAAAAATAAATAGGTCTCTCTATTAAAAAAAAAGTATTAAAAGGATTGCAAAGAATGCTGTATTATTATTGACTTTATAACATTTCTAGCTTCCCCTATAAAATAAATAAAAGTGTAGTTACGTCTGCTTACATTTTAGATAACGATATGTGATTTTTGTTTGAGTAAGACTACTAAGTAAATGAAAACCTAAAACAGAAAGCTTGCAAAACACTGGAATGTGTTGAAAAAATCATGAGCAGATTTGAACTTTACACTTAAACTTTGGAAGAAACGCCGGATGAAGCATTCAATATTAACAGACTTAACGATGGAGACATTGAATAAGGATATAAAAGGTGCTGTTGGCTAAAGTAGTTAGCGATTTGACTACAAAGCAAATAATGTCTAAAAACGTGGGTTCGAGCCCCCAGCTTCAGGCAAGTCATAACATCCAGCATTTTTCAGGTGTGCATTTGTATCCCATTGTAATTCTTGTTTGTACTGTTTACGTGACGAAGGCAAAATACACTGGTCACTGAAGAGTACCGACAGCAATTGATACTGGTCCGCTAGCGCGGACATCTCAGCGGCCTCCTTCGTCGGTATTGTAGCAAAATCGCCTGCGAAGTAAAATAATTAATAAAAGATGGCTAGATGGCTATTTAATGCTCCTAATTGACACAAGAGGCGCTGCAACACTGATCTAAAAAACTAACAGAAAGCGCAATATCAGAATAAATATTTTCAAATTTAATTTTATTTATTTTTTGCTTTATATCAAGAGGGGGTCGCTCTGTAGTTTGAAACGTTAGAAAATAGTTTTGAATTTCAATGTAAATAATATACAAATTTCGAATCTAATTACAGAGTAGTTAAAAATTTTAAAATTGAAAGACTCAGTAACGCACAAAGAGCGACAAATATATAATTTACATACATACAGGCCCCGTGAAACAATTCAATTACTGCATGTAACATTTCCAGGTCGGGTACTCTCTCGTTTCGGTGATAAAAAATTGCCCCCTAGATCGTGTAATTTAACACTATTAGATTTCTTTTTGTGGGGTTATTTGAAATCGCAGTTCCACGATTAGCAAGCCCACAACCACGCGTGCATTAAAGGAGGAGATTCAGTACTGCATCAACGAAATTCAGTCACATTTCTGCAAAATGGTCAATGAAAATTTCGACAAACGAGGGTGTATATGCAAGCAAACCAAGGAGGCTATTTTCCCGATGTGTTATTCCATAAATATAATTTTTTCATGTACTTTATGATTCAATTCTATTTAATTAAAATCTTGCGCTAATTTTGGCGAATTCTTTGCATCATGCAATAAAAGTGTGTAGAGCAGCATTCATGATGTCTGAGAGAACTTTGACATATTTACCGGTACTCTTGACAACAAAGTCGTCGCAGGTATATTCTATTAGATCAAGTCACAGTTCGCTAAGGACGTAGAGGAGTTTGTCAATCACCACCGACAAAAGAAGTAGAGATAGAACACCATCTTGGGGACACTCCTTAACTGCATTAATAATAGCTATGCTGTTGCCTATTGAAGCAGTAATGTCCCTGGTTAATCTATTCCACTTAACAGAAGCGTGGCCAAGACTTTTCGCTTCAGGAAGGTGTTTATTGAAAAGCATTCTGTATTATCGAATGAACCCTCAATGTGAAAAAGACACATAGAGCGATTTCCTCTGAGCGATGACTCTTCGCAATTTTTGGAAAAAGATGATGTAGAGCATGCTGAGTCGGCTTTCAAAATTTGCAATTATTGCAATGGTAGCCCATTGCCAAACTATTTGTGGTAATCTCAAAGAATATCGATAAATGTACATACATAAGTATATTTTCTTAAATTTATTAATCGAGATTGCCTCGATATCTTCTTTCAAAGTATATTTTCGTTATTTCTAATTAAAATATATCCAAATAACGAAATTTTTTCAGAACAATATCGATTGCATATGACAGAACTGGTGCCATACATAACAAGAAATCTTTTAGTGTTTGGAAAGCCTGCGATTTACTCCATTCTTATGCTAGTGACTTTGAAAAGGATCTAATGGCATGCAAAGCTATTTCGTCTCATAATGCCTCACTACAAGTTTTCTTTTCTTCTTCCTATTTCCCTCTTCTACATATAAGTAACATATAATAGCTTCTCGTTCAGATTACTTTATAAGACACGAAAAGAATATGTATTTACTATAACTTGTTTTACGATGGCACAAATACAAAGAAAAAAAAAATAACAAAAATTTAAATGGAATTTACTTCAAGATTACAAACAAAAATATATAAATTAATAATTGTATATTAGAGCTCACAGCCAACACTTACACACTCCTATTTACATAAAGACTTAAATTGCATTTCAGTTGGACATTTAAAAGAGTAAAAAAAACATTCAGTTTAAGCAATAAACCTAAAAGAAAATCAAGTAATTTTTAGACACTGACACGCTTTGCTTGCTGCTTGTTTCAGAAACTGACATTTAGATAATAATGTAATTTTTTGACGGGCTTCCCTTATTTTAATTTTTCGTTATTTGTGTTACGAGAGCTTAAATTTACTTTTATATATTCATACATATACAGATATAAAGTGTCATCATCTTCAGCTGCTGCCGTAATGCTCATCAGAAATTTTTTTTAAGACAAACATTTTTTTGGAGATTCACTTTAAATATCAATAAATATTTTATTTAATTTAGTAAACCTTTAAGGTTGAGCTCTACATCTATACTACGAACAATAACACAAATCTATTTTGTGACAGGTGTAATAGAATCCTCTTAATATTAAAATAATGAGCAGAAAGTGTATCGCGTCTAGTGGCGTTTTTTTTCTGACGAAAATGTTGCATATCGTTAAAATTTGCAATATTTAAAAAAAACCTATCATGTTCCCTTCTAAATACAAGTATGTTGCACAAATCACTGGCAAAGAATGTCACATGTTTCACCCCCAAATCAAGGTTTGATATTTTTATTACATCTCTTGTTATTACCTTTATATATAAGTGAAGAACATTTGTTTTTGTGTTTATATTTACTAGAGCGGAATTTGATAAAAAAAATTATTATAAACTTATTATTCATCAATCAAATTTCAATGGTTTATTTTCAGTAACAGCATCTGATAACGAAACAATGTTGCTGACAGTTTTTGTTTATTGTTAAAATTGTGCTTAAAACCATAGACAACGAGAATATTTCTTGTTTCATGTAATAATAAGACTTTAAATTGATAATCAAAAGCGAGAACAGAAAGTGTGTAAAAGAAAATCTGAAGATATGTTAGTTTCAAAAATTTCAGATTCAGTCTCCAAGAAACTACTGAAATTGGTATCTTTCAGTGTACGAAGCCAACCCAAGAAGCTAAGCGAAATATAAATTTCAGCGGCATCTTAATATTGATTGAAGTTTAAAATATCAGCGCATGGTCAGTCAAAAATCTTTAACTTCCCTACGGGAAATATTATAATAATATATATATAATAATATTGTAGGAGTTATTAGAAGCTCTTCTTAGAATAAATATTCACTTTAAAAATAATTCAGTTTGCTGTGCCGAATTTATTCCATCTTCTCAAATGCTAACAGTTTGCAATACAACCAACATGTGCAACAAAATTGCATTGGCTGATGATTCTGAAGTTTTTGAAACAATAAATATTGATACATATGCAAATATTTAGAACTCAAAGTATAAATTAATTCTAATAATATTATACAAATGGATTAAGTAAATTAAAATAAATTAAGTAAATAAATATACGAGTATGTATATATTTCATTTGACATAATATTATTTCATTTTTAAGGATATGTGGGATGAAATTATTAGAATTATTTCGACTTTTTGATTAAGTTTCAATTTATAAATTAACAAATAACAAAAATTTTGATATAATTAAATATTTTGCAAATTTGTTAAAGAAAAAAAGTTTTATATTGTTAAAAGAATTTTTACAAATAAATGTTAAATATTCCACAAGAATCTATCTTTTGTGACTGAGATATATTGAATTTGACAAAGCTTTCTGTTATTTGTTGATTTATAAGCTTGAAAATTCTTTTTACAGATCTGTGGAGATTTTGGGGATAAAAAATTAACAATTTTGGGGAATTTGGGGATTGAAAAATAAGGTATAAAAAAACTCGGAACCCTAGTCATGAAAATTAATGTATGTGCTGATTGGTTTGATCTGTGTTTGTTTACGAGCTTATTGTTTATTCAGTTTGTATATTTTTCTGAACTCTGGACAGCAGAATGGAATGGTTGGTGTCGTAGTGTGAACTGTAAAAAGTTGGTGACTTTTATTCTCATGTCTTTTGATCTCGTTACATTTTTTTTTGAGGCAGCTTGGGACTCTGTACTGGATGCTGCCGAGTCTGCAAGGTATCACGTAGATATCGTCTGCATAATTCTGATCTTTAAGTCGGTTATTTAAGCAACATTTGGCGACTCTGGGAGTCACAGTGCCTTTTAATGTTATTGTAGTTATTACCAGGCTAAGGCAGATAGGAGATAGGTTAGAACCTTGTTAAGCATATACTTTGATTGTTATTAAAATGATTGGTATTTCTCCAGGTTTGGCAGCGCCTGGGCTGTCATTGCTATACAAACCTTGCACAAGGTATATAAATGCTGATACTCTTGCGCCTGAACGCTTTCTAGACGAGAGCCTATTGGAGATTGTCGACCCTTCCACAAAACCAATAAAAAAATAAAAAATTATATAGAGAACTCCTCTATTCTGCCATGAAAACAATAAGTTAAATGTACTTTGGACCATTATATATGTGTAGAGCAGACGTTGAAAGCATGAGATTTTTTTAAAGTTCTTCTTGTTATTCATTGACTGATGAAGAGTTAGATACCTTTAAATAAGATTAAACTATCTAGCTAAAAAGCTTTCTAAGTCAATTTAGCAATGAAATTGATCTAATTGCGGCAACCCGTGAAATTTATTATATTGTCAAAAAGTTTTCATTTGCATTCTCTTCATTTGTCATTATGTCAAATCATCAATAGACTTTAACAATATCCTTGAAAAGTTTCAAACATCTTAACTTATACAACTACTCCAAAAAAAAATACATGAAAATTTCGATAATTACAAAAGTATCAGCAAAGCAGGCTGTTAAACTTCTTCAAAAAAATAAATAAACACCACAAACAAATTGTAGATGATATCAAGCTATTTTCTTTTTCTTTTACAACTTTTAAATCATTGTTTTTCATACTGCAGACGCGTCATTATTCAACTTTTTGTTTTGGAGGTATTAATGTATGAAAACAAAATAAAAATAAGAAAACTTTTCAAAACTAACTTTGGCTTTGTCCTCTCACGTTCTTAATAAAGTTTCTACATTAAGAAACTAAACAAGAAAATATGTACATTAAACTTTGATACATAAAATAAAACAAAACAAAAAAAGATATATTTAAAATGAAACGAAAGAATAAATGTCTTAAAATTAAATTGGCCTTGGTTATGCTTCCATGTGACCATTGACTACATGCCAGGATTTACTTTGTTGTACTACAATTATAATGAAGTGTGCAGAGTAAATATTTAATAGAGCCACGTATTCCTACAAACAGCTGAATATGAAGGGCGTTTTATATAAAAACATTTATTTAATTCTGTTGACATCTGCCACATCTTCCCCACATTGACTGTGGCCATCTGTGGATGTGCGTATATACATACATACATGCATTCACGCAACTATTTTATTAGACATTAAGATGGTCGACTGTTCAACATTCTCCAAAAACATATTTTTTAATATTTGAAATTTAAAATTAAAAAGAAAACTGCCAGCAAATTCCTTCAAACAAAAAAAATTCTTTTGAGAAACGGTTCACAAATGATAGAATGAATCATGTACAAACATAAAAAATATAAATACTCTCGAATTTTTTGAAGACGAATAAATAAAGTTCTACATACAAAGTAAAACATTTATGCAGTGTATTTAATATTCAGCCAAACCAAAAAATCACATATATCAAATAAATAAAAATACATAATAAAACTAGTTGACAAAAGCAAACGAAAACTATATGCCTAAAAGTGAGATAAAAAACATTTTTCAGATCTAACAAAAATACGAAATGAAAAAGACAACAATAAAAAAAAAGAAAACCGAAAAATAACTGAAATGTCTAGTATGCGACATGAACACTCAATTTTAAAAAAAGGGAAACTCCATGACAATACCCATACACAAGTGCGCTTTTGTGTTTGTTGACTAATAAATTAATGTTGTACAAAGAGTATACGAGTACATATAGAAGAACACAAATACTCCCCCTAAAAACAAGAGACTAATCCAAACATTTGTTCTTGCATGGACATTTATTAATGACACAAGTGAATATTTTTTAGAAATATGTATTTTTATACACTTCGGATTTTTATTTATTTACTCAGCCACCATTCTATTTGATGCACACAAATAAGTAAATTTTGTAGTTTTGTTTAATTGTTTGTTTTCCCAATGCAAATTTTTGTGGCCATTGCCAGCATACGAGTATAATTTATGCATGATTTGCTTTATAGCCGTGGCCATTTTCATTTGTTTTATTTTGGCAAAATCAAATGAATAGTTAAGTCATGAAACGAATATTTAAACTCATTAAAATGTTAGTAAACTTTTCAGTAAATATGTTATGCGATTTCTGGCTTAAAGTTTCTATTTTTAATCTACGTATTATATTACGATTTTATATATTCTTATTTAAGAGAATGTGAATAAAGTTTTTGGTAAAACTTTTTTTATTGATTTAAATAGAGTTCGCTTAATGGTCGAAATTCGACCACCAGTTTAAACATACACCTATTTTAGTTGCATTTATTCAAAGAGAAAAAACTACCTTATTACTCATTCCCTTTCCCATGGAAAAAACAATAAACAAAATAAAATTGCACAAAAACACGTTAATTTATTTTGTTAAGTTTTTTCTTGAAGTTAACACATCCATACGTAATGAACATGTACATCCATATATAATTTTAATCTCTTTTAATTCTGATCTCTTTTTCTCTTTCAACTTCACTCATTTAAAGAAAAATCTTATTACTTATGAATCAAAAATTAATAGATTACGGCTTGCGCATGCCCGTTATGTTGTTTGCATCAATCAGCTGTTTCTGTGAGGTAGAAAGAGTTCTTTGTATTTTATTGTAGTAGCAAAAGCGAATAAGAAACTAAAAACTATAAGCAAAATTATTAAAAATAAAATAAATTAAAATGAGTTGTGTAGAAAAAAAAAATTGCAAGAATAATAAAAAAGAAACAAGCGCAGAATAAGTTTTTTCACTTTTTAATAAATTTGATCATAAATCAAAAATGATCATGGCTGAAGTTTTGTTGCAATAAAAATATAAATACAAAAAATGGTCACGTTTGTATGGAACATTTAAATTGCAATATGAAATTGGTAAGTTATTTTTTAAACTAATGAACTATTACTTTATTTCATAATTAGCTTTTGCGGCAAAACCTTGCCATAGATTAAAGGACGATTTTCCTGACATTTTCGTGTAAAAAAAGATGAAAGCGTATAGATATATTCATGGATTGACCATTTCTCAGAGGGCAGATTGTCAAAGACAACAGAAGGAATTATTAACACCATGAAAAGATATATTTGTTTATTCGAAGAGCATCCAGCCTTAAAAAATCTATTATAGTACCACTCTATTCTACTGTTGATAATATTTTTAATTTGCTAAACATAAAAAACTTGAATGAAGTGAATGGTAAAAGAACGTATCTTTTCTTTGTCGATTTTTCGTTCGCCTTTGATACGATACCCAGAAATAGCCTGTTTTATAAATTATCCTGTCTGGGTATTTCATCTAAGATAATAAGATTACTGCAGCAATCGTATGTAAACACTGTAAGTCAAATTTGGGACGGAAATTCGCTCTCAAATTCATTCAATGTTGAACTTGGTGTAAAACAAGGTTGTATTTTGAGCCCACTGTTGTTTTCGCTATATATTAATGACCTGGTCGATGTGCTGCCAGGTAGTGTAAATGTTGCAGGCAGAAATATCAAAATATTGCTTTATGCTGACGACATAGTTATTCTATCGGATTCACCGTCTGAACTGCAACTCATGATTGGTGCTTTGCACTCATATTGCACTAAGTGGTGTCTAAAAGTTATTTTGGACAAGTCTAAAATTGTGGTATTTCGTACAGGCACACGAATTTCTTCGAACCTCAGCTGGATATATGGTGCAGATAATATAGAAAGAACAAACAAAAAGATGGAGACAACATTTTGAAAAAATCAGCAACATTGTCGACGATAACGTAGAAAGCTCCACCGAATCGTTTACAGCAACCAACAACACAATATCTATAGACCCGCCTAGTATTGAAGAGATTACATGCGCTGTAGAAAAACTTAAAAGAAACAAAGCGCCAGGCGAAGATGGGATACCCTCAGAGCTACTCCAAGCCAACCCAGCAGTAGCCGCAGAAATAATTCATCCCTATATACGGGATGCTTGGGTAAACGAACAGTTGCCTAACACGTGGACAAAAGGTCAAATAGTAAAGCTTCCAAAGAAAAATGACTTGACTGAGTGTGATAATTGGCGAGGTATTACTCTGCTCAACACTGTATACAAGGTAACTGCTACTATAATAAATATCCGATTACAAATAATCGAAAAATCACTACGCGATGAACAAGCAGGCTTCCGACCACATTGCAACTGTGTAGATCAAACCAATACCCTCCGTGTAATAATAGAACAATCGGTCGAGTGGCGCACACCGCTTTATTTGGTATTTATAGACTTTAGGAAAGCATTTGACTCGATAAAACGTAGTGCTATATGGGATGCACTTAAAGCAAAAGGTGTACCAACAAAATTAATAAATTTGATTAAAGCTATGTACAACAATACCACACTGCAAGTTCGTCACAATGGTATGATCAGCGAACCCTTTATGACAAACGCTGGAGTTAAACAAGGTTGCCCCCTTTCACCATTACTGTTCGCCGTTGTTTTGGATGAGGTTATGTCACAATTATGCAGGAAAAAAAGAGGCATTGTCTGGGATTTCCAAAACCACCTAGAAGACTTGGACTTTGCCGACGATATTTGTCTTATATCGCATAAGTTTAATGATATGCAGAGCAAAGTAAATGATTTGGTCGCGTTAGCAAATAGAGTTGGGCTGGAAGTTAATATTGCCAAAACACATGCAATGCGTATAAATAACGCAACTGACAACCATATTGTAGTACAAAACCAACGTATAAAATATGTGAAATCCTTTTGTTATCTAGGATGCATGATGTCGGTAGATGGAGGAGTGGAAGAAGACGTTTCACTCAGGTTAAACAAAGCAAGATCAGCTTTTGGTCGGCTAAATAAAACATGGCGATCCCCCCAAATCTCAAAGAATACAAAAATTCGTATATTCAATGCCTGTGTGAAATCCACACTGCTATATGGAAGCGAGACATGGCTCATGACGAAGACTATAGCGAGAAGACTGCAAGTTTTTGTAAACAAATGTTTGCGCATAATATGCCGTATCTTTTGGCCAAACGTAATCACCAATATCGATCTCTGGCGATTGACAAAAGAAGTTCCCATTATTCGCCAAATTGCAAGACGAAAGTGGAAGTGGATAGGCCACACATTGCGACGACCAGTTGGCAGTATCACAAGAACGGCATTAGAATGGAATCCTCAAGGTAGCAGACGCTCTGGCCGCCCAAAAAACACCTGGCGTAGAACAGTCATACAAGAACTCAATATGCAGAACAAATCGTTTAATGAAATTAAAGATGTTTGTAATGATAGAATAAGTTGGAATTTACTTGTAGAAGCCCTATGTTCCCAAGTGGAATAAATAAAGGAAAAAAAAAAAAAAAAAAAAAAAAAAAATATAGAAATAGTAAACAGCTACAAATATCTTGGGGTAACCATCATGTACAACCTGTCTTTAAAAAAAAAAATTAAGTAATAAATTAACTGCATCAAAGCTAGCAATAAATTCCACATGGTCAAAATACATAACAAACCCACAAATTTCGATTAAAAATAAGCTAAATATTTTTAATGCAGCCTGTAGCATGTTATACGCGGCTTAAATATGGAGATATGAAAAGCACGATGAAGTATAGAAGCTGTTTCGATTTTTCATTAAAAAAATTTTATACCTTCCTTCCACAACACCCAATTACATGCTATATCTGGAAACTACCCTGGACTCGCTATATGTTTCGGCGTTGAAACTACATTTTAATTACATAAATAAAGTTCTGAATTTAAGTCAACAACGGATACTTCGTATTTTAGCGGAGAGTATTATATCGCAGAATGTGTACTGGGCAAAAGAATGGTCATATCTCTGTCGAAAACTTGAATTCACTCCAACTAGTTCTGACGCACCCTTATGTACGTATTGGAAACCAATTCTAAAATTACTTCAATCCAAAGAGCGAGAAGATAACCTTATACTTGCAACTTAATTTCGTTGTAGCGCCAGGACTCATGTCAAATTTATCGCCTTATAACACTAGTTTGAAATAATGCACCTATAACATGTACAATATGCAACCTTCATGAACCTGAGAATACTTTTCACTTTATTGGAGTTTGCCAATATTTAAAGAATACAGGAGAACTTTCTTTGGTAACCCGCAACTTAACATAAACGAAGTGCTTAATATCCTGAATGGTCGAAATTATATTGCATTATACAAATACATCCAAGTATGTTTGAATTACAGAAAATTGTAAACAAATGAATTTGAATTTTGAAGTTCTTTGTAAATATCAATCATTTATGTGTAATAATAGATAATATTAATTAATAAATATATTGGTATACTGCCAATCAGGCTTACAACAATAATGTTCAGCCTAATATAGATAAATACTGTAAATGAATTTATAAGTAATCATGTACACACACAAATTATTTAATATATTATTAAATAATAATAAAAAATATTATATTCGAAGAGCACAATGGAGAATATCTATTTATACGAAAGGATTATTTAAAGTTCCTCATCGAGCAGGCCTATGAAGTAGACTGTAATAAAAAAATAAAAACACTTTTTTTTAAGTCTGTTATGTATTTTAAAATAAGAAAAATAAATCAAAATTTAATAGAAAGCGCGGAATCACGCGAAAAAAATTCAACAAAATTGTAAATTGATTAAAAAAAATTTTATATAGATATATATATATATATATTTCATTATTAATACTATGTACCTATCTAGTCAAGTCTATTATTTTGTAATGCGACCTTGTCCAACCTGTTGCTGGATGTGTATTTGTCACCACAAATTTTCGTATTAGTCATTGAACATGATATGACAGAGGCTTAATTATACCGCCGCTGGCTTGTAATATATAATCAATATCACTAAAATGTGATACATAATTTGCTTGATTCACAGGATTAATCCACTCTCGCATTTTTATGTTGTAATATATGGCCAACAGTTGTGCTGCTCTTGCGTTGATGCTGTCCGCCTGGCAAATTTTCATAAGTCTGTGTCACAATATATATTCACACTTCATAAAACAAAATAAAATAAATTATTTAATTCTTTTTCAAACTATTCAAGTGTTTCACCACAAATCGCTACCATTTTTTGATGTAAACAAATAATTGCGGTTCCTTGTGAAGTCATGCGCTATAGAAAAAAAAATAGTGACAATTATATGAAGGTACTCTTAAATACTCTCATTGCTCTGCTTATGTTTTTACTTGAAGCAAAACTTACATATGTGAATGTACGTGTGGATTTTTAGCGCTTGTAGTGGTGTTAACTTTAAGAGCCTTTTATTCCTTTAATACCGAACTAATTTAAATAGAAAATAGTCGGGTCACTAAAACTCAACAATGTCGACTATTTAATAAAAAATGAAGAAAATCGAATCCCGAAAAAAGGAGAAAAAGGGAACCCAATATTTGTCTTATATAATAGATAAGAACCACATATTTTCTGCGACAACGTCATATTTGAAAAAACTCGATTCATGATTGGTTGTCATACCGGTCCTTGATTTCATTCTTGAGAGGATAATTTTTTTGTTTTCCTTATTTCTAAATACAATACACAATTTTGAAAATCATTGCAATACAAGTACGATATCCTGCAACATACGCCAGCTTGACTGCACTCAAATAAAAATAAGATTTATGTAAATTTATAATTAATAAGGTTTTTTAAAGCTTATAGTACCATTCGTGAAATATTAGGCGCATAATAAAAAGATTTGTATAAATTATGCACTATATATTTTAAATTAGAGCTGCTACGAAAAAAAAACTAATAACGCCGTCATGATCAGCGCTCTTGATTTGATTAAAAACTATGAACAAAAGTCTAGAAAATTGTTCAGTATTCCCCTGTGCAATCTTCAAAAAAGTTATTTGTACTCAATTGTTCTGGTTCACTGTTTATGAAACAAAAAATATCTAATGCATAACTGCTTTATAAAAATGTACTTAAAACAAAGTTTACTTAATGAATAAAAATATTTAGAATCTTTCTTATTGGCAATTAAGTTGTGCATTAATTGCTTTCGTTATTGTTGTTACTTTTCTACTCTTGTTTTTGGAAATCGTGGGTCGCATAATTATACAACTGTAAGAGGGAAATAAATAATGAGTTAAAACTTCAAGGTTTAAAGCCAAAACGCTTGGCATTTTAATTCGGCAAATACTTTGTCTTTTTTTGTTGGTAATTTTTGTTTTGTTGTTTGTGTATAAAAGTGTTACATAGAAAAATATAAGAACCTTACACGGAAATTAATACATTAAAAGTATATAAAAAGAATAGCCTTTGCTTTTATCGATTATTTTTTAATAAACCTGGGGAAGAGCATACTCATATTCCCCGCAAATTTGGGCAATTTTTTTAGAAAAAGCGACAATTAAATTTCATATTTTTATTTAATATTTTTCTTTTAAATATAATCTGAAATTTAAAAAAATTCAAGTGGCCATTTATTTAGATGAAGATGTAAGTGAGAGCGAAATTGATTTTGATTTATATAAATTTATTTAAAATCTTTTGAATTTCTAATATTTCTTTAAGACATCACAAAAGTGTTATTGAGTGTACAAGAAAATTAATTGTAAATATATATAAGGAAGTCTCCTTAAAACTTCTTATATCGAATAGTATAAGAAAGAGGAATTTTATAGGAATTGCAACTATTTAGTGATTTCAAAACCGCCGGTCCTGCAAGAATGTCTGCTGTTAAACATCGGTTATCTGAAGTATCAATTATTTAGTAAACGGGTTTCCATTTAAGAATGTGGATCATTTAAGAGGCGAAGAAGGCGTAGAAATAGTTAAACCTTAGTTTGAAAGTCTTATCTAAATAAATTCATTAAAACTTACGCCAATAATAATAAAAAAGTAATAATGTAATGATAATAAAAAAAAACTGGAGTTGGTAAGCCGGTGCAATTAAAAAACATAGAGCAACCTCTACTGTACCCTTCTGAACGAATAATTACAAGAGAAAAGAAAAAGGACATGATGGAACTATTAAAATTTATAAAGCCTTATCTTGAAAAAGGATCCACAATCATAGGAAAGTATTATCGTGCATTATTGGATCAATTGATTGATGCAATCAAGAAAAAACGACCATATTTAAAGAACAAAAAAGTGCTCTTTCTTCAAGACAACGCACCGGTTCACACAGCATTGATACTATGCTAAAATTACGTGAAATACACCTCTAATTGGTTGATCAGCCACCTTATATTCCAGATTTAGCTCCTAGTGACTTTTTCCTGTTTCCAAACTTGAAAAAATGGCTCGCAGGAAAAAGATTCATTTCATTTGAGGAAGTGATTACCGAAACTAACGCGTATTTTGAGGGGTTCCCAAAATCGTATTATTCAGATGGTTTAAGAAAGATGGAATATCGTCTTACTAAGTGTATTGAGCTAAAATGAGACTATGTTGAGAAATAAATGGTTTTTGAAAAATAAATATTTTTTTCCTACTTAGTTAGCTTCAATATCAATCCGCCCTCGTACATACATGCTTTATAAAAACTCAAATAGAAAGACTTCAGAAAGACTTGACACCAATTAATTCAAATTTTGTTAAGTACTCTACATTAGCTTAATATAAAACAGCGGCTAGAACTGAACACACTAAATTTTATCCAAAAGATGAAGATGAGACACGCACCTCAGTATTTATGTGAACAACTTGAATATGTTGGACAACTACAACCATATTATCTCAGAAATGCGCAAGACTTTAGACTGCAATGAGTATTAATCAATGCAATGCAGCGATCTCTGTTTCACAAGAACTTATATTTATAAAATGTGCTACCACATGATGCTAAAACTGAACAAAATTATAACATTTTTAATCATAAACGTGTACAATTTGCTAAAACTAATAATTCATAGAATTTGTATTTATAACGTTGTCAAGCAAAACTTTGAACTTTGTATAATTTTATTTGTTATGAAAAATTTAGAAGTATTTATTATACTACTAAGTAAATCAATCAATCAATGAAATTGAACCACTTTTTTTATCTGAAGCTAATTAACAAAGTCAACGACAGGTTGTTCTGGCACTTACTGTCTCTCCGATCGCTGATGACTATTTCAAAGTAAGTTGGCGACCACAAACTGTTTTTTCCTACTTTGGTAGCTTCAATATCAATCCGCCTTCGTATATGATGACTAAATATTTTAATACTTAGAAAAGTTAATAAATATTACTATGTTTTATATGTTATATAAATTTACTTGTAAGTCAAAAAAAAAAAAAAATAGTGGCTAAAACTATAACACAAAATAGTTATATTTAATGTTAACCAAACTTATTAAAAAGATTTTTTGTTTCACAAATTTTAACTTTAAAATATAATTTAATTTGTGAGGAGACCGCAAAACCATTTTTTTTAGATTAATATAATTTTCATGAATTTTAGAATTCAATGTTTTAAGAATTACTAATTTGTTCTACTTTTGGTTTTGTGGAGTTAGGCCTTTTAGCTTCTAACACATCCATATGTATGTGTATAAATAATTAGGAAATTTAATGAAAGTATATTCAACACTACGTATGATTAATATTTTATGACACAATATTACGTATACGCACAAGGTGTGGAACAACTGGTGACATTTTAATTAAAATTTATAGAGAGAAAAAAATGAATGAATGAGACTGAAATTGACAACTTAAATAATATTTAATAATATTTAACATCAAGAAATAAAAGCTGTAGGCTTGACTAAAACTTATCATACACATTTACGATATTACAAATCAGTCAGATTACAAATGAAACTTTAACAATTTATACCAAACATGAAAACAGTTTCTTTTAATATCATGAAATATTCATTTATTACAAGGCCAACTGAGATTTAAAATAACAAACTTACATATGTGCTCATTTAACATTATTGTATATTATAAAACTATGTTAAGCTCTTAAAACTTGATTTTATTTTTGTAATAAAAACTTATTTGCACTTATAACCACACGGCTCTTGTAAGTTATCAACGAAATCTTTACAAAAAACATAAAACCAACACAATGCACGAAAAAATATATTATACGACACTAATAAAACCAGCCAAGAGTGTGAGTTTAAGAAGTTATTAGTCAAATCAAATACAAGTTAATGCTTGAAAAAGCATATAATAAAGTTGTAAACATTTTATAGGCACATATTTTTCTTAAAGAAAACAATATTATTTTTGACTAACTATAATTTTGTTCCACTTTGAAATTATTTAAAGATTATGCTGAGTGAACGCTGCCATAACTGGTGAACATATGTGTGCTACGGAAACTTTAGTAATTTTTGTTCTTGTTGAACAGAAGTAAAATAATAATCAAAGTTCTCTATGTTTTATGAGGATGTGAAATCAGAAACATTTGCAATGACCGTTGCTCAGGTGGACCGTGTTTATATGCTGCCGAGTCAGCATATACAAAATTTTCCATCACACAAAATGGTTGTTCAAGCTGCATCCAATGGCGAATGAAACTTGGCCATTTGTACACCCAACAAAATGATATTCAATAAAAGAACCATGTATTTCGAAGAGAATGCAGTAAAATCTTGTGTCTGAAGGTAAAATGAGTATATTATTCGATCCTTCAAATCAAAGCATAGTCTATTTTATGATGTTTTCCGAAATATCTACTGCTTACCGCTTATGAGGTGGATCGTGTTAAAATCAATTGTTTTTTTATTTTTCGTTTTTATCCTAATATTGTGGTACAAATAAGAACAAATACAAAAAGTAAATATATATTAAAAATATATTATTATTTATTTTCTTTGGGAGTTATTTTAGTTGTCCTAAAATTGCGGTTTATACACTTTTTTGTTCTTATTTCATTCCTGTTGAGAGTTCTGGGACTTCTTTCATTCGGAGATATTTAATTTATTGTATTAAAAATCATTCAATTTACAAATTTATTAATTTTGCACTTTAGTTATTTCAATTTTTCGTTGGCCCTTTTTCCAATTTGCATGGAAGTTATTTCATTTGTGAGCTGTTATTGCAAATCGTTCGTAACTTGAGATCGAAATTGTTTATTACTTGAATATGTAGTGAGACCTGTAAAAGCATTTTTAAAGTCAAGCTTATGACGTTGTACTCTTTTAAAATACTTTCACTACGTTTATGTTGAGATATACTGCAAAGCGATTGTTCAACACGTAGAAGTCAAATTAGTTTGAAAGTACTAAATGAACCGGAGGAGTAAAACGGGCAAAAAAAACTATTTAAAATGTTTTTGTACCGAAGAAAAATTTTATTTTCCATCACTGATTTCAACAAAAAACTTTTGAGAATTTCACAATTTTCGGCCATTAAAAACACAACGCTACAAAAAATCATCTGGACTATTAAACAGACATGTATGATTGGGTCATGACATAATTCTACAAAAGAAAGAATTCAATCGACATAATGCGCCTGGCAGTTATTGTTAGTTAATTTTAGAAGATACAATAAATAATTATTAGTGTGTTAAAAAAAATTGTTGGATGAACATACAAACCAAACACACACATGCAACCAAATACAAGTATGTGTAAACGACGAACGAAATAGAACGCAACTTTTCGAGTACATCAAAGTCAGTACTTACCCCCATTATTCTTTTCCTTCTCACCATCAAACCCGAGACTTTGCAAAGCAAATTTTTCCTGTGGAACAGGCATTTAATTTTGGTTCATTAAAAAAATTTTGCATAAATCCTTTATTGTGTTATCTTAGGAATGCACTCAAAATTAATATTAATATATTGTTTGATATTTGGAAGCAATATGACTACAAACATTTATAATACTTTGGTTTCATAGTGGTGAGTGGTTTGATACCTCCGAACGCATGTGCTCATATATAAGTTAAGTGCACTGCACAACAACAACAACAACTATAATCGTTTTTGTTATGCTGACAATAAATATTTATGCCATGCTTGCCCTTGAATATTTCTCAAGTGTTTTTAAAAGTGACTGGTGATATGACATCAAATTGTCAAGTGATTGCCGTTAGTACAAGTTCAAGGTTTTTGTGATATTTCATTTATTTTGCTTAAATTGTTGCAGACATTTAAAGTGATGAGTTTATGAAATTTTGTGTTGTCTATAAAGAAATGTAATCGTGCTACAGCATAGAACTTAACGCGTCATCAAATTAAATCATATTGCGCTTTAAACTTCTTCAATGGTGCCAAAGGCAATATGATATTCTGTAAAAGTTTTCTTAAAATAAGGACTTTTATGGGTTATTACTGATGGCGCACTTAAATAAGTTTTACCCAGCTTAGAAAGCCCATTAAAATTATGTACAGTTTTTAATGATATAATAAATTGAGAAAAAATACAAAAACAAAGTATGTATACATTGAAAACTCTACTAACGGACACGTCTCGTAGGCGGTCACTTCTATTCAACGGACAACTTTCTAAGGCCTTTGGTTTTCAACGTGTTTTTAGAACAAATTTCTCTCTCCTAGATAGACGGACACTCGTGTGGCCGGACGCAGATACCTTTTTCTGTAAAATATCTCTAGTAGACGGACAAAAAATAATTATGATACATTCATGAACACAAAATAGGCATACTATTTGTATTTGAGACACATCAACACTAAAAATATGTACATTATGGGTATAACTTATTCCCATTTTTCGCAAATATCAAAATGGCATTAACATAGTCGAATAGTCCATTGAAAACTATTAAAAAAATTGATATTAATTTTTTGCGGTTTTCAAAAAGGTCATCCTTAAGTCCCTGTGCGTCAATATTGAAAGAAAATTTTCTGTAGAAATATTACATTTGAAACAAAAAGAACTTTTAAAATTTTGTTTTTGTTTTAAATGTAATTATACGAAAGAAAATTTTCTCTCTATATCGGCGAACAGGCAGTAAAACGCGATAAAGTTGGAAAATAATTTTTTTTGGGTTTATTTGTACATATAGCCAAAAACTCACACGCACACATTAAATTTTAAATTCATCTCCTTTAATAAATAAGCAACTTTTTTACTTTCTTTTTATTTATTAATAAAATATTAAACATTTTTTTATTACATTTTTTATTATTATTATTTTTTTATTTTTTTATTCTTTACGGATTTAGAAAATCGCTTTTGTGGGTGCGGTTTTTATTTTCAAACGACCCAAAAAAATTGTTTTCGTAAATAACACAATATTCGCTATCGCGTAGTGCTAGGGCCAAAATTTGGTTACACCCCTAATGTACGTACTACATGCATATTAAGTTTTATGATTCCCCTTTTCTGCTATCATTTCCAACATTTTCAAGCCTACAGGCTTAAGTGTAAGTGTTGATTGAGTAACGTGTTACAACAATTTATTACAGAATTTTATTGTAATATTCTCTCTAATATTCAAAGAAAGAATAAAAAAAGAAATAAATGTGCAAGAACAAGAAAAACTTTCAGTGAGTGAAATTGCAAAAATGTTACAACCATAACAAATTTTGAAAAAAAGCTTCTTAATTGTTTATATTTTTAATATTTAATATTGGGAAAACCCGGTTTGCAAGCATTCTAAAAGATAAGGAAGATCTTAAAGTCAGATGGCCATCTGGCGTTAACATTAATTGCAAAAGGGTCAGAAGTTGACAAGATGTGCATTGATTGGTTTGCAATTGCTAGAAGCAAGAATCTACTTAACAGAACCAATCGTTAGGGCAAAGACCAAAGAAATAGCTGAGAAAATAGGTTGTCATGGGTTTTTTGTGTCAAATGGGCGGATAAAAAATGGCGTAAGCGACATAATGTTGCATTTAAATGCATGTGAGAAGAGGCAGCTTACGTTATTTTTAAAGATGTTATGCAGTTTTAGACAAAACTTCCTTGAATACTTAGTTAGTACAAGCCAGAAGACATTTTGAAATGAACTTCACCGTAGACGGACATCTCACGTTGACAGTCAAATTTGCTGTGACGGTCGGTATCCGCCTATGGGAAATATCACTGTAATTTTGGACATGGCCCAGCCCAACAATGGAAATTGCTAGACCCATAAAATGTTTTGGGAGCGGGTAATAACAAGGGAATTTTTCTGTATGTGATTTGGGGTTGACTCAATGAAAGATTTTTGTCAGATTGAAGTTCGAAATTTTGCTTTGTACATTTTGAATTTCAGAAAAATCTCATTTGAAAAAAATTTTATTTATATTTAAGTACAAAAGTTCCGTTTTCATAGTTCGAGTGATGAACTTCATCTTATTGTGGAAACACTTGCGCTTTAATAAAACATTTACTTTATTCATCTCTCGAATTTTAGGGACATCGTAGTAGTTTTTTTTATTTTTTAAAAAACTATAACAATTAGAAGAAAAAAATTCAACATTTTCCCACCTTTTTTATTGCTTTACGAAGTTGTTGTGGTTTCTTGTTAAGCCGTTTGCTTCAATTTCAATGTCAAATCCCTCAGTGTTATTTGAATATTTTACAAGTTACAATAAATATTATTCAATACTGTGCAACACGTACTGTTTACGGCTAAAAACTTAAAATGAAAAAAGAAAAAAACGAATAACTAAAAACCAACAAAGAAATAAAAAAATGCAAAATTTATTTACATATAGTTATTTTCATTTAACATTTCACTTACTTGTCCTCGTATTATGTTTGTTTTATGTGCGTACGAGTTTTCAACCTTGGCCTTTAATATCACTTGCGTAACTTAACTTATATCCCAGTGGTAAAATATTTCTTCTATTAAAAACACACAATTTGTTAAGCTCGTAAAAATATATTTTATTGCAGTTTTTTTTTTATCACAGCCTTAAGAGAATATATCACATACATATTTAGTGAACATCTTATCTGTCATCTAGATGTTTTGCCTTAGCAACACTTAAGCATTTGCAATGTTGAATATTTCTAAATAAAATATTGAATTTTTTAAGACACCAAAAAAGAAAATTAACAGGTTATAAAATTTGTTTCTGACAAGTACTCATCGTAAAAGCTTTTTTTATTGCGAATATATTTAGACAGTAAAAAGTTTGTCAGCAAATTAATAAGTTAAAATAAAATACTTACTTTCACTACTTCTATTTTGTTGATTAACTACATAATTAATTTTAGATGACTATTCGGTGAAGGGGATTTTGGGGAAAAACGGGAACTGTTAATAAGCGGGCAGTACGGTTCTTATCTTCTTTGCTTTTTCTCGGCACTGGAGACTTCGTTTTCTAGGAAATAGATGCTTCAGTAGCCGTTCTGAGTTACCAGACATGGAACTCAAAAATATAAATTCCTTCATTGGGAGCAGTGGGTGGGTGGTTTTTGAGCTTACTTGTGTAATATATTTGACCGTTTTTGCATGGAATCCTCTTCTTTCATCCTTTTTTCAGCCCTAATCTCTCTCTCTCTCTCTTCAATCTCATCTCCGACTATGCCAAGTTTTTGCAGGAAATTTTCCTAGCCAAGAGCTAAAAAAGTGAGTTTGAGTAAATAAGATATTTGTATGCATTCTTTACAAAAGATGAAGAACGATACGGAGAATAATTTAGCATTCTTACCGCAAAAATTACGTTTTTTTAGTTATGGCGTTGTATGAGAAGGGTTGCCGGAAAAAGGCAGATTAAATGTGCTGGATTGCCAAAAACAAAGAATGTTCTACGGTTCAAAAAAATAGTGCTAGTTTTTGTAACATTGCTTTTTAATAATATTGTCAAAAAAATTTTACATTTCAGACATCTGTACATTTTTAAAAAATTTTCGTCATTTGTATAATGTACTGATATTAAATTTCTTTAATTTAATTTGATACGTTAGTTATGTAAATATATTTACATAGAAAATTAATTAATTAAAATTTTATGCCGTTTTCTTTTCTAAAATAAATGCAACATATCTTTTACTTTTTGTCCAAAAAATTGCTATTCAAAGCTTTATCTTAAGACAAAAATTTTGACGCGTAAGTGATGATTCAATAATTTCTAATAAGCTCACTATTTCAAAAAATCATTATATTGCAAATTTTCAATAAAGGGGACAAAAAATGTAGCACTGCTTTTAGAAAAGAAAATGCAAATTGATCTTTCACTGTCAACAAAAGGGCGTCTAATTGTATAAAGGTTGCAAAGAAAATAAAATAGATTCATATCGAATATAATTTGTTTGTTGGGATTTTTGAATAAGTTTCAAAGCCTACTATGCTTATACTATTGTAATTTTTATAATTCTCATTGAGTTTTTAAAAGTTTTTGTACAATTTAAGAGGTTTGAAACATTTCCAAAATATGGTTTAAGGTCTACTCATAGATAACTAACTAGATTGGACACGGCCACCTGGTGGTTTGTATTTGCACTAAAATCTGTCAAAATGGCATCCCAGTGGTAGCACTACGTTAACCCCATCTTCATTAAAGGACAGCAAATGTTTGTTTTGGATATGTCTATCTCTTTTATTTGAACGGGTTAACTTTGTTTACATTTTTGTGTTAAATTTTCACAAAATTTGGCGGAAAAAAATTGGAAATTCTCATTTAGGCGGACTTTTTGACAGAATTTTCCAATTTTTTTGCGCCAATTATACACAAGAAGTGAATAACTTGAAGTGGGTGCTAGCGAGAAGGTTTGCTGTTTGTGTTCAGCAATAGAAGCTGCGAACAAAAAAGTTATCAAGAATCAACATGTAAGTATTTTTTGTGGTTTTTTAAATAAATATTAAATTTTCATTTCTTTTCAGGAGTCTTAAATGCATCATGGGCTGTCCAAAAGGAGAGAAGCTTCATCGTTTTCCGAGAAATCTGACAAGGTAATTTATATAAGAAGTGTTAATTAAGAAGTGCAAAATTAAAACAGGAAACTTTTGAAAAGTTTTTGGTTTTGAATGGAATATATTCTGTCCAAAAACAAAAATTGTCTGCATCACAAGTAACTGTTTCCTGTTTTAATTCCAATTGGTACAATCAAGTTAACCAATAGTGGTAAAATAATTATGTGAGTGTGTTTAGTTGTTTTTCGTTTTTGTTTGGAAGACAACCGCTTTTGAAAATTGTTCCAGCTGTTTGGAAGTAATATTTTCTAGCTGTGTCTTGATGTCCGTGGCTTTCAATTGGTTTGACCGATTTAAACTTAGTGTTTTTTCCTTTTTTGTGTGTAATATGTTAGTTATTTTGTAAAAATAAGTTGAAAAAGTGTTAAAATTGAAAAATCGTATCTAAATTCAATGGAATTTTGAATTTACTATTATTTTTAAAAAGCTTTTTGTGTTTTAATAAGAGTTAAAAAAACAAATTTATTAAAAAATTTTCTACATTTCAATATTAAATTCATTATATATAATTACAGCATACAATTTCTGTCACCAAATCGTTGTGAGAGTCTTCATTGGATGCGAACACTTTTGTTTGTTGACCAAAATGGTGGGCTAAAACGTTATCATAAAAAGCAGAAATATTAATTATAATGTTCAATTTTCATATTTTCAGGTAGCTAAGAAAACGCACCGCTTAGAAGCTTACTCTTTCGACCACCAAACAGTCCTGGAATCGACCAGAATGTCCGTCCAGTCTTGACTCAAATGGTATGCATAAAAATGTATTTAAAGAAATCAAACATTAATATTGTGTTTTATCTTTATCTTTCCATGCATGAAAATTACTTACCATCAATTGTGATGTTTTTGCCGCCGCCAAACTGTTGTGGGAGTCTTCAACACTTCCGTCCACTTTTGTTTACCAGGGCAATTTTTTTGAATCCAGGCAGTCTTAAAAGCAGGTGAGTACTTCTCCAAGATTTAATGCTTATAAAATGATATTAATTTTACTTTTTATAATTGTTTTCACTTATTTAATTACATTTTACTTACTGTTTTCGTTTATTTCCCAGAAATTTTGCTGCTGCTACAAGTTGTTGCACATGGATTTGTCTTCAACCACCTTCCAGTTTGCCTGTAAGTTAACAAACAAATTACACTTCAAAAACCAACTATAATGTATTATATTTTCTTTTCAGCTTATACTTACGATTTGTTGATGAGATTAAGAGCAGCAATTTTATTTAAAATGAACATTTTTATATTTTTCAGATAAATAAAGGAAAATTTATTGCAAACAAACTTTTTATTAATTTTCTTTGTTTACATTTTTTATACAATTAAGGTAATGTATATTTGTTGCCACTCACTCATTGTTTTTGAGAATGCCATATATATTTTTACTCTTCACAATATCAGGTTAACCCCTCATGATATGGCCATTTTTCAAATGTCAAAGTTGCTATATCTGTTTAGTAGTCTGTGGGTCTACTGATGATTTGGCATTAGCACCAATGAAATGCATGTATATAGACTACTCGTAGCTAAAAAACCCTCAACAAACAAAACTTTTGGAATACAAAATATTTTTTATTTTATACATATAAGATCAAATTTTTGTAGCCGAAAAGCTTTAATATATATTAGTTCACTTTATGCTAGGAACACAACTGAGAGGAAAAACGAATTTTTGGGCGCGAATATTCGTCATCAAAATTAAAATACATTAGTGTATATGGAAATACATATAATCATGACCGCGTCGAAATTCGTCATACACTGCGAACTTTGCAATAGATTTATTTCTATTTCTTAGGTCGCCGTACGACGAACAAATCAGTACCATGTGACCATTTTCGTTTTTAGTTTTTAAGTTTCTTAGTAAATAAAGCTTCTTATTACTTTAATAATTGTTTTATCGTTATTTTATAACATTTACAATAAATATATAAAATAATTAACTTCAAAAATTGGTTTTAGTTGTGTTTTTAATGTTTCTTTTTTAAGTATGAGTTATTTTCTTTAGTACAGTCACACTACCAGCTGTTATAATATAAAACAAGCAAACAAAATAAAATTAAAAAATATATTTTGGTAAATAATTTTGAAAAAATGGATGCTAGTGAGATAATAATTGAAAATTAAAAAAAAACACGAATGTTTGTATGATCTTGCATCTCCTCATCAATAGGCGTTCTTCTTGAAAACCTTTGTAATCTTTCCTTAAGAAAAATTAGAAGAACATTAAACTTTTAAATATTCGCTATTTTTGCTTTAAAGAAGTGTTATTCATCCTTGGACTTAAGTTCTGCAAAACCACTTCTTTGGAATCCAAGGTCGTTTCTATTAATGTTTACCGGCCGTACCCACCACCTTCTTCGTAATTATTTACGTACAAGCAAAAAAGCTTTCACCATGATAAACATTATATTAATTATTCTAATAGTTTTCAAAAAATTTTAAACTCTTTGATTCATTTTTATTTTATTTCTTAGCACAAACAGTAAACAATAACTATCAATTATAACAGCTGTTATTTTTTCGTCGTTATTGTGCTTATTGTTGGACGAAAGTCGTCGTTCGTCTCAGTTGTGTTCCTAGCATTAAGAATATTCAAAATATCAACCATATTATTTGCATCTTCCTCACAGACTAACTCATTTTTGTATATTTCAGATGAACCGATTTTTTTTTTGCAATATCCTCCTGATATATCTAAGGCAAGGACATAACTTTTATGCCCAATGTTTATTTATAAAAATCTTCAAAGAATTATTATTCAAGGCATTTTAAAATAAAAATCTACTTACATTTAAATAGGAGGAATATTTTTTTGGCCTTCTTATAACTATTATAAAAGATTCTAATTTATTTGCGTCTTTCATAAGAGTTATAAAAGACCTTTATATTTTCAGCCTTCTCGTAACTATTACAGAAGATTTTTATTTTTCTAGGTTTTCTCGCGACCCTCATTTTTATTGGTCATCTATATCAACAAATACTTAGTGTGTGCAAGCTCTAAAAAGCCTTAATTAAATAATGGCTATGCAAAGACCGAAAAAAATTGTTAAGAGAATAAATAAAAATCTTTCATAACAGTTATGAGAGGACCAAAATTTTAGAACCAAAAATTTTCCAGCTATTTCTTCTTTGACCAATTGAATATTTAACAAATAACAGCAGTTATTTTGGGTCCCTGGTCTAAAGTATAGCAGCATACGTTGTCTAATTTCACATCCGGAAATAAGAATTCTTTGTTATATTTTGCGTATATTGCAAAGATGTTAAAAACCTCCACAAAGTTGTAGAAAAGGCAGCATATACTCGTATATTTGTAGGTTTTCATACAGAGAACTTATACTTAACTTGATATTATGTATGTGATTTTTGAAGTAATTCTGCGATCTAAAAAAGTGCTAAAAATGCTAAATAATTATAAAAATATGCTAAACTAGCATTTAGCATTTTTTATTAAACTCTTACTGCTAACTCAGAAAAAATAATGCTAGATCTAGCACCGATAGTTCTAAAATGGCAAGTCTGTAAATGAGCAAAATCTGCTGTAATCATTTATAACTACGCACTGCGAACTGTCACTTTACGCTCTCAATTTGTATCTTGATTTACTGTGTTTTTGGTAAACGAAAGCAATTTAGTAAAATGCAGTAAAGTTCAGTAAAAATTTTTACAAAAGTCAGGGTATTCGAACGCACTTAATCTTTGATTCCCCTGCTGCACACTCCTCTGCACCAATTTAATCACCTCAATCCATCTCTCATATCATCTCTTTCCTCAAGTAAACACAAAGGGACCATATTTACTTATTGAACTCTAATTTTACTGTTTCACCAGTAACCTGTCAACTTAAGCTAAACTATATGTCAGTGATTTTGATAAGTAATTGTCTCGAATAACATCACCATATTTAATACATTAGTTAAAATGCCACAGCGAAGTATTGAAAAATATGTACTTAATATGCTGTTTAGCATGTTTACCAATTATTTTGGCATAAACGTTTTTGATGCGTTAACATCATGGACTTTATCTGCTTTTCATGTTTTGTTTTTCACAGTTTTTATTATACCGTGCAAAGATTATAATCTTATGCAAATTTTCATGATTATCCCTCACATACCGAATCAACAATTTCAAATAGAAGGAGTCGTTTGACTCTCCTCAAAAAAGTTATTTCAAGACATACTCAGTTATTCATGAAAACCGCAAGTATGCGTATATAAATATTAGATATACTAAATGATATCATTTTAATTAAAACCTTTTTTATTTTATTTGTATACTAGATAACTGCTCACACTTCCATACATACTTCTGTACGTGTATATGTATGTAGTCCTTTGCCGTTCATAATCAGACCATACTTATAAACACAAAATATTTATTCTAAAGATTTATGCACATGTGAAAATATTCGTATACAAAACTAAGCAGAAAGAAAAGGCGCTAATTAACTCTATAATAAGCTTCATATTTTCTAATTAAAAAGAAACACACAAATAAATTCATAATAAATGTTATTCTGCAAAGTAAAATCTTTCGTACTTCTATATTAATATTGAAGTCTTATAATTACAGTGAAGGAATTTTGTTTGTACAAATTTCTTCGCCTATACAATTGTAATTACTCATTTAGTTTAAAATACAATGAAAACTATACTTGGAGATGCCAACACAACCATTAAAATTCGGCCAGTTATTTTAGCAAAAAATTGAGTTACGAGTATGTGGTTAAATAATAACTATGAAATCCTAAATTAAAATATTAACGCCAGTTTTCATCATCTTCGATTACAAAATAATCATAACTTTAACCAAAAGTTTGGCTTATATGTATTACACAATGTATGATTAACTCTTTTACCCCCATTAACACAAGGTTCAGTTATGTTTATTTAATTTTAAATTTTACTAATTTTCAGTAAGTCTAAACTTAATTTTTAATTGGAAGTTAAAAATGTTCATTAACAATAAAAAAATATAGTTAACTTACAGTTATCAACTGTTGTGAATCACACCAGGAGTTTATTTTTGAGAAGTGCAAAAAAAGAAAATAACACCATCATCCACAGACATCTGAGCACGATTTCCGCTCAAAGATGTGTATTTTTCAGATGGTAAAGCTTAAATCACAATTTTTTTTTAAGAATTTATGAAAAATATTTTGAAAATAAACAAAGAGTAATTAATTTTTAATGTCATACTTTTTTAAAGTTAAATATTTAAACTCCTAAAATATTTTAGTTAATTTTATTTTAAAGTTAAATTTCAACACAGCTTCGTGTTAATGAATTTTCACTAACCAAAGTTAAAGTCTTGAATTTAATGTTAACTTCAAGTTAACTTTTTTTTGTTAAGGGCCCTTAATCGGCACAATTTAACAAAAAAGTTGATGTTAAATTTAACTGAAGGAAATTTGGTGGTTGGCACTTTAATCGGAAAGTAAAACAAATAAAATGGCTAGGAATATGAATCAGCATTTACATTAAAAATTGCATGTCTGAAAATAGTATAACTTTAAGCTTGCGCCAAACAATAAAAAAAAAATAAAATATTTCAGCAAATAACATATAAATATTAATTATCATAAAAGATTTTTCCAAGCTTTAGGTCAATTTATATAAAAAATGTGTATTATTTATTTTTTAATTTTTTTTTTAAATTAAAAAATAAATAATACACATTTTTTATATAAATTGACCTAAAGCTTGGAAAAATCTTTTATAATTATTAAAAAAAGGTCGAAAAAATAAGAGAATATTAATATTAATTATCGAAATACAAAAGACAAGACAATGACAAACTAAACATAAATAGAAAATAGCTTGATCTTAGCAGCCAATAGTGCTGTAAAAGCGTTACAGTAATAATATCTGTTATATAAATATAAATATATTGTTTGCCAACAGATTTTCTTTTTTTTTGATTAAATGGTAGACATCGTTGAGCTTTAGTGACCCAACTATATTCTATTTAAATCAGTTCATAATTAAAGGAATAAAAGGCTCTTAAAGTTGACACCACTACAAATGCTAAAAATACACACGTACATTGACTTATGTAAGTATTGGTTTAAGTAAAAACATAAGCACGGCAATGAGTGTGTTTTAGAGTACTTATGAGTAATAAAATTTTTTTCTCTTCAAATGAGTGAAGTTGAAAAAGAAAAAGAGATCAGGATTAAAAGAGGTGAGAATCAAATATGGATGTACAAGTTCATTTTGTATGGATGTGTAAACTTCAAGCAAAAACTTAAAAAAGGAAATGTGCGTGTTTGTATGTAATTTTATTTTGTTTATTGTTTTTTCCAGGGGGAAGGGAATAGGCAATTAGGTATTTTTTTCTCTTAAATTAATGTAGCTAAATTAGGTATACGTTTAACCTGGCGGTCGAATTTCGGCAAATAAACGTTCTCTAGTATGAAGTAGTTATCTATCAGAGATTTAAATTTTGTACTAACCAAAGTTGATTTAACTTGTAAGAATACATAGAAGAAATTTTTATATTCCAGTTTTTTAAATACTGTTAATTAGTTAATAGTCCTGACCACTTGTATCCACCGAGATATGTGGTAAAATTGAACAAAGAACGCGACCTCAAAATCAATACTGATCCGTTCTGCTGGTCTGGAAAATAAATGTGCTAATTGATGTTCCGCTATTCTCCAGCTGAGTAGCAAACGGTCTCACTTAATGACTTCCAACGGCTTCTGTTGAGAGTTCTTCGTAATACCTCGTTCCATGAAAATCCTGCACTAGTCACCTTTGCGATGCGCGAAATTGTTTTTGGATGTCCACTGCGCCGGTAAATCTGGAGGTTTGTACTGCAGCGCTGCCTTGGTTACATCTATCCGACTTTCCTTCAAAATTTAATTTCAGGATATCGTACTGGATTGGCTGTTTGTTCGTGTATCGAAAGCTCAGCGTTATTTATTGTGTTGGGCCGAAAACATTGAATGATCCATCGTAAGCAACGGCCAGTAAAAAACTGCAGTCGTCGTTCGTCGCTTTTGTTTCTTTGTAAGATGTACAATCATTTAAATATAATTTAATGTGATAAATTATTAAATAATTGTAAGTTTTTAAAATGTTTGATATTTTCTATTTCTATAATATATAATGCTTTTTTAATTTAAAATAGAAAAAAACAAAATCCGGAAGATGCTAAGAAAATATTGACGAAACGTTTTTTTAGTTAACAAAAAAAATATATAAAAAACTTATTATAATGATACTAATTTATAAAACTTTTAAAAATACACAAGGCGTACAGAAAAGGACGTAGAGAAAAAGGACATACTTTTTAATCGTCGGTAACACAGCGGGTGCAGCTGGTATTACAATAAAAATTATAAAAAATTAATATATTATTTTTATTTTTGCTGCTAAAACTTTGTTTCAAATCTTTTGTGGAAGTAGGAAATTAATTATATTTCCAAAAATTAAATTGCTGGTTAAATCTTTATTGTCTTATGTTTATAACTTCAAGAAATTTAACCGCTTTAAAAATAAAAGCACAGTAATAAAAAAACTTACACATAATATTTTTGTGCTCTATGGAATTATTTTAAATAATAAAACAGACACCAACAGTTGGTTGCCATTTAATCTTTATGATAAAAAAGCAGCAAAAAACAACAAAAATAAGCAAAAGTCTTACAATGAATTTTCCAAACAAGTATCTAAACATTTTTCAAGGAATTCCTGTGTCTTTTTCATTCGAAAAAAATAGAATAATATAAAAAATAGACAACATGGAGTTCTAACCCAAAATGTGATTTATTATTAAAGGAAAAAACTTTACAAGTACTTAAACAAAATCTTCAACAAAAACGCACTGAAATTTGTTTATCATTAAACAAGAAAGTCACGAAAAGTGCGCAGACGCTTGACTGCAAAGAAGGATACGAAATGTGGATTGCAAGAGCGGCTGTTGTGAAAGAGTAAAATTTCCTAAATGATTTTAAAGTTTTAAAGTTGTTTTATACAAAACAGAATAAACAAATTTGTTTTGTGATAAAAATTATGTTCTTATGTAAATAAAAATATTGAAAGAAAAATAATAGGAGAGGGAAATTTAAATTATTAATTTGATAATGTTTGTAAAAGCTTTTACTATTTAAAAGACACAAAAAAGTTTATACAAACTGTAAAAGTTTCTATGACAATTGAACCTAAATCAATAGAATATTAGAAATTATGATTTATAATGTATTCATTGTTTATAAAATATCTGTGTTGTACAGGACTTTGGGTATTCTTCAAGTGTGATAGAAAGAAATTAGTTGAAAGACGAAAAAATAACACTAAAATGAGTTTGAAATACAGTTGAAAATAACATAACAAAAATTGCACTGACACTGCTAGGGCCACCGCAAAAGCCATGGCCACCATATCTGCTGTTACCTAGATAACAGTGACAGCAAGTTTTAATATTTAAAAAAAACAACAAATTTATCACAACAGCATTGTAAATTACGATAATACTCACCTCCTGCTGCACATCTTATAGTAACAAATTCACGTAAAACTTCATCTCTTATAAACGTAAAAAAGATGTCAACAGCTTTCAACAAAAATATCAGAAGCATTTATCGTTAAATGCACCTCAGCCAACACATTTTTATCAATTTTTTTCATTTGCAGAATGTAAACCAAGTTCAACGCCCACAGCGAATCTATTGTTGCAGTCTACTGCTCTGCTAGTCAATACATCAACAACATCCCCACACATCTTCTCTTGCACACTCCACAGCTAAAGCCTGCTACTCTGTTTAAATTTGCGAAAAATGTTGAGCAACATTGATTATTTCGTTTGAAAATTTTAGCCACTAGCCAGTGGTGACAATATCACGTTTTAGAAAAAGTGTATCGCTTTTATTGCCTTGAAATGCGCAAAATTGTTTCTCTTATAAAAACAAAAAAATGTGTTTAACAAAAAAAATAAAAACGATGATCATGATTAAAACAAATGGACTAGAAAATAATATTAGGAGCTGCAACGTATCAATTAATGCAAATCGCAGCTGCTGCGAGGATCTCGCTGAAGACAAACGATCTGCAAAAAGCACTTATCTTCATTTACATTTTCCATTATTTTAATTATAAATAAATAAGTGATTTTCGTATTTGGAAAATATGTTGTCAGAAACATTTTGTAAATGAAAAAAATGCTGACAGAAACATTTCGTACGTTTTTACAGAATAAACAGAGTACAACTTAAGCCACATTATTTTGCAATTATTTCGCATACATTTATTTGGCAGCAGTTCGCACGAAACGATGAACAGAGTACCATGCTCAAGTGTGAAGATATTGTATGTGGGAAGTATCACAAAATGCCAGAAAAGTAAAGACAACAACATCACATCTAATAACGCACTTTGCCGTAGAGTTTTTAACGCTGCCGCTAAATTTGAAAGCAATTTAGAGCACTGCAATCACCACCTGCATTCTATTCGGTTCTTTTGCTGATTGAGCAATCATACTGCACAAAATTTTAACCAATAGTGATCACATCATGTTGGTGCTCAAGCTATAAGCTGTGCAATCCAAGTTACTCCAACCTATGAATGTTCGCATCACTTGTAACAGCACAGCTCCCGAAACGGGCGTCATTTGAGGGTGTTCACTTGTTACAACAACATTCGTCGCGGAAAATTCCACATGTTGAGTGCTGTTGATCCACAGGCTGTTAATATGGATACAGTTAATAAGGTATTCTGGTATTTAAAAAGTCAAAAGGATATGCGAAGTCCTTTTGACTACCAGATAAGGATACATCATATAACAGAGCCGTGATAAATTCAAAAGCATATACACTTGCTAGAAAAAGTCTGCGAACAAAAAAATTTAAAGCTAACAAAATGCATAAACTTGACACAATAAAGTTTCTTATAAGTTCCAAATTAAAGTTCATTATACATATTAGAGTATTCACTTTATTAATCCTTGTTTGATTAATGGAGTAAATTTTTTCAACTATTTGATAATGAAAATAGTTCATTTCGATTAACGAATAACTCTAACAATTGATGTCAATTAATTGAGTAAAATAAATTTCTTGGTAAATACGTTTTTTTTTAATAGAAAAATATTTTTTTCTAACTGATTAAATCCCTTAAAACTAAGATAAATATTATTACCTTTTGTATTTATTTTCATTACATATTAACCATCGTTCGTCATCGTTAGCTAATATGAATAAAAATTTCCATCGCATTTATAAATGTGAAAACCGTGTACTGTCAGATTAAGGGTTATTTGAGTTTAGAGACAAGGAAATATTGATACTTTCAGCGATCGCTAGACGTGACCATTAAAGTACTCAGTAAAAAGATTTCGCAACATTAATTGAGTTGGATGGAATAATAAACTTTTTAGTCAACATTTTAGAATAGGTGAATAATCCCTTTTCAAACTTGCTTGCCTTAAGGCCACAATAAACGAGAGGCGAATTAAAGTAATTAGTACACTTACTTTCTATCTTAATTCAGCAAGGTTCCCAATAATGATAATTTTTTAAAATATAGCTCGAAATTTGAAACAGTTTGCGATCATATTGTATAATGGCTTGTTCTACATTGAATCTGATCAAAATGTATCAGACGATAATATATTGGAAGACGAAAATGCGGATCTAAATGAAAACAATCACTTGTGTGAACTTAACAAAACTATAAAAAGTGTTACAAATTCTAAAAAAAATCTAGCACGAACTCTCTTAGTTTAATAGATGATTTAATCTATTTAGATAAGACAAAGAAAATATCAGAAAAACAAGATAATCTTTTAATCTTTTCGCTTTCATTAAAATTTACTTTAAGTGAAAACGTGTTTCCAACATCAAGTTTTATTAAAACTGTTTAAGAATCAAACATCTAAAGTGTGTAATATTTTTAAAAGACTATTTTAAAAGGTTTGATTCAAATCTGGGCAACAGTACAATTTTTCATTAAACATAATTTATTTATTTTTTTATTTTTTATATTTTTTTTATCATATGAACATTAAGAATATAATTCTTTTATAGTTCAGTAACATTTCCAAAAAAAGATCATAAAAAGTAGAAAAATACATCGAAACATTATTATAGTAAGGAAATTTTTTGTAATATTATCAATTTCTATTTAGCTAATACAAATAATTTTTAAAAATAACTTTAAAAAATACAAATATGGATGCAAAATATTATTTGATAGTACTATTATTTTTGATATACTATTATTTTGTAAAAGTCTTAGAACTTTATTCGTAGGTACTACAAATGAATTGTTGTTTTATTGTTTATTATTATTAACTACTTACTTGTTTTATTGTTCTTTTTTCTATTAATATAATAAAAGTATCAAATCAAAAACATATGTGTATTTCTTCCATTGGATAGAATTATTTGAAAAATTGTTTAAATCCCAAAATCGATTATATCCTTACTCGAATAAAACCACAAGTCAAGTAAATCGATACTGTAATACGTATAATTTAAAATGTAAAAAAACTAAGTACTAAAATTTTAGAAAGCTGACTATTCCTACAAGAGCAATGACGGTCATTAGATGTATCATCTGCTGGTCATTGCTGATGGGGAAATATATCAGAAGTCTCTATCATTTTATTAAGGACAATATGATAAAACCTATGTACACATTCGTGTACGTGTGATTTTGTTTATATATATATATATATACGAGTCTTAATGAATTCGTGACGACCGGTCTGATTTCAGACAAACTTCCGAAATGTCTTAACGAATTCGTTACGACAAATAAATCCGTCAGAAAAAGTCGAAACCTTTGGTTTGGTGGGGAAATACAAAATTGATGCAAATGTGTTAGAAGATAAGTTTTGTATGTGTTAATTTGCCATCAGCAATGTCTTGTAAGGTACGAATCGGTAATACCGGGAAATGTGATTTATTAAGTGATTGTTCGGCGAGCTCAACTTATTTTTTATCTTTTTTTTAAGGAATTTTAGACTAGATATATAAATTTATAAATAAAATAAATCTATTTCGATGATCACGAATACACAAATTATTACCAAATCTTACCCCACCTCTGATCTTCTAATTTCATACCAGTAATTAACAATATTTAGGTATTCATATCATTACTTTAGTGTTAATGAAGATGGCCCCATCGAAAGCCATATTTTTGAATTGAATTCACTTCAATTTTATTTAAAAAATTTTGTGGTTACTATATGGGATACATTGAAATTAGGAATAAAATTTCAGTTTGGAAAATAGAATGGAAAAAATGTAACGTGCGTCACGTAGAGTGAGCCACAACCGGTTCACGTCCTTTGATAAAAAACGAAAAAATGTGTTGGCTGCAAATAAATTATTTTAGAATTGTCTTATATTCATCTTTCTTTTAGGAACTAGATTTTGTGTGCTTCATTATGCAAATTTGCTAAAAATTACGAAAACACACTTCAACTTTCAAAGTTAATTCCGTTTTTTTGAAGCGTGAGTCACAAAACTTTGTGATCAATTATTTCGCAACAAATGCTTGCTAAAAAGTTAATTTTATGCCGTTTATATCCCATGCAAAAGTTGAAGGTATCTCTTTTGAAAGACCAAAAACTTGTTCTATATTAATGTGAAAACGCGTACGTTCATCATGCAGGATTTGTCCATTTATCAAAAATTCATGTAGTAGAATAAACATAATTTTTTATAAACATTTATATAGTTACTAATAACAAGTCAAAGTTTAAAGATATTTTTAGAGTGAATTTAAGCAAACGAAGTACTACTTAGTAAAAGGCACTGAAGTACAAAAATTTATATTAGACAAATCTGAAATTTAAGTTTGAAATATATTCTAAATAAATTAATCACATAATGCTTTGATAATAATAATTAAATTATTGAAAATATAATACTTTACCTTATAAAAGTCATTATAGTTTGATTGCAAACCATAAATAGAAAAGATTGCCCAACTAATTGACAAACTGTGGTGGAAGCTTTGATTGGTGATGTGATACGTATACTTAATATTAATTGATTACATATTAATCATACGCTTCAGTGCCTCCAGGGGGATTTCTGATAATTGACTGTTGGGATATATGTAATGATTTATTGGTTATACACTTAATTTGCTAATTTAATTCTGAAGCACAGTAGACATTTGTGGCTGTAGTCTGTATTTCATTAAACAATTTTCTTCCGAAGAGTTTAACATAAAATTGTTGTTAAAAACATTTTTATGTACGTTTATTAGGGTATTCAATCGCTTAATCGATTTAGTAATAAATTAACTGCGTGATTTTTTAAAAATTGTCTAGTTTTGATTCACGATTAAATCGACTAATTTGTATCGATTAACTGTTGGAGCAAAATTTTATAAACAAACTGAACAATCGTCAATGTAGCAGTTGTTCAGAATTCCACAGAGAAATAAATTTTTAACTCCTTTATCGGCGAAGTTAGCTTATTAAAATTAACTGTTCGTTTTTATTAAAATAAGATAAATGTGCAATCGTCCATACAAATATTTTGTGTCTCTTGAGATTAATCTTTCATGATGAATAATTCTCAAAAATTTCAATAATATCGAAACACCCAGAGAAAATGAATAATCACCCAAATAATTTTTAAAATTTTTAAAATTTCGCTCATATATGAACGACACTAAGAGAAATTTGTGATTTTTCGTTGTGATTTTCAAATAAAGAATGCTAGACTGAACATTTTTGCCACAGATATTCGTTGCTCTAGCATGATTTTTTGAGGTTTTATAACGTGAAAAATGAATGAAATGTATTTATTTTCAAAGTGTTTGTCCTACTGGGAAGGTTTTCGTCTAAACCGCATGGCACTCAATGTGTTAAGCAATTTCTCTTAGGCTTTTGTCCGTTCATTCAGCTTTTTTGAGTAATTAATTTTTTTATACATTTAGGTATTTTAACTTAATAGCCTAAATAGATGGACGATTACTCATTTTGTTGTTTTGGTGACTCTTAACGAAATTTTGAGGTGGTTTGTAAATTTTTTTTGGTCCTTTTTTCACTGTGAATAGCAACCCCAAAAAATTCGTCTACTGAATATATGTATATGAAGGTGCTGTGGATAAGTTTTATTTGGCTGATTATTCGTACAACCGAAATCGAAACGTGTTCAGTAATTCTGCCTCTTCAATATGTTAGAAAACTAATATTCAATAAAAATAATTTTCACATATTTTTTTTAGTATTATAAATTTTTAATCGCACTATTTCCCATAATTAGTATTTTAAAAATGTAGTAAAATAATCAATTTCAATTTGTTTTTAGTGAAAATTTTAATATTTCACTACATATGCAAAATATTGATTATGGAAAATAGTGCGATTAAAAATTTAAAATTCTAAAATTTTAACAATTTCTATAAAAAGCATCAGTTATTTTTTTTTCAAATTGAACTACCAATAAGTATTAAAATCTGAACTCTAAAATTCTCAATATAATTATAAGCTTAGTTTCCACAATTGCCTTTGTGATTGCTTGTTAACTTTTTTCATGCTCGTCCAAATATAAAGTGCTTTATTTCTATTTTTCAACCAAATTTGAACTCTGTAATTTGAAACTTCAAGAAATGCAAAATTAATGAGACACAATTCAATCAAATAAAATTTTTCCAATATCGCTGAAATACTACCAGTTAGTTCTAAAACATACAACGAATTGTTTATATATTAATAAAAATTTATGAAAATAAATCCATCATTTTTGGTGCAAACCCCAAAGTGAAAAAATTAAAAAAGACGAATAAGTTAAAACATAAATTTCTGGGCTAAAAGATAAAATTAGAGTTTCAATTTGTTCTCGAAAATGTTAAGCTGGGATTGAGCACAAGCTTTTGAATTTAGTAGACTTCAATAATTGTTAAAAACACTGTTCAGCACACACATACACAGCCTAACAAACATTGTACCTGCATTTATGTAAGTGTGAATAATTTCATATTCCATTGTGTGTTATATCCGCTTCCTTTAAATACTGTTCGTTATTATTGAATCGTTTTTTTTTTTTCACTCGCGTGGATAAAATATTGAATATTCTATATTGTTTTAATTGTTTTGTGGTTTTTTATTGTGCTGCATTTTTGGTAAAAGTATGTGAAGCATTTTATTTCCTGAATGATTGCCGGTCCTTGTTTTGGAGTGTCATATTGACATAAGTTCTGATGCATTTAAGGTAAATTGTGGATAAAATTTAATAATATGTTTACATCTTTGTCATTTTACTTTTTGAAATCATAGTTTGTTGAAAATTACGTTGTCAACTGAACGGAAAGTAAAAAATGTGTTAATTAGTGAAGAAGTATGAATGATTCGCATCTTTCAGACATTTCAATTTTTAAGTTGAGTCTTTCAGAATATTATCTTTATATAAACAATACTCATACTGATGGCATTCCAAATGGTCTGTAATCATTCCAACCTTTTCCACTTGTTTGTCATGGAAAAAAAACTTTTGACAAAGGTGCTCTTAAACAATTGATGAAACTTAAGACCAGTAAGTTCATCTATAAATTTGGCATCTACTACGGAAACAATTTATATGCCCACGCTAATTTTATTTTCCAGAGCAAACTTTACAGAAAGCACTCATGTATGTGTAATACACATTGTGTATGTTCTCAAAAGATCTCTCACTCGATAATCTTTCGATTGAAATCGATCATCGTTGTTCCTGCTTTTGGATTACAGTTTGGACTCCCCACAGTTCGCTTTTGCTTAACATCCCTTTTTAAGCTTTACGGCATCTAAACGGATACTTTCCAGTTTTCGTAGTTTAGACTATTTAAAACTTTCATTCTTTAACTAAATATTTTACCACACAAATTTTAAAATATTTTTTTTACACTTTTAAATACCACAATATCTTGTCGGAGTACCTTTTTGAACAAACTTTAAACAATAATATTTTTTAATGAAATCCTTCTTGGCTTCGTTCACAAACATTATTATCCTTTATTTCACTCCTTAGTAACGAAGCAGCCAAACTCACACAACATATTGAGGAAGAACTACAAATAATCACGAGATACTTGAAAATAACTTTAGAAAATATTGGAACTGTATCAATATTTTGTATCTCTTAGATACAAAAGCTAATAAATTAAGCACTTAAAAAGTTGAAATAGAAATTTGTAGCGACCCATAAACTATTATGAAGCCACGAAAAGCAATTTTGGTTTGGCTCAAATAAAATACAGTTTGTTGCTGTTCTATAATGGCATGAACAATTGTAAAATGCTGGCTGAAGAGACTTAATCAGAAAGCTTCGAAGGGTAAGGAAATTGTACAAAAAAAAAACATAAACATAAACATAAACGTCCATAATGTGCACGACATACAGTCTATTTTTGGAAACATGCTTTTGACTTCAGAGATTGTATACGGGCCATTTTGTTAGCAACTCTTCAAATTTGTAGTTTAACCACAATAGATTGTAAAGACAAATACAAAACAAATATAAACAATTTATTGATTATATGGAAGCAAATAAAGGGAGTAGGTGGTGTTGGGTAAAACTAATAGATGTTCATCAGTAAAGAAAAATGAAGAGTATTTTTGAAATATTATATATTATAACAATATCCGAGAAATGTAGCAAATCAGTATATTTTTCGAAAGCCTTAAAATGTCTCATTTGGATTCGATTGTTAAAAATGAAATAGGACATCTGATATGTCCTTTTTAATATTTGGGCCCAGATTAGCAAACGTATAGCTGAAAAGTATTTCCTGTCATAGACCGGCTGGTCAAGATACAAGTATCTGTTTAATTCAAATGGCGTCGACTTGTCATTTAAAGCTGTTTGAAACGCCATATCAGTCAACTGCGATCGCCACAGAGTCAAGATTACAGACCTTTTATGCCTTGAAATTGGAGGCATGAACTTGAGTAGTCTTTAAATACAGTAGGATAGAGCACTATGTCACATAGCTCAGCCAACAATCCATCTTTTGGTCGCTAAGATCGGTAATCGTGTTATCAACCGTCTGGATCTTTCACACTTTTTTTGTGGAGTGGGAATATTAAGTCACGATTATGATGACGACAAATAAGGATTGTCTATGATATTTTATTTATTTATTTATTTATGAACCTGTTTAGCATTTTTTGGCTTTAAAGTCATTAAGTTTTTGTGTGTGATTGTCCACTTTTGCACAAAAAAACTATAACATTTTTGAGAAGAATGATGTAAAATTCGTCTAAAAAAATCTCCTAAAGTAGTTGGAAAATCTAAGCGAAACGCTGGAATAAAATGTAAAAAATAATCTTTTATTAAATGACATTGAAAGCCCAAATATTGAAAATATATTTATTATAAAAAAAAGAAAAAAATATTGGAATTGCACCAAAAAAGTCAAATATTTAATCCAAACAGAAAAGGGAATATTTTTTATTTTGGAGAAAATAAAAAAATAAATTTAGTGCATTTTGTTTAAATTTTGAACAAATGAATGTGTAGTATTGTAAACCTTTTATAATTTATGAGTTAAGGAATGAATTATTAAGCTTGAGGTTGGCCTCTTTTGTTTAATAAATAAATTAAAAATAAGAACTCTTTTTGAAGTTTTTTATTTTATTAATTTATTTTCCCGATATTTCGACAAACTTTGGTGGTCATCTTCATGGAATTTATATTTTATTTTAATATGTCGTAGTGTTGTCAGTTTTTTGTACTTCGAGGAAACAAAAAGAATAAACAACTGACAGCACTAAGACATTTTAAAATAATATATTAATTCCTTGAAGATGACCAACAAAGTTGGTCGAAATATCGGAAAAATAAATTAATAAAAATAAAAAAGTTAAATGTTTCAAAATTAAATTCTGATCTGTCTAAAATTTTGGTTTGCGGTGTGGGTAAGAGTCTAAGTCTTAATCCGTCTAAATCTTAATGCCTATTTATTTCTAATCCACCTACACAAACAGCTACAGTACCCAGCGTCATCCTAAGCAACCTGCTTATCGACATTGTAAAAAATAAATAAAAAATCTTCGTATTCTTTTTAGTTCTTCCCTAACTTGGTCTGATCATGTGAATGCCGCTGCAAGGAGAATTTTTCGATGCCTCGTTCATACGTATCCTACTTGCCAAAACTTATCCCATGCCTATACTAATGTATGGCAGTGAAGTTTTTGCAAGTTGTGATCAGATAAGCACTAGATAATTAATATCTGCATACAATGCCATTCTAAGATATATTTTTGATTTGAGGACTTTTTCCCCATGAGAGTAACTCCCTAGGAACTTAAACTTCAAGGAAAACGCTTTTGCGATCTCTTGAAAATAAGATCATTAATACTTTTACACAAGATTATTTTTAATAATGTGTCGTCTTACTTGTACAATCGTTTAAAATTTTCCCAATCTAGAAGAAATAACAACTTGTTATAAATAAAATTTAAAAGGATAATATCTGAGTGGTAGTTTTTAATTAATAATATTCCCTTGTGAAACTCGCTACCGTCATTCATACAATTTTTAAATAATGCATCGCAACTTAGTAAAACTATTTTCAATTTCTATATTCAAAGTTAAAATTATATAATTTATTTAAGTATGTGTATCTTCATTCAATAAATTTTTTTATATTTTTATTTTTATATTATTATTGATGCCGTTTTCTTTTCTGAAAAAAGTGTATCATTTGTTTTACTTTTTATAAAAAACCAATTCAAATTTTGCTTTGTAAATAATGACACAATAACTTCTAATAAATTTACTATTTCAAAAAATCCTTATATTGCAAATTTTCAACAAAAAAGGCAAAAAAATTTCTGCACTTTTTTCTAGCAAAGAAAACGCCATTATATTTATAGTTAACATTTTATATTATTATTTATATTTTATAAATATTTTTATTATTAGTAGTTAATTGTTTTAAATGTGTAAGAATGTTAATCCAAAGAATGGTATATTGTATACGATAAAAAGGTTGTCTATATTAAAAGTTGCTGCCAAACAAAATCATTAGAATATTAAATTCAAAACTTGTACATGGTTAACAGTTTCCGATTTTGCTTGCTGGTAAAGCGTACATTTTTATTAATGGTAATAAAATTAACATAAAAAGTAAAAAAAAGAAAACGTAGACCTCTGAACTGTGACTAAAGTTTACAAATCTTATGCAAAGTCAACACGATTACATTATTTATAATTATGAACGTAATACGTACCACACTTTAAACGACAAAGAAAAAGAAAAATTATGGCATAATGAAATACCTTTTACAAAAATCATTAATAACAAAACCAGCATTTCACAATGACGCACCATTTATAAAAATTAAAAATTAAATAAAAATTTCAAAAAATACGAGTATTGATGACATTTAAATTATAAATTATTAAAAAGTAACAAACAAAGAACGAAAAAATAACCATTATAAAAAACTCCAGAAAATCAAAAAAGTTCCGTGAATTAATTTCGAGATGAAGAGAAAAAAAAACATATGAAAATACTTGTGAAGAATGCGAAGAATATTCAAAGCGTGCAAACAAAAACCGTAACAATAAAAAATTAATTTATTATGATTTTTCTAGAATTTCTTTACTCCTTGTACTTTATTTCCTGTCCCTTTTTATTACCAACAAAAGGTCAAGTTTTTCCTTTCATCAGTTGAAACTGTTTTTGGCTTAAAACATACAAATGATTTGTATTTAAGTAAGTTAAGGAATAAATAAACTGACAGGAGCTGTTTGTTGGTGTAAATAATCTTTCCATTTAAATGCTTCTAAAATTTCTTTTGATTATTTTGAACAACATAATTTTTTTTTAATTTTTGTTTTTAATCCACATAAATGTTCGACTGAAATTTTATTTTGCATTTAGAGAAATACAAAATCCTTACTACTTGTACTTAATACATCGCTATTTTTCTGCAAGGATGTGAAAGCTTAGAAAAAACTTGTTATGCAGAAAATGATTTTAAAGTTTTCAATTTATTTACATCTTCATGGAATAAAAAGAATTCTGCACATGAAACAAAAATCGTAAAATTTTCTGTGATGACAATTTTTATACATTTTTGTGTAAATAGTGTTCATATTTGAATAGGAAAAGTGTTGATTTAATAAGCAAACATTTTTTTAGTATTCTATTTGAAAGTATTTTTGTGTTTTCCTAATGAATATTGAAAAATTTGCATTCAATGTATATTTAGTTTTAGTGGTTGTAATGTGTAATAAGATGTGCGATACTATTAACTGAAAAGGAGTTCCTGCAAGAAACATAAGACTCGTCAAAGAGCTACTTAACGATACTAAGCTAAACGATTTTAAACTATAAAACATCAAGGATGTGCTTATTTTCTAACATAATTTATATGATTTAGGTAATTCGTGAGTTTTTTCCACGAGTTTTTCACATTCCTTGCATTTGCAGCCCGTTTTAAAAGATTTTACGGCTTTTAAAAATTTTGGAAAATTTGGCAAATTTTCGCGATTGCAATATGTTTTATTGCTTCATTGAATTTTTAAGATTTTATAAAAAGATGAACACAAAATATTAATCCAATATGCATAAATTTCATTAACCTTATTTTTATGCAAAAATTTATTTTAATCAAAAGGTGAATAACAAATAAAGAACTGTAATTTTTGCCTAAAACAAATATAAAAAGAAAATAAATAGTTTCTTTTTGTTATAGTTCTGCAAACAATCAGTTGTTTTCTTTAGGTTTAGGCAATAAACAGAAAATTGGTTAGGTTAATGTTAATTGTATTTTCGTTGTAAGCCATGATTTAAAGTATTATTTAATTTAAAATTCGTTATTTTTTTGTAAGCGTTAGGTAATAGTTTTAGGTTAAGAATTTTGGTCAATATATTTGTGGAAACTTGCAAAAACCTTCGGGTACTTACCTTTCTGGTCAAAAGACCGTTGTGTAGCTCGAAAGGAGCGACAATTAACTATATATATTCTTTTGGTTTTTCGTTTATGTGAAGAATTTTATGAAAAAAAAAAAACCATAAATAGTGTAAAAATTAATTAATAGTTTGTAGGATTTTTATTTTTGTATAAGATCATTAATTAAATAAATATAAATGTAATTGTGGAAATATTTGTAACGAATATGTTTGTGTGCTAATTCTTTTGTTCGGGTGAGCTTTAATGTAAGGTCAGTGTATTGAGGTAAGTGTGTGTGGATTATTGGGGACACAAAAAAAAAATATGTGAGGAGTGTCAGTGTCCTAGGTAGGGAGGGCAAGTAGGGAGCCCTACACCTGGTTCTCTCTTCGAAATGTTTCCGTGTGATGTACTGCGTTTTCAGTATTAGTTTAGTTTTCTTTTGTTTTGTTCTTTTATTTGTTCTTGTCTCTGTTGTGGTTGTCGGTTGGGACCTGCCCTGCGGATGCCACGTTGAGCTGGCTGGCATCACAACCATAGCGGCTTGAGGCACGCAACAATATGGCGTGTTGTTTTTGCTATACCTCTCTGGAACTCGTTACCACATGGAATTCAAATTTTAGGTAACGCACAAAAATTTAAAGAAAATCTGTTTCGGCTATATTCTGAATAGTTTATGACCTTAATATTGTGATGTTGTGAACCAATGTGTGGTATATGTAATCTCGATTTTCATTTATTTTTTTTTTTTTTTTTTTTTAACATACATATCTATTTATTGCTTAGAATTTATTTTGATTATATTGATTTTTATTTTTTGATTTTTGTTTACTTTAGAATTTTTGTTTATATAGAATCTTTCAATTTATATTTTAATATATTATATGTAATTATTTACTTTTGATTTTAACTCAGTTCCATACTGCAAAATAAGACTAAAAGTCTTGTGTGTGGAACAAACAAATAATAAATAAATAAATAATAAATAATAAATAAATTTTTTTTCAAATGCTACAACATTGTCTCTTATAGTCATATTTATGGATACTCATCGATACATATCTATATTTGTACGTATTCCTAGCAATACAAAAAACATGTTCTATTTATTTATGCTACACCTATCGATATGCGCATTTATTTATAATGGAACCTGTTGGTAGTCATTGGTTTCTGTGAACGTATTTGTTTATAGTCCTACATTCTAATAGTTCTACACTTTTTAATATCGATGTGTGCAATGCATTGAAAATTGTATACCTTTGTCGTTCATTGGTAGTTATCGATGACGTGAAAACTTTTGTTACTTGGAAAGCATAATATCTTCGAATGAAGGAAGAAAGAAGAAAATAATTTGGAGACAGCAAAACTAATGTCTATTCTTTAAAATAACCTTAGAAGATTGCAGTACATATCCAAACGATCCAGAACTCAAAGTATTCAATATAAACGTTAAATTTATTCTGCTATATGCCTGCGAAACAGGAATGATATCCAAGCGTGTCATGACTAATTAAAGTTAGGCTAATGTCTTTTGGCTGCAGACCTCGTATAAACTGGAAGTGTTGTGTAGTATTATCAGCAGTTTGTGGTGCACGTTTCAAATGGCTTTGATACAAGTTCAAGGCTTTGAAAAGTATCTGTACCAAGGCTTATAACCGCACAATGGTACTGCAGATACTCTGTTGTCATATTTACCCAGGATACTTTACATTTCCTGCCATCAAGTATTTTGTCCCATTTCGACAGCGTACGAAGCTGTCCATCAGAGCTCAATTAATACTCCCCTTAGAAGCCTACAATCACTTGTAAGTACTGCTGAAAGGAATTAAGACGATTTAGAGAATCGTGGAGAACTGATTTTACAATTGTTGCAAGTGTCATCTCTCATAGGAGATTCTATGCTGTCTTTTGGCCAGTACATCAGCCATTTCTTTGCAACAAATACCAGTATGTCGCCGGGCACAAAAGATGGACTTTCCTACCGACACGTAAGGCAGTTTGGGCAGCCTTGCATATTTGCCACAACCAATAAGTGATTACAGTTTGCAGCAATTGGCTTGTCAGGCAGCAATTACTGTCGGTATAAATATTCACAAGCGCGTTCACGGTCTGGGGGCTCTGTAAAGATTTCTGCCTTTAAGATTTATTTAATTGTTTCAGTCTATGGACGAAAAAATCCTTATAGACAATGAGTTATAAAAACCTTACAAAACTAATGGTAATAAATATTAAATATATAAAATAAATATGGTTTAAAGAAACAAAAAACTAACAATATATGTACTTACATTCAAAATAAAAAATTACCACAAAAGTATTTATTTTATTACAATAGATAGCAAAAGTTTGAACTTAGTTTTATCAATGCTGAATTCAGTAAACGATTTATGCTGTTTTTGCAAACTAAAATTGATTTCATTGAGCTGAACGAAGGAACGTATTAGTGTGCCATTACGCGCATAGTTAGTCCGATGAAAAGATACATCAAAAAGCTTAGCCAACCTAAGATTCCTAGGTGGAATATAAAATGGTACAATGTTAAGCAAGTCAGGACAATCAATGCAACCGTTGGTAATATCGCAAACCAGTAGGGCTGATTGTAGTTTTCTAGGCGATTCTAAAGTGCGGAGGCCTATAAGCAGACATTTAGACTTGTAAGGAGTGGAGGATAAATATGTAAGCGAGCGTGTAGCAAATTTAATGAACATGCGCTGAATTCTCTCAATACGTGAGATATGAATAGCAACATGAGGATTCTATATCACAGCAGCATATTCTAACTTAGACCTTACGAAGGAGGTATAAATATACTGTAGTGTATAAGGATTAGCAAATTCGGAACAACTCCTCTTCAAAAAGCTAAGCATTTTATAAGTTTTAGTAAGAAGATACTCCACATGGGCCACAAATGATAGAGAACTATCAAATATTACCCCTAAGTCAAGCTTCGAATCCGACGAATTCAAAACGATAACGTTAATATTAAAAGCAAGGACCGTGGGATTCCGTGACCTATGAAAGGAAACATGCTCACATTTACTAATATTTAATAGCAAACAATTATGACTGCACCAATCATTTAAATTATTGAGCTCATTTTGCATCATATGCGCATCATTAAAAGAATCTAATTTCATAAAAAGTTTCAAGTCGTCAGCGTATAAAAAATATTTCGACTTGTAAAAACAACACCCAATATCATTAATAAATAAATTAAACAATAATGGTCCAAGTATGATACCCTGAGGTAAACCCGACGTTTGCATATACGTTTTAGAGACAAAACCTTCAGCATGTGCCGAACAAATTCTATTAGATAGGTAGGACTTAATCCATTTCAAGAGATTAGAATGGAAGCCCATTAAGCCCAACTTGGACAAAAGCATGGTATGCGATAACTTATCAAACGCTTTAGAAAAATCAGTATAAATTACTTCTACCTGGCTGCCATGTTCAACAGCATCTAAACAAAATTCACTGAAGAGGGCTGAATTTGTTACCGTAGACCTACCAGCGTAAAAACCGTGCTGATAAGGCGATATCCACGAATTAGTCCGAAAAAACAATTTTTTGTGAATAATGTGTTCAAAAACTTTAGAAACACGATAGCTTTGAAATAGCCCTATAACACGATACATCAACCCTTTTACTAATCTACTAATAAATTCGCCCTCATGAAGTGATAGATTGAAGATAAATTTTTAATATTTCCGCCTTTAAGATTGCCTATGATGCGAATTTTGTCGTCGAAGTTTAAAGTATGAGCGATATATTTCGTACTGCAATTCATACTCTCTGGAAGTCTACTGTGACCAAATGTTTTATATGTCATCATCTGTCCTGTAGCCCGAAAGCGAAAAAAGGATTGGCGTGCAGTGTTCAGTGCGACTTCTTCGATTGGTTTAAGATACAATCTAACGTCTTTAGCTGCAGACTAATTAGAGCTCTAGTATTACAAAATTGTGTCAGTCTCAAACTTTTTCACAAAAAGTATACAAAGTCTGGGGGTGATATCTGATTCTAGAGCCATTTTGGCTGCAAAGATTTTTGTCTTTAAGATTTTCGCCTTTAGGATTGTCTATAATGCGAATTTCAATGCCATAGTTTAAGCTCCAGTAAAGCTCCAGTAGTGCAAAATTCTGCCAGTCTAAAACATTTTCAGGCAAGTACATAAATTGCGGTCCACTTTCGATTGCATTCATTCCTCAGTTGTTTTTGGCTTAAAAACCATCTTAGCCTTTCCCTATGAGCATTACTGGATAGAGGCTTTAGCAATTTCTCACTGAAAGTTTCTCCTTTGAATAGTTCTTGCATTATTTCATCCCAAAGTTCTCTGATGGATTTGCATTCCTTAAAATTTAGTAGTTTGTCCTGTTAACACACAAAGTGCCTTTAAAGAAGACCATTAAAATAAGTAATTTCTTGGAGTTTTTCTTCCTAGAATCTAATGACTAAAAGCACTTAAATATTGTTTTAAGATTACAAATAAACGCAGCAGCACAAAAAAAAACGTTTGAGTAGAACATGTGTTCAAAGAATTGTATTAAAAAGAAAAAGGAAAGAATTTCATTCTTTAAATTAAAGATAGTTAGTTGGCTTTACTTAACAGGATTCTTAAATTTTTGTGTATCCAATGCTGTTGCAAATGAAAGTAAATAAAAGGAAACTGTCAAGAAAATAGTGGAAAAGAGAGGAGAAGACAAAAGTATTAAATGATGTTGGCCAGCGAAGTCAACAGAGGATATAAATACTAATAAATAGACTCAAGCGAGTATATTTCTCTGCTCCAAGTTTTCTTTCTGCATAGTGTACGTTTTCTTACCCACCATTAAGAAACTGAACGAAACCAGGTTGAAGAAAGAAAATGATAATGCCCATTTATAAAATGGAGATATTTTTAAAAGAATTATTCTTCAATTGAATACAATTCGAGATTTTTCTACATAAATATAATGAAATAAAAATTACATTATAGATTACTTTTTTTGTTTTTGTTATAACTTTGATGCTGAGATCTTTCTCTTTCATTTATTTTCACTGGTTATAGGATGGCAATTGACACATGCAGTGATGCTAACTTAGCTATTATCGAGATAGATTTTGCGATTTTGCTCTTTTTGATTATTCCTCACTCGTAATTTTCCCCTTTAGCTCTTTTTTTTAAAGAGCTAACACGACACTTTTGAAACGTGTAAACCGCACGTTTTGCACTTTTTGCATTTGTAAGTATATTTTTCCTCTTGTTTTGCCTTTGTGTCATGAACATATATAATACTGATACACATTTTGTGCAACTATTTTTTTTTTGTAAGTACAGATACTCCTTTTTGCAACTATGTCAGTTGTATTTAAATATTTCGAGCTTAAAATAGTAGAACCCCGTTTTGATCAAGTATTTTTCAAAGCAGAACTTTTGCTAAAAAACAATTCAAATGGATAACAGGTGCCATAAGTATAGAAAGGCTTGGGATCAGATCATGCGTTTATAAAATATGCATTAAACCAACAAAAGATCCGTCGCACAGAGAGAGGAGTTTTTGAGCCAAAAAGCTGGCTAACAAGGTAAAAATTAATTTAAAGAAACCTTTTAAACTAAGTACGCAGATCAATACACAACAAAATTTTACACCATATTGTAAAATTCTTGAAAGTGAAGAAAATTTCATGCGCTTTTAACGTTTTTTTTTTCAGTTTCAAAATGTTTATATGATACTTGTGGCTATACGAATAAAGGTGTCACATTGATTTTTTTCATCTTGAATATTATATTGAATACTAATGTTGCAACAATTCGATTAAAAATTAAAAAAAAATTAAATTTATACACTTTTTTTGAAAAAAAAGGTTTTAAAAGTGAAGGTAGCAAATGTAGAAATTATGTTTTACACCACAATAAAATTTAGACTCTCTTATTTTAGACACAAAAAAAGTTTGCGCCATTAATTTTAACAATTTTTTTTAAAATTTTCAATTTATAATTTTAAATATAATTTTTATTGCTCAACAGGTACTTCTTCAAAGAGTATTGCACTATAAATTTAATAATAAATGTATTAAAAACAGAAACTTAGCATTTTTAGCTCTTTTTGACTGATCTGTCGGTGAGATTTGCAAAATATTTGACATCTCTGGACACATGGTAGTGACTTTTGGTGTCTTCATAAGACAAAATAGTTCCCCTGTACTGATTAAAGAAAACTTATAAAAAATTTTTTTTTGCATCTTGAACGTGATTTCGTATTCAGTAAAATTCATGCAATGAAAAGCTCACTTAAAATTCATTGGAAATTACCGAATCAAATATAAATACTTAAGGATTACAAAATCAGGATATTAAGGATTTCTTTGGAAAATCATTTTTACTGGGTGCATAAATAGAGGATGTCCCAAAAATAACGCAGGATTTGAATTTTCAGCCATATGTGAAATAATGTTTTAGTAACCCAAAAAAAATTTTAACAGTTGACAGTTTAGGACTTGTAAAAATTAAGCTTTACACGCTTCACTGAAAAATCTCAAAAATAGTAAAAAAAAACTTCAACTTTTTTCGCATTTTTATTCAAATCTTGCGTTAATTTTGGGACACCCTTTATATGTATAAATCCTCGTGTCTCACTGCGATCTAGGGGTTGAATCATGGCTTCAAGGGATGGCAAACTGATTCAATTGAGTTGAAACGTGGATGATTTGAATGTTCATGGAAATCCTGTGTTAATGCTAGAATATCCATGAATTGTCCGTCATTAAAACTAATGCAATAATTGGTTTTTGATTCAGGTACGTTTTAAATCATATGATTTAAACATTTTTCAATATCAATTTTAATCATTTAATTTTTAATATCATCATTAAAATACTTTTCTTAAAATAATATAAAAGAAAAAATAGAAAAACATTACTCTAAGTTGTGTATTTAGAGGTGTACTAAGTTTAGTACAATGGGCGTTTAGGATTGGTATTTTGTAAAACATCCTCTTTCCAATCATAGCATTTTCAGGCACTTAATACATGATCTTTTCACTAGATTTAAGCATTTAACACATAATGGTTGGCTTGATATTTATTGGAATTTATGACGATTATTTTTCCTATCTTCTCCATCAATTCTAGAGGACATTTGCCTAGCTTTATGGTCCTACTTGTCACTCTGATACGTGCGTGCTACATAACTGCAAAACCATAATTGATCAACACGATCATCAGGATTTTTAATGCCGGTATATCCTTCATGAATTTGAAATAGTTATATCGAATACGAAAGTAAACAAGACCCTCAACCACTTCTGCCTTTCACTGCAAATCGGAAAATTCCTATAGACTGGTCCATTTGATCTACTCCTCCCGTGGCTTTATTATAACTTTAGAAAACATTAGGTACGTTTACATCAACTTTTTCTTTCTTCCCTACAGGCTCTAAAGTATCGAAATTTGTCCCAATCGTGCAAACATTCTTATTTTTCCAACTAATCATAAGGACTTCGTGCTCTTTCAGCCCAAGGCCTTTTACGGATCTCCTTTAGTAAAAAAATGGACAGCGCTTAGGTTCTGTATTCATACAAGGCTGCCGTATTTAATTCTAAAAGAAAAAAATTTTTCAAAGTGAATCGCATCTTCTGGTTTTGTTAGCGTTTTTTGTTAGCAAACCCATCATAAAGCGAGAACCAAGATGATCAGTGGCAGCATCGGAAGTTTTTTCACAATATATGACAAATATATAACAATAACCATCAAAGCTGGTCAAGGCCCAATTACGTTATCCGTATCGCACAGGTTTGCCCATTATAAATTGTTTGGCTGAATGGTGGCCAAAGTACCATTGATTCGTCAATGGAAATGAAAGGGTGAACATTTGAACATCTTATCAGTGGATGTCATAGCCAAAGCGGAAATTAGAAAAAACGCGTAAAAACTTTAACTCGAAAGTACAGTTGAAAAATAAAAATGATTTGTCTTTACAGTACTACTTTATCTTACTGGAACGCCCAGTGTACTAAACTTAGTACAGCACCACTTTATATACTACAGGAAGAACAACTCTATACAGCATAAACTGTTTTGTGTAGTTTCTATTAGAATGAGAAATTTTCCAGTAAATATAATGCTTTTTGGCGCTTTTGAAAACAAAATCATGTGAAATAAACAAAATAAAAACTCTCTCGCCAACACGAAATAAATCGCCAGCAAAAATGGGGATTGCCCTCATTTTTATTTTATAACTATGACTTATTATATCTACAATGTAGATTCTACATGGTTATTGCATGTACTCTAATAAATAGGCAAAAAGTTTTTCCGGAATGCAAAAATTGCGATGGACTATTTTTATTTCAACTTGAAGGTGTTTACTATTTATAGTACAGCGGGCGTTAATGGGTTAATGAGTTAAAAACTTTTAATATTTTTAGACTTTAGAGAGGTATTTTCAAAAACTTTTCTTTAAATTATGACTTAAATTAATTCTTAAGAAATGGTTTAAATGACAATTAATTTGAGTTATTTAAATTTTTTTTCTGGGAATATGGAGGGTTTCAAATTGAGAGCATTTTTTCATTAAAGCGAACTTTTTCATCCCATAGTTATTACTTTTGCCGAAATTAAAAAAGATTCTAACACATTTATTTTTATTTTCTACAGATTTCTTATCAAAAATATACAAAAATCTAAAATTTCTCTTAAGAAATGTTGAATTTCCAATAGTTTTGAAAACTAAAATCTAGTAACAAAAACTTAAAGCAATTTTAAAGTCTTATCTTAGTCTGTGCAGTTTTAATGGATTCTGCTTATTTGTCAACTCACTTAAAATACATTTATATTCATTGGAATGCTTTTCTGTCTTATCATCACATTAAACATTTTTTTAATAGCTGAATAAAAAATCAATGAGACAAAATAATGACGTTACAAATAAATGTGGAGTTTTCGTATTTTATATGTTATTCCGTAAAATAGAATACGTGCTTTGAATTTTGATTTTTCAAATCAAAGAACGCATAATATTTCAGTTGTTACGCTAAACCATATTACGTATGCTTCTTAAGCAATATATGTTAACACAATTTGTATATGGAATTTATTCAATATGTGCCACTGAGATTTCTCCTTGATTTTATGTTTAACTTATAAAGTAGCTTCCTAAATTTGGTTAAAGTTACTTTTAACTTTTGAACAACCTCATTTTATCGTTCACAATTTGTTGTCAATACTTAAAAAGATGAAGTTGCTTGTTATTTTTAGAACACCATGTGTTATTCATAATTCAAATAAGTAACATAAATGTTTTTGCCTACTTTTGAAAGTTCTATCTGTATCTGCTAAGAAACTTTTATAATTTAATTTATTTAGAATTGTTTCATACCCATAAAATATTCTTTGCTCAATTATGAACTTGACTGGAAGAAAGATAGAAAAAATAATACAAATTGTATATATATATATATATTTCTTTCTTAACTTTCATATGGAAAATCAGAAGTTGAAGCGAGGAAACTAAAAGCAGCTTTTTTAGCCAACAGCATAATAAAATGCCAATCAGAATGAAGAAAAAAGTTCTAATGTTTTCATTAAAAAAACACTCTTTATGAATAGATTTCTTGGAAATCAGTTTTGATGAAAAACTGTTAACAAAACTTTTCATTTCGGAGAGAAAAAAATTGATTTTTTTGCTTTTCATAAAATGTTGATAAATTTATGTTGCCCAGTGATGCGATTCTCTATTCAATTTCAACGTCAGTTGAGTTGTTAAAAATATTTAACAGCAAAATTAACGTTATTATTTTCAATTTCAAAACTTTTTTTATTTATTATTTTATGATTTTGCAATAAACAATAGAGATACAATTTGGTAATTTGGTTTGTTTCATTAAAACTATTTTTTCTATATTAATTTATTAAATTTTCAGAGGAGAAGAAATAGGAAAGAATGCCTTTTTGGTGGAGTAAAACTTCAAAAAGTAGTAAAAAGTGAAGCTTTACGAGATATTGCGTATGGAGTAACAAGCAGCTTCTGAAGGAAGTTGATAGTCCAGGGGGCAAATCACGGCATTCGATACAGAGATATCCCAAATTTTTTTGAATTTGTATGGAAATTTCGCTTGATATCGGATGCCGTGATTTGCCCCCAGGTGAAAGACTGTCTTCTTGGGTAGACAAAGTAAGTGAAAGTAGTAAAGAAACTTGTAGGAAACTCTAATTCATCAATTTTAAGGTTCCAGAGTCTGCTATTATGTCTGGAGTTTTTTGAGATATAGTAGAAAATATTATATATATGGTTCTTTTCATGGAAAGATGTCTATACAAAGCAGTAGGACAAGAAGTAAAAAGTTGGATGCTAGAGCGAGGTTATACTCAGAAGGATTTGGCAGAGAAGGTTGGTCTAAAGTACTGGGTAATACTGAAGTATGAGAAAGGGAACCGTAAAAGTCCAATTAAGAAGTTGTATGCCATAGCAGGAGCATTATCAGTGAATGTTAAAGTTGTGGAGAGATAATGCCAAGTGAAAAAAGATATTTTGAAGATGAAGAAATATTAAATTATTAAATTATTAAAATATTAGTGAAGGGATATAAGGATAACGAATTATTCGAGGTATTTTATTTATTAACTAAATTTATTCGTATACTATGTAACAAAATGGTCACCAATCTCCTCCAGAAATTTCTTTAAAAAATAATTTTTTTTTAAACTAATTTTTGTCGTGCCTGCCAAATTATATCGCTCATCGAATTTGCGAATATTGTTGAGCGCTTCACAGAGCTCTGCTAACTGAAAAAATTAAACATGTTAAAAAATGTAGGTCGTGTGTTAAATGCGAATTTATCTTCGCACATATTATCTTTTATCAAAGATGACGCCAGATAGAAATTTTTAACAATGATGTTTAAATCCAGTTACAATATCGTTGTATTGTTACCACAAGCATTAAGCTGTGCTTGTAGAATCAAAATAAATGTTTATTGGTAAAAGTTACAGAGCCGCACTACAGATTAAAAAAAATATTGATATTAATAATTGGGAAAAATTTGAATTAATTAAAATCAGTAAAAATATCATAAACATAAAACACCAATAAGCGAGGAAATATTGGGAAATAGGCGGGATCCCATTTTGACCGAAAACTTATCACGTACTCAAAGGCTGGACAAAAGAGAGAAAGATAGGGTTTGAGAGAAATATCTTTTTGTTCTTGTTGCACGTAAAAGACCTCATTTTTTGTGTGAACATATTGTGAAATTTGTCAAACAATCAGCCGTTAAAAAATTGAATAATAAAAAAAAGAAATAAACAATAAAGAACTACAACGAAGTATTGGCAAGAAAATTTAAATTAAATTTATCATTTTTAATGCGGCTTTATGAGAACAAAATATTTGTAAAACTACCATTTTTGCACGTAATGTTTTTATCTAACTTAACAGATAATTATTTTTACAAATTTGTTGCCACCTTTTTCTATTTCAAATTATTTCTTGCATTAAAATGTCAAAATGTTTTACGTCTTCTTTTAGTAGAGAATTTTGGCTTTTAGTGTTCCCGTACTTTTGTACCTTTTCGTCTGTAAGCGAGAGACATTTTTGTTTAATCTCACCAAACTTTGCCCTAAAAGTACGGGATCAAAACTATTATTTGAGCATGGTAAAATAATTTATAAACTCTTGACGCTACGTGAATTGTGTTTTAATTAATACTAGAGTTCGCATAGTGGTCGAAATTCGACCGGCAGCTTAAAACAATACTTATTTTAGTTTCAATGATTTAAAGAAAGAAAACTTCCTAAAACCATAAACAAAATAAAATTGCAAACAAACAGGCATGTTTTACTTTGAAACAATAGTTACACAAGTAAATATACATACGTGTGTATTTTTAGCATTTGTAGTGGTGTCCACTTTAGCAGCATTTAGATCCTTTAATACGGAACCAATTTAAATAGAATATTATTGGGTCACTAAAGCTCAACAATGTTGACCATTTGGTAAAAGAATGAAGAAAATCGGTTGGCAAACAAAGGAGAAAAACGGATCTAAAAATTTGTCTTTGCCTATTTATATAATAGATTTAGTAAACTTGTTATTCGAAATATACTACGATATCTTATTTCCGAAATTGTTTTATTTGCTGTATGCAGAGTAGCGCAAACCACAACAAATACAAAGATTTTTTTAAATATTTTTTAAATATTAAAAAAAGAATACATTTAAATACTCATATAAAAAATTAATCCACCGTTAAAAAACTTAAATAGAAATTTACTAACTTTGTTCTGAGATGAAAGCAAAGTAAATTTTTTTTCACAGACTTTATAAATAAATCCAAAGCTGTTAACAATATTTTAGCTTATTTTATCTTATAAATAAACAAGTATTTAGTAGTTCATGTTCTTTCAACTAAACTCTTGTTTTTCTATCATTACAATCTTCAGTTTATCTGTATATCAACATACAAGTTGAATGATATTTTCATTCAGGCTTCAACTGTCATGTCTATATTTGCTGAGTTTTCATATTAAATACACACACACAAATATATGTTTACATATACAGTCACATGCATACACATGTATATTTAGAAACATACATAAACAGAACCATTACTCATTCAATCATACATGTCCATACAGCCCATTAAATTGTTGAGTGCAACATTTTAAACTATTATAAGTTTCAATCACATGCTTGTTGCAAGTTACATCCGGTACAGTGGAGTTTGTTGACGTGTAAATTTAGCAGAAGAAAACAAATAAAGAAATAAAAACTAAAGCGTAACTAGAGCGCATCATTTATAATATGTGATGTCAAATGTAAATTTAAGAATATAAAAACGGTGTTGAGATATGAAAAGCCAAAGTTGATATTTTCATACAAATAAGACAAAACAGTAAACATGCTTTGAGCTGCAGATAATTTTTTCTTAAAAAGAAAAAACAGTAAATATTAATACCATGGCCATTCTACAGACAGTTTTAGTTAAAGAAATAATAAAACAATGTTAAAGCAACCTTGAATTCAATAGTGTTAGAAAAATTACCGAAGCTGACCAGCCAAAATATTCCCGATATTAGCGTCTGGCTGTCTTTGCAAAATATATTCTTTAATCCTAGTTTTATACAAAGTTTTATGCCTTTCTTGGTGCGTACTTAGTTTATTTTGTTGCTTTAGATCTTTGGCCCACCCTGTACAAAAGTCTCGCCTGCGTGAAAAAATTTAATAACTTTTTTGTTTATTATTTTTTATTGTTTCTTTTTTAGATTTTATTTATCGGTAGTGGTAGAATTTTACTTTTCAAATGGGCATTAAATTTTACAAACGCAGCGAGCATATCGAAATTATTTCAACAACAGAAATTCACCTAACCATAAATAATCGTTTAATTGCACGGTTCCGATAACAAGGTGCAGTGTCAGACTTGCCACAATCAGGAAGACGGAGAATAGTTCAGAACCTAGTGAACATTGACCGTGTACCGTGTTATAGGGCCCTACTTCTTCGAGAATGAAGTTGGTAGTGCAGTGACGGTGAATGGGGACAGGTATCGTACTATGATTAATAATTTTGTACGCCCTGTGGCAGCCAACAAGTGGTTCTAATAGGATAGAGCAATAGCACACACGGCCCGTGCTACAATTACTCTTTTAAATGGAATTTTTGAAGACTGAATTATCTCAAGAAATTCAGAATGCAATTAGCCAGCACGTTCACCACATTTAACTGCCCTGGATTATTTTCTATGGGGTTATCTCAAAGAACGAGTGTATGTTAACAAGCCCCAAACTATAGAGCAGATAAAGCACAACATTGAAGCTGAGATCAAGGCAATAGAGCCTGAAAATTTGCGTGCATTTATGTAAAACGCCTGTTTAAGATCCCATTTGTGCATCAATCAAAATGGTGGTCATCTCCCTGATATTATTTTCCATAATTAAAATTTACATCGTAAAAAACTAATATTATATTTAAAAAATAAAACAATAAAAAATAATAATAAACAAAAAAGTTATTAAATATTTACACGCAGGAGTGACTTTTGGCCCACCCTGTATTTTACAGGGATTTTTTTAGAAATTTTGAACCATGGCTACGGCTAAGATGTCTTGAAATTTCACAAATTTGTATTCCTTCTGCACTAAAAGTAAGAATTTTCTCTTGCCCAATCGCTGTTAGTACTGCACTTCGTGTCATGTTGTTAAATACGTAAAACAGATTATCGACCTTTGCAAACGCGACACACTTGAGTCACTAATTGTCACATATTTAGCACAAATCAAAAATGTGGTTATAACTGTTGGACAAAGGGAATCTTTTTCTCCTTTTTTTAAAAAAATGTAGCATTATTTTAGATAAAATTGCATTACAGTCTTTTATTTTCTCACTTTATTTAGAACATTTTACTCACATACAGTAAAGGTATCTGACAAACATTTGCCCAAAAAAAAACGTAACCAAAAAAATTAAATTTGCATTTTCCTTAATTCCAATATTTTTTTAAATATGGGTTCGCATTTATTTTAAATTATATAAAAATAGCAATTTGCTGCATAATTGACTTCATTTTGTGATACAAAAACCAAGATAAATCACACTAACCCTAAGCAAAAGTAGTGGTTACACTGTTTTGGGCAAATGTTTGTCAGATGTGACCGTACCTTAACACTCTACAGATTTAAAAGTGGCGTTGTAAATGTTGGACAGTCATTAAAAAAATATATATGTTTAAGTCATTAGCAAAAAAGTAGACAAATCATTTGAAATTTTCTTTCCAGATATATTAGAATATTACTTGTAAATTTTTACTATTTTTAAAGAAGTGCGATATTGCTTATACGGGGGCGGATCAATAAGTCGGTGACTTTTCAAACTTCCCTTGTAGTTATATGAAATGCAACACTGTTCCCATCAAGTACCATCTGTTAATAGACTACTTTCAAATTTTGAGCAGGTATCATTTACTTTGCGCTTAACAGCTGTTCAAAACACACAACCTCGTATATTTTTCTAAAATGGAAAAAAGTGAATTTCGAGTGCTCAATCAAGCCAAGAAAGAGCTCTATAAATACTATGGCGACTCTGTACCATCGATTTCAATTGTAAAAAGTGGTTTACTGACTTTTTTGTGGTCGCACAAGTTCAAATGACGCTGAATTTAATTCACGTCAGTACAACCGAAAAATATCGAAAAAATCCACGATATGGTGTTGGCCGATGGAAGAGTAAGAGTGCGTGAGATTGTTGATGCCATGGGCATTTCATATGGAAGTTGGTTTTGATTTTAAATGATCAGCTGTGTTTGAGAAATTTGTCTGCAAGATGGGTGCCGCGTTTGATCTCAATTGACCATAAACGTAAATGTGTGACAACTTCAAAGGATTGTTTGGAGTTGTTTAACCGCAATCTGAATTGGTACCTCATCCGCTATATTCTCCGGATTTAGCCTCTAGTGACTACTTTCTATTTCCAAAACTAAAGAAATGGCTCGGTAGAAAGAGATTTAGCTCCAACGATAAAATTATTGACCAAAGAAATGCACATTGTAAGGACCTCGAAAAATCCTATTATTTGGAAAGGATACAAGAACTGGAGAAACGTTGGACTAAGTGTATTGAGTTAAAAGGAGATTATGTTGAAAAATAAATTTTTTTTGCCCAAAAAAGACTGTGTTTCACATAGTTTCACACGGATTTTCATGAATTTTCATGAATGACCTTATTTCCAATAGTAGTGAGAACTCATTGTGTCTTTTGCATTCATTTTTCAATTCATGGAGTAATGACATCATATAATTTCATTGCCTTTGGCTTTAATACGTGGCACTGAATATAACAATTATATTTATTTCCACGGTGGCCAGATTTGACGATTTATTGTCATTCTGGTGATTTTGGATACCTAAAGTTGCATATTGACGACTGGGCGATTTTTGCCTTGAATTAACGATTTTTAAATAATTATAAAATGAAATTTTTTTTAGAACTTTAAACCCATTTCGAAGTTAACCATGAACTTGGCAGCTTTTGCAACAATATCAGAAAAATTTTAGTTTTACCGCATTCTTCAGCAGATGAAGAAAAGTTATTTAGCCAAGTAAATTTAAACAAAATTGAAGAACGAAATCGGTTGCAAAAATTTTCTTTGGAAGCAATTTTGTATACTTAAGATCAATTAAAACTAAATAATTGTAATTGTTTTGACTCGAAAGATGTACCTGATCTAATAAAATTGTTTAATTGCAAATAAATAATTTTTTTAAGTTCTTACAAATGTGTAGTAATATGAAGAATATCATATCTTTCTTTTTTTGACATTGATCTTATTTTTATATACATATCGCTTCAAAAAAAGTGAAACTTTCTATAAGGCGTTTAATATTTTGAAAATGTTAGGAAGTATGTATTTGTAGGTTATTAGCTTATTAATGGTTATAGCTTTGGTTTGTGTTAAGATACTTCTTCCAAAAAAAAATAATTATAAAGATGGTTCCAATGAATAATTTTACTTTTCTGAGATACGATTGTTACAGAGTGCTACATTGAAGGAGTATTATTTATATAAAGGACTTGAATGCTATTGTTTTTTAATATTTAAATATTTTAATTAATGTTTATGTATGTATTATTTTACTAAAAAACACACTAAACGTGTAATTAATCTGTTTGTTCTCCTTATTGCTTAACATTTGGTTTACTGTATACAAAAACTATAAACTTATTTGTTGTGTTATGTTTTCGTTAAATAAAATATATAACTAGTTTAAATTAGTTTAGATGAGTCAGCACTAGTTGCGCTATAACTTGCACAATCACATCTTAATCACGTTAATGATTTCTATTCGTTTTGGGGAATAAAAAAATACATGTAATAAAAAGTCATGCAATATGGTTACGAAATGCATCTGGAAAATGCAATTATAAAGTTCCTAAAAGCAAAATGTTGAAAATGTCATTGAATGGAAATGAAACTTCATTTAGAGATGATATAAAATATCTTGGCGTTAATTGCAATAAACTTGTTAAATTTAATAAACATGCTTCATACAATATTGAAAAAGCTAATAAAGTAAAAGGGATTCTTTCGATTTAATTTAATAATAAATCTTTACCGGTGAAGACTAAACTACTTCTATACAAGGTCAGTATAAGACCAAAATTAATATACGCGTTTCCAATTTGGTTCAGTATTTTACCAATTTTTATGAAAAAAAATGGAAGTATTTGAAAAACATATTTTAAGAAAATGTGTACAAAGAAACTACAAAACACGCTTGAAAAGATTTTCAAATGTTTTTATTTATGACAAGGCTTCTATAATACCCATTTTTTGAATGCAATATAATGCAGTGAACATGGAATTAGTTGGTATAATTCAAATTACCTTTCTGCAGTAGGTGTTTTGCGGGAGCGATTTGATGATATTTATGGACAAAGTTTTTTTCATATAATTACTCCTGGCATTCAGAGAGGGTAATATATATTTTTTTCTAGATTTAAGGTTTAGTTCTAAGGTTTTTTGTTTTATGTTTTAGTGTTAAGTATATTATAAACAGATTAATTACTCTATTAGTTAATGCAAATGTCGGGAGCAAACATTGTTGTTTCTGTACAATATTTTAATTATTTAGTTATTTAATTTTTCTCTTCCTAATTTTTTAAGCACGTGTACTCTTTTCTTTTTTTTTTAAATAATTAAAATAATACTTTATAATTTTAAGTTTTCAATACCATTAATGTTTAAAAATAACAAAATTGTAATCAATCAATAGTTATAAAATCTGTTTTATTTTGACGAATTTTTGACGTTTTCAGATAATTATATTGACGATATTGATGATTTCTCTTTCTAAATTTGACGAATTTATCGCGACTTCATCTGGCAACTGTGCTCATTTCTCAACATTAATTTAAATCTTTACAATATTAACATTTTAGTATTATTAATTTATTTAACGGATAAGAAATAATACCCAACAAAGCTAAAATGCCAAACATTTGTAAGTATAAAATAAAAAATAAACTTCAAAATGGATTACATTCAATTGGATCATAAATACTAGTTTAGTAATAAAAATATTTGAAAAACATATAGAAATTTATGCGAAAAAAAAAATTAATGCAAAACATTTTATAAATTTAACTTGTGAATGGCTTAGTTGGGACGTTATGGAGCATTTTCATTTCATATTTGTATAAAAATTAAGAAAAATATACATTATTTATTTCCGTACATTACAAGAATAATCAAGGAACTTAAATACAATTTTATATTTTTAATTGTGATAAATGTACAACGGGGGCGTATACGTTATTTTAAATGAAATCTTATATACAATAATTTTTAACCATTAGAAATTTTTTTCATTCCTTTAGCAATTTTATTTAGTTTGTTTTCTTCACTCTCTTTGCAGTCGTTTCGTCTTTTATCTTTGTGTAAATGCTGTGGTCCATGAAATTAGCAAAACTTTAATATGCCAAGCTTTCACACAAACAAACTACAATAATTTAAGTCAAATTTCGCCAGCAGATTAAATTTTTTTCCCCAATTGTTATTAAATGTTTCTTTAATATAAATTGAATTAACAAAAATATTGGAATATTAATTAAATCTAAGATTATTAAACTTATTTCGTTACTCCAGAAACAATCTTTGGCTGGGTGGTAACTGAACCTTAAAGCCAAAGTGGCGGAGTAGTTGATGAACAGATAACAAGATTTTGGAGAAATTTCTCAATGTTGTGTTACTTCAGAGCAGGATTTAAGCTGCTCATTAAAAAAATCGTAACTATATTCTAGCAATGATTTATGTGTTTGGTTTTTTTTAGAAGTTATTATTAACAACATCCAGAGACACAACTAAAAAGCTCTTCAAACCCGTCGAACTTTGCTGCCAGTAATATTAACTCGTTTAGACACGATCAAAGATTGTTCAATCCCGATATCAGTCTGAGCTTACCCAGAATTTATAAGAATCCTTCATGAAAATTTTGAAAAATAGACAATTATTTTTACGAGAATTTCAAAATAAATGGTCTTTCATTAAGAATGGTAAGATTTCAGAATAAAACAAAATATATTTGAAATATTAAATTAATTCTTGCTTTATTTTAAAGCTTAGTCGACGTACATCCGCGTAAATTTTTTGGGTGGGTGGTTATGAAACCACTGTTTGACAACGACGTTGAACGGCTTTACGGATGGCAGGAGCCAATAATTGATCAGCGGATCTTTAAAACATTTCCACACAAAACATTTCTTCAACAAAATAATATTTGTTAAATATTTTAAGGAATTAAAAAAACCCCTTAAGAACACTTTTTGAAATAACAATAATTTTCAATATTTTATTTTTTCGCCTCAGTCAAATATTTATGACAATTTACTTTGATTTTACAGAAACAAAATGATTGTGGTTTTTGTGGTATTGTAGTGGTTGTAATATTAAGTTCACCTGTTATGAATTTGCCTTGATTCATTTTAATAAACGATTTTATTTTTAAGCGTTTTATTTTTCAATATTGAGATTTTTTTATGGGCGAACGAATAATTTCAAATGCCACAAACTGAAAACATTTATATGTGAATTGAAAAATTTGATTAAAAAAAATTATTTTGTTGCTTGGTAAAAAACGAAATAAATTGTTTCGACTGTTTTATTTTTTAATTTTTGTTTCTTTAACTTATAAAGTTTTATAAGTTTGAATCATAAATTCTTTTCCTTTGATACCATTAATTATATAATTGAAAACAAATCATCCGGTGTGGTAGTAATTAACTTTCTTTCGACATAACTGAACTTCGTTAGAAAAGAAAAATTTGTGTGTAAATTATACATATTACACTTTGACCCACCACACTAACATCACATATTGAAGTAATTTCATATAGTTTATGTTTAAAGCGTGCAACATTTAATTAGCTTTGACATAGAAGCTTGAATTGTTAGCCTCAAACGCTTTGGCTATTTTAATCGCCTCTGTTATTAAGTGTTACTAAGTGAAATTATTTTAAATACCTTTTATAATAACATAATTATTTCAACCGCAAAAATTGTAAAGGGTTGACGTGGAAATTATCTACGCCTAAAAATTTGTATAGATTATTATCTGTATAATGCCTTAATTCATTGGCTTTATTTCATAACGCACCTTCATAGAATAGAAATATAAAAAAAATTTTTAAATGCTATATAGACCTTCATCCTCTGATGTCTTCAAATATTATATACTATATTAAGGTGTTAATTTTTAGTTTCCTATTTTTGATAATTAAAAAAGAAAATTATTTAAGTTTTTGTCACAAAATCAAAAAAATTTCAATAATAAGTATACGCCAACGCTCACGCTTAAATGTTAATACAAGAAAAGTTGCATACTTTTGTGTACAGTTGCATGAAAAGTCTCGTGCGTATGAGCAATATTTTTGTTCAATATTAAGTACAGCTCCATAATCCGGATAGATATAGTTTCAGCTACTGTACGGTTTAGTTAATCGTGCGGACTGCAGTTAATATAAAATTTTAAACGCAATACATAAATGGAGGGCTCAGAGCTGAAGTGAAATAAGCCACAGGAAGACCATTGGAAAATATTTTGAGTTTCAGTAAATGAACTGCCATAAATAACATATAAAATGAGAGCCATTGACTTGGGTTTTTTACCATTACCTTAAGAACGAAATACTTTTTTACTATGTCCGTTACAGAACTAAATAGAGATTTTTTCATATTTTAAGACTTAGTTCACTTCAGCTCTTAGTACATATACGAATTCATTTGTATTTAATTTATTTACAGCAAACATAAAGAAACATACCAAGGTGAATTCACAACAGGTGGCTTCGAGGGATCCGGTGACTGAATTCGCTTGAATTTCGGCTGCTAAATTTTTAAAATTATTTTGTTTGTTTACATAAGAAAGAAAAAAAAAGTTATTCATTTAAATATTTAAATATATTTAAATAATATTTAATATTTAAAAATATGTTTTATTTAGAAACTAGCGTACCACTAATAGTACCAACTGAATCACCTGGGGAAACTGTAATGCCACTAATACCCTGAGATATTATTATGTAGTTGTCGGGATTGAAGTGGTATGCAATGTATTAATTGCACTTGCAACTGCTGCTGCTGCATCCGAAATACTTCATATGTTAAGTTTTCCTTAACCATTTTCAGATCCACATTTCCCCAAGACATTTATTTAATTTTTATTTCTAGTTTTTTTTTCCTTATAAATTAGTCAACCGTTTTTGACGTATCTGTTCTAATTTTCAAAGCGAATTCGGATGAGACTACCCAATGTGGATCTGTCTTGAAACATACTAAAAAAGACGAAAAATATTTATTCATTTTGAAAAATAAGAATTTATTTTTGCTTGAATACGCATATGTTTATGTAATTTGTAAGCTCTATTTTTAGTTTAAAAATAAAATATCCTTATCTGTCGCTTTGGCTTGTTCAGCCGATAAATTAGCTTTTGAAAACAGTCCGCTACGCTAAAATATTTTACGTTTGAAATAGTGATTTTGTCTGGTTTTACTGTGGAAAAAGAACACTTGTCCGGACTATAGAGGAAAATTTTCTAAACTGTTCAAAAATTTTTAAAATTAAATTTCACTTTTGAGGATTTTCAGCGTTTAAGTCCTAATTTATACAAATAACTTTGAATCATGAACTTTTTTTACATATTTTCAAAAGTAACTTCTAAACTCCCAAATACTGAACCGATTTAAATAAAATTAATATAGTGCACATCTAGGTAAAAGCCAGATTAAAAGCATATAAATTTTTCGATAATCGTTTCCGTATTACGGCCGTAAAAGGGATCTAAAAAATCGTGTTTGCCTATTAATAATATAGATAGAAGAATTTTTAATTTTTACGGGCAATAATAATAACTAACTCATAATAACTATACACATGTACACACATTTTCGTGTTTTATCATTTCGTTTCTAAATTTTTGTTGTAATGAATTGTAATTAACAATTAAATGCACTAATGTAATAGTTCACAGTGGTGAACACATATTTTATCCATTTGTAATCTTAATTATTATTCAATATTCTTCTATATATTATAAAACATATGTTTTGTTATAGAAGGTACCAAATAAACAAATAAATTAATAAATAAATAAATAGACATTTTATATATTAATTAATAAACAAAACCCTTGAAAAAACCGATAACGAATAGACGAAACGTCGAGTAAAATTGTGATTAAATTGTTTTAATTACCTTAAGTTAGAGGCCTTACTAGCTTGATAGAGGAAGTCTTCACTAATTAATTTAACTATTGGCCAAATTGAAGCACTTTATAAATAAATTTACATATTAGTTATTTTGCTTTTCTTAACTATAATTTTGTTTATCATTACAGGTCGTCGTAAGAAGCACAAGGTCTGGATTTTGTCCAATTTGTACTGGAACAAAGTCAGGCACTTAACTGAAATGTATCAGCAAAACACTGTTTAAATACAAATGACCGCAGACATACAAATGACACGAAGTCATGGATTAATAATCCAATATTGATTAGTATAGAAACTGCTCACGCTTTTAACTCTTAGTTGTGGGTGTATTGATCAATTCATTTTTTATATCCGCGCTACTTGACTTCATTACACAAGTGTGATTATGTGTTTTGGGTCATTTATGCTCAGTAGTAATAGACATAACTTGCCAAGGTTGAGGTGCATAAAATCAACTGGATATGCTGATTGATTTAACGTTCGAACACAAAGAATTTCATGCTTACATTTCGGAAAAATTTAAATTTTTTTATATAAATTATAATGTGCCTGATGACGTATGATACTCTTAATTTGTTTATTTTTATGAAAATATATTCGGAAAACAAAATTGTCATCTAAGATTATATAAATAAATACATGGGGAGCAGCACCCTGATTTGCGTCGTTACGAAGATGCCGTGATTTCGAAGTTGCATCGTTAGTGGCTTCGATTTGTGTTGTTAATATGAAAATGTTTGTACAAAGCTAAAACCGAAAAACGTTAAGTCGAATGCAAATATGTATGTGAAGTTTTTCTGGCGGTGGTAAGTCTGAGATCGTTAGTAGTTTCAAATTACACTTGCTGAGTGAATTTCAAACTAAATATTTTGCAAAAATGAGTCAAAAAAGAGAGCGAATAAGCTTCGAACAAAAACTGGACATTTTGAAACGTTTTAAAAGGGTGTTGATATGGGAAAAAACCTTGGACTAGTGCCTTCTGCAAATTTTTTTGTTCCAAAGATGATGATAAAATTAAAAAAAACATAAACAGGTTACAAAAATGGGAAGTCCTTTAATGAAAAAGATGGAGCCACTTTTTAGCATTTGGATAGAGGATTCCTGACGTATTTCTTATGAATTGTTGTACATATTTTTATTTAAAAAAAATGTATTTTTTATTGAAATTTCAAATTTTTCCATCTAAAATCATGAATCTCGGAACCAGTTCAATCAATAAATATGTATGGAAAATCCTACTTCGGCTTGCGTCGCGTCTCTTTGGTCTCAATTAGCAACGCAAGCCGGGCGGGGTATTGGTGTACATATTATTTAAACATAAAATTTCTTTTAAAATTATAAATTTTTTAATAACAACATAAGTATTTACAAAAGTATAACTGATTTTCAAAGTTCTGTAGAAGTGAAATATATTTCTATTCTCATTTTAAACTAATTTACTGTATATTTTTTTAATAGAATTTTTGAAGAGGTCGAAAATATACAATACAAAACTTGAGTCAGACGCTTACGAATAGTTTTTTCTTCGTGCTATTTCCAAATGAACTAATCAATAAACTTTCTCAAATCGTATGGATCTTAAAAATGCACCCTTTCTATTCAGCATGTCATTTTAAAATCATTTTTTCAACGTTAAAATCAATCCCGATATTAAAAAAAAAGTTGAGTGGAAAAAAATCAAGTAACAGAATGATTTTTATTTTAATATCAATCACAGTTGTTGCCTTGCTAAAAGCAAAAATAAACTAAAAACTATTTTTAGTGAATTGCAATTTATCAATTTAACAAATGCTTGAAAAATAAATTTAATTGATTTCAATTTACGGGGAAATAAATAACTTTTTGCCATTATACTTAATTTTTGGCAGATTTTATAGTGCTTGAAAAAATAATGGAAGTTTATTTTATATTTTATTTCACTAAACAGTTTTTTGTGAAAACTATTTATTCAAAATCATAATAATAAATCCTGAGATAGCACATTTTTCCATTGACTAAATGTTTGTACTTTTCCGGTATATATTAATAACATAATTTTTCTTTATAATTTTATTTAGAGGGGTACTTGTAGATAATGTGGAGTTTTGACAAAATAACTTCAGTATAATTTTTACAAATTTCGGGAGACCAAAGACACCACTGAGGTGCTTAAGTGTGCACTTTAGTAAAAGTAAAAATTGAACATAATAAGATTTTATTAGATTTTTTAAATTTCATAAGTGGGATTTTAATAAAAAAACACGAGACAAGTTAAATTTTCAAAATATTAATAGATTTCTGACTGATTTCTGCAGGAAAATGGTAATTAGGCAAAAAGACGAGCGGTGAAATTTTGTAACTGAAAATATTAAATTTAAAACATTTTCTTACATCGACTTAAGCTGGTTTGTCAATAATGCCCAAATATTAACTTTTACTGCCATTTTCATTAAATATTTTATATTCTAAAAGTTTCTAAGACAGCCAGTATCTTTGTATGTTGTTTTTTTTTGTTTTCTCTTCCTAAAAAAACTTTTCTAAAACTTTTAATTGATCAAATATTAAAATAAAATACAATTTCTTAAAATCTTGCACCTGTAGGATTTCAAGTCAGAAGTTAAACTACTTCCAATTTCGTTTAATAAAAGCATTGAAAAGCGGAAAACGAATTTGAAACTTAAATAAAATGTTATTTGAAAACTTTGTCCTTTAACATTTCTAGTTATTAGTTGATGTGCAAATAAATAGTTCACATACTCGCATATCTGCAGCAATGTTTTCCTGTAAAATATATTTTTCAATATTTCAAGAGCAAAATGTAGTTTGTGTGTTGTAACTATGACCATTTTTGTACATATTTAGTTTGTCTTGCAAGAAAACTAAAACATATTGAGTTTGTTATTAATATTATGGCCATACATGAATAAGACTTCAAATGTACTTTAAACGATATATTTGGTATTGCTGAAGATGACTGGAACATTCTATATTACAGAGAGACAGAAGCAAGTATATTACGTTCAGCTCTTGATGATACCGTGCAGCGACCTCTGCTAGTCTCATGAAAAAATTGTCTGAATAAAAATATAATGACTTTACCAAAAATTTCTTAAAAATTAAAAAAAGAAATGAGCTAACCCTTAAGCAAACACCGAATTAATTTTACATAAATGAAACCCAGGGCTGATGCTTTCGTGTATTTTCTATGGAGTTTAATTTATACTGCATGCAAGTTAATAAAATATACGTGTAGGCTTTCGAAATAAACTCTAATTTTTTATTCAAGCTCTACAAAATATTACAATTAAAACAGAAACTAAGATAAACAAAAAAAAATAACAAAATTTAGCCGAATCCTTAAAATATATGTAATTGCATTTAAAGCATATATAATCACATTTAGAATGCTGAAGACAAACTGGATTTTTATAAAATTTGCAGAAGAATCTAGTGTTACGTTTTACGTCTATATCTTTGTTTGTTATTTAACATGTCAGGGCCGCTTTCTTTACCCAAAATATCTTTAGGTTCCTGTAATAGATGAAAGATTTGAAGATGAGCCAAACATTTCCTTTCAATATAAACCGAGATACATTTCGAATTATTACGTACAATTAATTATTAAAAATTCAAGTTTTTTTTAATAAAAATTAATACAAATTATTATTATTATTACTTTGTGTATTTATTGGTTTGCTAATATTCGCAAAACATTAGCATCATCAAATATTTAGTCATGTTTTCATCAGCTCTTCAGTTCAAAATTATAATGATGACTAATAATAATTTAAATGAATAAAAAATTATATCAGCAGCTTCGCAACTAATGAAGTGAAAAAATTTGAGAGCGGTTATGTCTCTTTTCAAAGTGCAAGATATTTCCCATAAATTGTAAGTAGAATTAAATTAGTACTAGATTCATTAACCGCTGAGGATAATAAGTCAATAATCTGTATGTTAGGAAGGATCGACTGCAAACAGGCAGTTATAAGTAGCTCTTCTCATAATTTTAAATTCATATAAATAAAATTGAGTCTTTTATCTTTTCAAACGCTTCCATGGAATTCAAATTAAAATCTTCTATCTTATAAAAGTCTTCAAGCTCTCATTAAGTTTCTTGCTATAAAAATTTAGGAGAAAACATATTAATATTGTATTTATTAATGATTATAATGCAGTGATGGGCAAAATTTAAACTGTGATTGTGTTGTTCCTTATTAGTATTAGTGAAGAAATTGAGTTTTCCCAGCAAACACAAAGTCAAAGATTTAAAATATGATGCCGCATTAAATATCCTTAGGTAATAATTTGATTAAATCGTCCGCTGCGATCGCGGAAGATTCTGGGATTCAGATGTTTGTATGATAAACTGTTAATAATGAAAATGTTTTGTTGACACATTGATTTGGTATTTTTATGGAATTGATTGTAGAATGTATTTGTACTTGTATTGCATATATGTCCAACAGGTCTACCAAATTTTACAAAAATTGCATCATGTAGATTTAAGATATTTTACAAGATTTCAATATATTTTCAATATGCAGTCTTGTAGTATCTTAAATTGAGACAGACATGTCATTAGAAGTGTCTATGTGCGTATGAATGTGTATTTAGTGTCATAAATTTATACAAATTTGTTTTAAATTCACAACATTTGCCATCATTTGTTGCTAAGTGTACAATTTGGTTATCCTCTAATGTTCATGTGTGTCCTTAAGTATGTGGAATATCTATGGCTTGTTAAAATAGTATTAGACAAATTTCAAGTAATTACTTAGTTTATATTTCTTCAAAATAATTCAGACAGCAAAACATTTAAGAACTTTTTATAATTGGTACAATACATTTCAAGCCAAATTTACTAAACTTTGCAAATTTATGTAAATATTTGTGACATATAAATAAACATTTGAATATTTTCCGGAAGTAGTAAAATTAAGAGAAATTAGGATATGACCGCATTGTGTTTTATAGAACAATTAATAGAGCTTTAGCTATTAAATGTCTGTCATCTGAAGTGTCATTAATTTAATTAAAGGCTTCCCATTTAAGAATATGGATCGTTTAACAGCCGGAGATCGCGTAAAAATGGTTAAAACTTACTACAAATGTGATGGTTCAAACGAGGCCACTTTTCGAGCAATAAAAGGAGATTATGGTGCAAGAAATTGGCAAAATAAATTAAAGAAATTTGCTGAGAATGGAAACGTTGCAGATGAGGTCTGGCTTGTGCATCATCGCTACGCGCGTACTACCGAAAATATCGCTTCTATTAGTGAAAGTGTGGCGGCTAATCCGAATTTGTGGATTCCCCATTCTCATTATGGCACATTTTGCATTTGAATTTCCACCTCCGTCCATATATTGCCAGTAACCATGAATCAGGTGTTGGATTTCTATTGACAACTGCATCAGAAGTCTTATCTCATGGGAACCAGTATCGGATAGAATTATCACCGCCCGCTTTAAATCTAAAGTTAAAAACATCACCATCATTCAATGCTACGCCCCAACTGAGTGCGCAGCCGAAGATGTGAAGGATCATTTCTACAGTCAACTAAACGCAGTATATGACACAGTTCCTCGTGGTGACATCATCTGTATTATATGTGATCTGAATGCGAAGTTGGTTTAGATAATGCGGCACTGAAGCATATAATGGGCACCCACGGCTTGAATATACGAAACGACATTGGAGAACCTTTTGTTGACTTTTGTAATCCTAAAATAATGGTTATTGGTGGGACTCTCTTTGAACACAAATATTGCCATAAGATCACTTGGCCCTCGCCTGATCGTCACAATATTGCCAACCAAATAGATCACTTTGCAATCAGCCGACGTTTTCAAAAATGTCTGTTAGACGTTCGAAGTAAGCGTAGGTTCAGTAACCAATTTCGGGAGGAAACGGCTCGTAGTGGCATATCACATGAGGTGCCGTTTGCTGAAAAGTGGGGTGCCATGAAAAATCTGTTTTTAAAATGCGCAAATGAGACATTAGGTCCCTCACGTAAGGGCAGACAACTTTTGTGATAGTCTAACCACTGAAGGAAGAGCTCAACTTGAGTTGGAGTATCGATCCCATCACAAGGTGGTACAACACTCCGTCAGAAGGGATAAACGCAACCACATCGACCAGTTGTCAAACGAGGCTCAAAATGCAGCATACAGAGGTGACTCTCGGACTGTTTTTAAGATCACCAAATAACTGGTCAACTGAAATATACCTCTTCAGCGTCCTATGAGGGACGAACGCGGCATTCTCCTCAATACCGATGATGAACAACTCTCCCGTTGGCGAAAATACTTTTTAAATCTCCTAAACGCTGAATTCCATCCAACGCAGCAGCAACCTTTCGATCCCACCACCTATCGGGCAAATACTATGATACGGTCAACAACGCCAAGTTTGAGTGAAGTCTCCACTGCCATCAAACAACTACCAAATGGGAAAGCGGCCGGTATCGATGGTATACCCGCCGAAATAGACAAGGCAGATATCAACCTCAGCGCTGAAATTGTTCTCCCCTGATATCAGACATTTGGAGCATGAGGCTTTCCCGAGCGAATGGAAAGACGGGATAATAGTAAAAATTGCAAAGAAGGGAGACTTAAAAGCATGTGGGAACTGGCGTAGTTTTGCGTGCTACCAACAATATCAAAATTGATAGGAAAGATTATCCTTAACCGTATCAAAGAACACCTACAAGATTCTATTAACTCCGCTCAAGCCGGCTTCCGAAGTGGCTTTTCCTGTGCGGATCATATTAACATCACCCGATTGATTATTGAGCAAAGTAACGAATTTAATTCCAACCTACATCTACTTTTCATCGATTTTGAAAAGGCATTCGACAGCATTAGTCGCGGCTTCATCTGGGCCGCTCTGCATAGAAGAGGTATTCCGTCGAAGCTTATAACCCTTATAAAGGAGAGCGCAAACCAAGACCCAGCGGGAATTTTATCCTGTTTTATCGTAGTTTATTTTTTTTTGCTTTACATAAGCACGCTGCACAAATTTGAAGTTTGTGGTGAAACTTCAGAGCGTGAGGAAGATCAATATTAAATTTTAGAAATGTGTTATGGGTTTTTCTTTTTAAATAAAGTGTTTTTATAAATTTAATAAAAGTATTTTTTTATAAAAATTTATTTTTCAAAGTATTTATATAACATAAAATAATTTTTGCTGCGGGTATAGGTCCATATACGCCTATGTATGTGCCCTGATTATATGGGGAAGCGATCAACGAAAACAGTGAATTTTTCATTCTGCTATAATGCTATTTAGCCTTTTTCATCTTCCTTTCTTAATAAAACAATTTAAAATTTATAATTTGATTTAACGTCCTCAAGTTTTAAACTGAAAATTAAAGAAAAATTAAAGAAATTTATACTTTTTAAATTAAGTTACATATTAAAATATTTTTTTAATTTTTTCTCTCATATTAATGCTGTACATTAATATACTATAAAAACGTGACTTTTTATTTAATTACTATATATTATGCCTTAATACGCTACTTATATATGTTCTTTATGAAACACTATCATCTATTATTACTTTGCCTTACAAAAAATCTTTTCTTTCTATTGAAGCTCTCATTCATACAGAGACACAAACACTTGCAGGAGTATAAGTGAGTGGTTTGGAGTAAGCAGCCCTTATTCAAGTATTCGTAAGCGTTTTAGATTCGACGATATTTTGCTCTATCATGCTGTTAATTATCTCATTAACACATAAACAGACACATTCATGTGTTATAACCATCATGCTTATGTACATATATACTCGTATAATAATTAAGAACGTAAAACAATTTGAATGTTATTTTTGGCAGTGACGAATTGAAGTAATCCCTGCCAAGAAATATATAATTTTAATTGATAGCAAAGTAGTATTTTATTGGAATTGCAAAAGTAATAACATTGAAGAAGAAAACATTATCATTGACCAGGCTATAAGAGAGTTAATTGATTTTTTTGTAAATTTGTAAATAAATTTGTAGTTAATAAACTATTATAAATTAGTTCAATAAATTTTTAAATAAAATCGTAATAAATAAGTTGTATTTCTCTTTACTTTAAAAGTATTTGGGCCGTATTCATAAAAAATAATTTGTATTTGAAATGTACATATTTTAATTAAAATATTTCATAAATATTTTTCTATAAAATACAGTTCAAACCGAAATTAGTTTTTTCTGAATACGGCAATTAGTGCTTAGGAAGTGCTTGTTGTTGCGTTAATAATCCCATAATTTTTGTTTTGTGACAGATAATGAAATTTATATTGAATTTTGAAGCTCTAATATTTTTAATTGTCACTTGTTTTCAATATAAAATATTTAGTTTGTTAATCACAAAGAATTGCACACATATCCTGAAGGAAACACGGGGCTAAGTGTATCGATGTAAATATTTTTGTCAACAATTATGGTGTCTTTTTTGTGAAACTGTTAAAAAAATTTCGTTATTTTTTGTGTTTTGTTTTTGATAGGTAGAGAAAATGTTTGACGGTTAAAAACAAATCATTAATTTAAAACGAAACGAAGTTCTTTTTATGTTATTTAACAATAAGAAAAGTATACCTCACAAAAGACTTTAAAATATTTTATACCTTATTTTTCTCAAATATTATTTTAAATAAATAATTGTACCTTTTTTAACTAAACTAAAATAAAATAGTATTGGTGGCATCGTCAGTATAATTTTAACATTGAAATTTCTCGCAGGTGGTGACAGCATTCATAGTGAATCAGTAGAGTTTTACTGCAGACATTTCCCACAGTGTGGTGATATCGTCAATAGTAAGTCAGTACAATCTTACTATTGACATTTTCTCCATATGGTCTCACAAGAACTATCTAGTCAGGATTGATGCAGTGTACTGGTAGGTTTCGTAGGACAAGCCTGTGTTAAATGTCAATAGTAGATAGCATTAGTTTGTGTATAATTTTTTAGTAGTACTGATGACATCGTCAATAGATAATCAGTATAATTTCACTATTGATATATACTGCAGGGTAATAATAGTGAAACAAATGAATAAGCATGTTTGTATTATAAACAATCATCGTTTGTGATTTTTACGCTATTAGAATTAATATTGTTACAACAACGGTTTTCTTTTCTAAAAAAAAAAATTAATATTTCTCTTACTTTTTATCAAAGAATTGCTATTCAAAGTTTTCATAAGAGAAAAAGTTTGCCTTGTAAATGATAAAACAATGATTTCTAATAAACTCTCTATTTCAAAAAATCATTATATTGCAAATTTTCAATAAAAAGGGCAGAAAATGTTGGATTTTTTTAGTAAAGAAAATGCCATACATAAAAAGGGGTGCTTTTTAAGAACTTTCGAATATGATTAAAAAAAACTTATAACATGTAGAGGAATGTATGAAATCTTTATTTGAGTCGATAGAACGATCTATATCAATGTGTAAAGATGATTCCATGTCAATGTTGAACGCGGCTATGCCTCAAATGGTTCAAACTGGGTAAAATTTCGGCATACTCTCTCCATCATATCGGCCGGTATCTCACGGATAAATTCTTCAATATTGGCTTCCAGTGCATCAATCGTTGCGGGGTTATCCGCATAGATATGAGCCTTAACAAAAAATAGTCTATAGATGATGAATTGCACGTTTTAGGTGGCCAATTGATTGACCGCAAACGTTAAATAAACTGTTCAAACACACTTATTAGCAGTTTCATTTGACCGTAATTAGGCAAATTTATATGCAGTAAGAGCTCGATTTGCGCAACTACCGTTAACTGCATAACCCCGATTAGCGAACGCGTAATTTTTTTTGCATTAGAGTCTTTATAAGTACAACTTTTTCCAAAAACTAGTCTCGATAAGAACAACTTTTTGTGTTTTATAAAATTGAAAGGAATTTTCTCCTTGAATTTATTACTTCATAAACGTAGTTTTAACAAGTACTTGAAACTTTGTCATATTCCACAGCCTTACTTCAACTACTAGATCAGAATACAATAACTTTAACAAAAATCTATTATAAAAAATCTTTTAGCTCATTTAATGGTACAAAAAGCACAGACTTGGAAAAAAATGCTTAAGGCTTTTAATATTCGAATGGCAGTTGTTCTTTTAGCTAACGCGTGGGACAAAGTTTCTACCTCCACCATTAGGAAATTTTGGAACGTTTTAATGTCAAAAAATGAACAATGGACTGAAAAAGACGATCTACCATTGATTTTGTTACGGGATCAGATAGCAGAAGAAGAGGCCTCAATTACACCATCCATTTTAAATTTATTGCAGGATGTTTTACCGAATATAAACTTAACAGATGCTGAAATTACAGAATGGATCAGAGAAAACTATTCAGAGGAAAATGTAGCTATAGACGTTTTAGACGAAGAAGCTGTGGAAACTGTACAAATGCTAATGAACATAAACAAAAAGATGATGTCATTAATTCCCTTGACATTTGTATGGAGCAGGAAGCAGAAAACCACATATTTTATAAAAAATAAATCGCTCTTCAGAAGCTGCGATTTCCCAAAAGGCTGAAAAGCCTAAAACTCAAACGAAAATTTTAACACTCTTTCCCTTAAACTAAGGGCTTAAACATATTTGCATAAATAGAACTCATATATGTACGTACATAAATACACGTGTAAAATACTTAAGAAGATTATTTTTTGTTTTGCTTTTTATTTTTTGTATAAAACGTTAGTTTTATCATTTTGCCTTATAAATGATTTTTTATGTTAAAAAAATTAAATCTAATGAATTTGAGATAAACAGTGGTGAGTTTTTAAATAAGATTTTTAGTGGTCAGTTAACACAACTTTTCGGTAAAAGCAACAATCCCGGTTTCCTTTCGGTTGCGCAAATCGAGCTCCTACTGTATATGTTTGTATATTTTTAACGTTTGTGCAAAATGTTTAGAGTCATGCAATTAATATTAAAAACAAAATAGTTACCCTGCATATAACTCAGCTAGTCCAAACAAGCATATCAAGTATACTCCATAAAGGATTAGGAATAGTCCTAAAGTAACCCAAATGTATGTAGAAAACATGATCTATTTAATATTACGAGATCCTAGGGCTGGACTATATCGTTCAGGTTTGTATTATATGGGACTAACCCAACAACTACTCCATGTCATTTAAAATGGACCACTCACAAACAGTTTGTTCTGCACGAGTACTATCCTGAAAGCACGGACAATTGTCATATAGCAATAAGCTCTTGTTTGACAATGACATAGTCCATGAACCAAGTTATAACGAGTCCGTTTCAGCTATAATGTACCACGTAATCTAATATTATCTACAGGGTATGGTTTATACTCATACAAAAAAGACTCACACATACATACATGCAGACATAATTTTAATAAATTATACCCAAGAGATATAAAGGTCACACAAGTCTATATCCTAAGAAGGAGAAAAGTGATATATAAAAGTACATAAGAAGATAACAAAATAAATACAGGTTGCTTTATATATATATATTTTTTTTTCAATAAAAAAATAAATGCATAATATACATATGTACATTAGGGTGTCCCTTGTAATGCAAAATAATTTTTTTTGCAATTTCGAAAAGCATGCTCTCTAATTTTTTTATATATAGAAAATTATATCTAAATATTAAATTTTTTTATTCTATCATGAAGTGCAATAAATGAAAAAAAAACATAATTCATAAGAGCACTTAACTTGTTCTATTAAAAATATTTTAATTTTCAAAATTAGATGGGATAAGTTCTTTTTAGTGTATCTTTTCCGCAGTCTGGAAACAAATTTCTGTGTTTCTCAACGCAGCGCAATAAAAACTGTTTTTGCTCTTCATCCGCAGAAATAAGTCAGTGAAAATCTTGCACTAATTTGAGTGCTCTTTCAGCAGCATCATTTACCACTCGCAAAATATTTATTTTTCTCTTGGCTTCTAGAAATGCAGCATTATCAATTCAAGATGCCACATTTGTGCGAAGAAGACTATCATCGATCTGAAATCGAGAAAGAAATACTGTACTCCTATTTGATACAAAACTATTCAGAATGCCACATAAAATTAGAAATCCTATTTATATGAAATAAACATAGCTGCTGTTATAAGTCTGAAGTTACAGTTTAGTTTAAAAATAGTTTCTGCTAATTTTATTTCGTTAATAACTAGAGGATGCACCTTTGAGATATATGTACGAGTATGTATATTGCTAACTTACGATATATTGTTTTAGTTAACCTTAATATGAAAATTAATATTCTTCGACTTAATTAATATGGAAATTATGCAAGGTATGCTAAATTTAGCTTATTGTTGTTAACATTATATCATTTAATCGTTGAGCCACAGCTGATTATGCGTCTTACTGTCACTTATTAATAACACTGAAATAAATCGCAAGTTGCCACGGGTTACCATTCTTAAATCAAAGTAAAATTTTTGTTTTGGTTGCTTTTTAGGTCATTTCGAAACTTTTAGGGGGTATGCGCATAAAAAAAATGACGCCGAAAAATAAGGGACACCCTTATGTACATACATGTATATATAATACTAGCTACATTCCGAGGATTTACCCACGATTAAAAAGTATGTCCTTTTTAATTTAAGTTTTTTTTAGTGATTTTTAAAAACTAAACAATTATTATTATAATATTATATATTAATTTGCATCCTTTCCTATTAGATGGTGCTCCTTTGGAAAAGCACTTCTTCAAAATTTGGCAGGATTGCCATATAAACCTTCTATAGCGGAAAGTTAAAAATCAATTAAATGTTTTCAATGCACGTGAAAGAAAATTTTTTTCGAACACTGTTTTTATTAGATAACACCTGTGATGTATTGTATTGGGTGGTTGGCTGACTTGCTCAGCTGCCAGCTACGCACAACTAATGAAGCAGAATCAAATGATTTCGTTTAAAGAACACACCAATCCAGTGGTCAGAGTCGTCAAGCTGTAAATAACTGTAAATAACAGGAATTACTCACAAATTTGTAGTAAAACTTTTTTTTCAATTCACAAGCTCGTGTTATCTTCGTATGTGTTGTGTAATCGTCTAATTATACAGTATTTTATTTTAGTTTTTGGTAATTTTCATACAAAAATGTATTATAATTATACGTTTGAACTTTATATGTTTTACAAATGGTTGTATTGAGGACAGGTATGGAAAAATTCTATTTGTAAAGCTAAGCTTAGACGATATGTTGAATCAGCATATTTATGCTGAAAAATTTGTTACAAGTCACCCACATTGCAGCAAAAACCGCGGAATTCCAAAAAACTACGAAAACGACGAAAATTCGCAATAACTTCCAATCAGTGAGAAAATTAAAATGTTTAATATCATTGAAAAGTCGATGAAACAATAAAAAATAGAAAAAGTCAGCCACATTGCAAACAAACGCGAAATTCCGCCAAAAGTTGCAAAACTTTGAAAAAGCCAGAAAAATTTGTAGCCTGCTTAATTTATCTCGATTTTGTACTTGCTAAGTTTTGCAATAGCTAGTTATATTTCCTCCGGCGTCATCATTTATGTTTATTTTTATTTTTTTATTTATATTAATAAATTTTATTGCAAAAATTATACGTAAAGCACAAAAGTTGAATAATAATTAAAAATTGTTGTCAAACTCACTAATTTCACAGACTACATTGAATTGGCATTTAAAATTCGACAAAACGACGATACAACAAATTTATCTGTTCACAAGCACATAAACAACCATCGTCTTTTCTTAAACGATATGCCATACATACGGCTGAGCTTGTGAATTGAACAAATAAGAAATGAGTCGTTCACATTTTCATCGACTGCTAAGTTACCAACAAAATAAAGCTTAGTGTCAATGATAAATCAGTCAGCCAGCAGTTGCAATTAAAAACGGAACAAACACAGTATAGAGATATTGATTTGCATAATATTGAAACTTCTTTTAGAACTTCCATGCTCCAATAATATTTGGGTGGAGTAGTGATGCCAAGAGAAGGGAACTTTCGCTTTTTTGATATGAATTCATTGAAAAATTTCAAGGGAAGGGAAGAAGGACAGATTTCTTTTTTTTTAGGAATATGTACGGAATTTTTAAAACTTTGTTTTTCTTCCTTCTATAGTGCGGTGTAATTGCGTAAAACACCCCACAAAAATGATAGTACATATAAAAATTTAAATTTCAAATATTGTTACAGTATTACGTGAGCTATTTTATACAGACAATTTTGATAAATAATATATATAGAGAAAACGAAAGGCAAAAAAATGTCCGATATTCTTCGGAATATAATTTGCATGAAAAATAAAAATAAAATTGGAAATTTTACGAATTTTTTTGGTTTAATATATAAAAATTAATTTTTTTAATTAATGTTTATAAGTAATTAGTCGAACTTTTTTTTTTATTAATATTTTTATGTATTGAAACGATTAATTTTGGCTCAAGTTCAAACCCGAATTTACCCATTTATTTATTCTAATTTTTTTTATTTTTAATTTTTATTAGAAAATTTTTTGGATAAATTCATTATTATTTTTATTAAGAGAGTACTATATATAGAACAATTTTTATTATTCATCATACTAGCAGAACGGATCAGTACTGATTTCGAGGTCGCTACACCATCTCATCAGCGTTCTTTGTTCAATTTTACCACTTTTGACGGTGGATACTAGTGATCAGGAATATCAACTATTTAACCGTATTATTTAACAAATTAGGATACGAAAAGTACAAACTTATTCATTTTCACATGTCAAATCAATTTCGGTTAGTACGTTAGGCTAGTATGATGAATAATAAAAATTGTTCTATATATAGTACTCTCTTAATAAAAATAATAATGAATTTATCCAAAAAATTTTCTAATAAAAATTAAAAATAAAAAAAATTAGAATAAATAAATGGGTAAATTCGGGTTTGAACTTGAGCCAAAATTAATCGTTTCAATACATAAAAATATTAATTAATTTTTTTAAAAATATACATTAATACATTAAGCTATTTTAAATATTCAAAACAAAATAAAATTGCTTTCATTCTTTCCATTCCGGGTCACATTTTTTTAAAGTGGATAAAATTTTTTTAAGAATTCAGAATTAATATAATGATTACCTTCTAAGATCTCCACATCCGTATCTTAAAAATTTAAGAAATCTCTATTAGCAATGAAGTTAATCCAGACTTCCCTTAAAAATTGAATAATTTTTGAAGAAATGTAATTAGTACAGTCGTTTAAAGACTATGATGACAGAAAGGCAGATATTGGAGTTTGTTAAAATTACAAATCTATGTTATTTTTTATTATAATTTAATTCGTGGTCTGGCGATATAAATGTACCAAATTTTTAAACTCTAAATAAAATGTTCCTTTTTCCGAAAATCAATGAATTCTTACAGTAGGGAAAAATATAGTGAAGAGAAAAGGGGGATTTTTCGATATATGTAGGGATTTTGTTAAATTTCTGCTGGCATCACTGAGGCGGAGGCCAGATTTTGTACTGACTTTCATTAGAAGAGTTAAACTAGGCATTGAATAATTTGAAGATCTATGATACAAAAGGCCCATTAGATGTCACAGTGCTGGATATTTTCAGACTTATTTCAAAACTTTATATAAATGTAAAAAATTTTCACTAAAAAGTATCCACATTTTGATAAAAATTAAAAAAAAAATTTTATAATTTTTTTTCCAAAAAAAAAATTATGTTCATTTCTTCCTACTATTAGCTACACTGTTTGAAGCTATAAAGTTGGCCAAGAGTCTGTTCATAGTTATTATTATATTTTTAAATTCTCGTGGGAGAACTTTTACAATAGAACAGCAACAAAATAGAAACTACATTATTATCTTTAGCATAATCGTCCTACTCAGCAGTTGTTGGAAAAAATAAACATCTCTTATGCAGCAAGTTTTCAAAAGAAAGTCGAATACTAGGAAAAGTATAATATGTACATTATTTACAAAATATAACAGTAAAAAGACAAACAAAAGCAACTAAAATGACATCAGGTGTACTTTTAGTAATTTCATATTTACAAAGCATTTCTAAGATGAAGAAACAAAAGGTATTTCATAAAAATAAAACAGAAGAGAAAAGCTTCAAATTCACTTTATATGTTACATCATATAAGTAACAGACTTATCAAGAGGAAAAAATAAAGGATGAGAATAAATATAAAGATTTAAAAATTTATATATTTTACAGAAGGTTAAATAAATGCTGCAACAAGATTTAACACTTTGCAGTGAAAAATCTTTTGTGGAAATGCAGTTAAAGATGTAAGTGAAGAAAGTTATACAGAAGACATCTTTAGTTTCATTTCATCACTTATGCTGACTTAAGGAAAAATTGCTTTCTATACACACTGCTGTAAGTATCGTTACATTTGTATGAAATTCTTAAGTTATTTTTAATAACAAGTGTTTGTAAGTAATAAGTAGAACTTTTATATTTTCTTTATATTGAACGATTTGTTTGGCTGTAGTTCAAATCTGAGTTTACGCATTTCTTTTAATTTGAGAAGTTTTGTTTGATAAATGCATTATTTTATTAATTAAGAGAAATGATTTAACTCCGAGTTTAATTTGAGCCAAACTATTTTTTCAATATTCCATTTCTTACCGCCGCAAAATGGTAAATTTTGGGGCATTTTCGCATCAAAAATCTGTAACTTTTTTAAATAATACAAATTGTTTGCCGAAATTCAAACATTTGTAAAAACTAATTATAAGGCGGTCTTATACTACGCACACAAATATAAATAATTAAATGTATTGGACGTTTATGTTAAAGTTTAGTCTCTTACCAATACAAATATTTGGATAATTATTGCTAGCCTCCCCCTTTTACAGGAGGTGGTTCAAAAAGAGTCCAAAATATACTTTTTGTAATCAAATCAATTATATAGTATCTACAAATAAATTTCACCACATGCTGGTACTGATAGTCGCATTGAGCATTTAATATTTTTTTGTACCAGTAGCGGCGTGTTTTTTACTGAACAGATGTTTTCTTTGTGTACCAACATTTTAAGTTTTTTTTTAATTGTTCTCCTTCTTATTATTTGAAATTATTTAATTTGTAGTTTATGAAGTTAAAATTGAGATTGTATTGAAAAGTTCGCGAAGGTTCGGCCATTGTTTGATATGCTTAATAAACGCTTTATTCCGTTTGGTGTTATTTTGGAGCATTTATCGATCAATGAGACAATGCTTCCCTACTTTGGTCGTCATTCAGCGAAAATGTTTATACGTGAGAAACCGATCCGTTTCGCTTTGCTCTAACACAGGTTACATGTTTAAGTTTATCCCATATTCGGATGCACCCGGCATTTAAAATAAGAGTTTGGGACTCGGTGCATCCGGTGCATCTTAATGGAACTATTATCACATTGTGAGCATCCAATGCAGCACGCTATCCATTTTGAAATTAATTTTACCTACCATTACTTACTCTACTTGCTGTAAGAGAGAGGTTTCTGCGCAATCCGCACTGTTCGATCCAATCGTATTGCCGGCGCCTCTCGTGCAATTTATGTCCAGCCAGTCTAGTTTTGGTTTTTAATTTCATTTTTGTCATTTTTACATTAACTTTACTGCATGCTTTGCTGTAATTACCACTACAAGGTATTCTAAAAACTACATTCGATTTCTTTAGCTTTTGTACAACTGCCAGGCTCCGAGAATGCGGTTGCACAGACATAGAGCAGCACTGACTTCGCATAAAATATATTGATTTTTATTTTCAAAACAAGGTTTGTGGCCTTTTTCATATGGTATTAAATATCGCAAAAGATACACGAGCATTGCGTATCCAAATTTCAACATATTATATTGTGCCACCATCTATTGTTTCTATGTTATTGTTGATATTCATTCTCATGACTGTGGTTTATGCAATATTTACTCGGAGGCCCACCCGCCTTACTTGCTTCATTAGTGATAAGCGTTAATTTTTATTGCATTCCACTCCGTCTGTTACTTAGTAGAACGATGTCATCTGCATATGCAAGGACGCCAAGTTTTTCGTTTAGCTTGCAGTTCAGACCGCTATGTTGTTGGCTTGATGTATTATACACCAATGAACGTCAAAGGTATATAATTTTCAATGCATTGCACATATCGATAGTCAAAAGTGTAGGACTAATAGAATGTAGGTGTACACACAAATACTTCAAATAATAAAAATTTGCTTCAAAGTAAAATTGTATACTTTCCAAGTTAACGCGAATTTTTTAATACAACTTTATTGCATTTTGCTTAAAAATGTTTCAAAATAATTACGAAACGAAATCCATAATCAAACTTTAGACAAAATTTCTGGCAATACTTTTCAAACAAATATTGGAAAATAAATGTGCTCATAGTAATTGGAGTACCTATCGATACATATAGGTGCGCAGGGATATAAATAAATATGAGCACCGATACACACAATAATGAAATTGAACAGTAGTTCGTATTGAAAATATTTATTATATGCTAGAGTAATTTATTTATTAATCTATCGTTTGTCGTTCTCTGGTATACACATATATTATTTTCTTACAATTTATAGAAACTAAATTTGCTTCCGAAATGTTATTATCATATTAATTGTTAAATAAACTGTGTTCACCACATGAAACTAAATATAAATTCTTTGCTTTATGCAATCAATAAATATTTGTTGGAAAAAAAATTTTTTTTCGGAGGGTGAGAAAAAGTCGTTCTCCTTTTTTATGGCTACGCGCATGAATGGCATCTGTTATAAACAAAAAACCTACTTAACTAGCAAGAACTAACATACAGAATACTCAGGGTCATCCATCAATCAAAATAAATATTTTCTGATGCAAATTTGTGTTGCTTTTTAAATGATTAAATTTCGTTGTTGTTTTTTCAAATAAATAATCACTTTGAATTGTTTATTAGAAGATTGTGCGCTTAGTTTGGACTATTTTTTAATAGTCATCTAGTTCAATCCCTCTGTATTTGTAATACTCGTTATTGAAATTTTGCTCATAAAACTATTTCATATCCCTTGTTCTTCTTTTCATAATCATAAAAAGAATGCCAAGTGCCATCCCTTATCATTCACAAAACTCTTATTATGTTTCAATTTTCCTTATTTCCCAGGAGATTTATTTTTTGAGGAAGAATCTTAAACCCTGTTATTTGCTATTGCTGCTGTAGAACTTAATCAGTATGTACGAGTATTTCGGTTAACATTGAAATTCCTTTAGTGGTTGTAAAGAAAAATTTTGCTCTTATTGTTGTGTTTGGTTTTCCTCCAGCTGTACGTATCTTTAAGTTAAGCTAGAATATCCTTTTTCTTTTTAAACCCTTTTTACAACATCAATGGCCGAAAGAAAAACTTAATTTGTGTTTGATTAATATTTTTTTGGGCATATAAATTTTCTTTAATGTCTTATGAATTTGTTACACATGATTCTGTTGGATGATGTTTTGCACCTTGGTAAGCTAGTGTATCACTTTTAATTGATTCAATAACTAACAAGTTAAGTGATCAAAACATAAATGCTGAAGTTGAATAAATGTTAAGATAACGTGATTCATATCGATTAAATATCGTTTAAATGAATACCGAATATTATTAGGTTTGTATTTCAAGAGCTAGAATATTTGTTTCCTTCGAAGCCTTCTTATAAAATAGTCAAGAGAAAAAAACCTAATTTGTGCTTGATTAATATTTTTTGTTTACAAAAATTTATTTAGTATCTTGGACGGCATTTAGACGTTGAGTTTTTCACATGTTTGCTTAGAAATGAGTTTTTAGCTTGTTGGTAGGAAAAGGTATTGATTTGTATTTTTATTGTTTATTTCTGAAATTTTACTTACATTTTTGTTTATTTTATATTTACCTTTTGATTTATTTTTTATTACAAAATTGTATATTGTTGTTGGTATTTTTCTATCCTACATAATATTTTTTAACATCAAGCCACACGAATACACGAATCTATATATTAGAACTAAAACGAACAACTGACAGGAAAGCAAAAAAAGCAAAGAAGAAAATAATATTAAAAAAATATCATAATTTGGTTTGATTTATAGTCATAATTTGATTACACGTAAACAAACTTAAAATAATATGGCTTGCAATAACATTTTATTGTCATAAATATTTTTGATTTATTTATCTTTTGCATAGCAACACCACAACTTTAACACTTGTCAACACAATATTGTTAAATGTCTTAATTGTTATGAATACTAGTGATATATTCATTCTATGTAAACATAACTTTGTTTATTGTAGCTTTATTAATATTTACGGTAATTTCAAACAATAATAGCGTATTTTCCACAACCTTAAACTGTTGCAGAAAATAAAATATTACTGCCTCAGGCATTCCACAGCATTTGTTTTCTCTGCTTATAGCTCCAAGCTTTTATATTATTGCCGTGAATTGGTCCAATTCTTCAATAGCTACAGCAATAGTTTACTTAAATGTGCTGATTGAGTAATTTTGGACAATTTAAAAATCGTCCCAATTTTAAATAAAATGTTTTCAGTAAACAAATTTTTTAAAATAAATAAAAAAAAATTGTACATAAAATTTTTAGCTCGAGTTATTCGATTAAACGACGTTAATTTTTCGAATACATATTAGCTTAAAATTTTGTATCCAGTGTTTGATCGAACATAATATGAGTTCTTTTTATCGATTAATCGATTATATATTAATCGAGTGAATACCTTATAGTATAACTGGCGCCCAATCGTCGCATACGATATCGAATAAACTATCGTACACAAATAAAATTCGATACCTATCGAGTTGTCTAATTATGGCATTCGAGAGCTATAGAATCGAATTTTCACATAAGTAGTAAAAGATTTTATTAAATTTGCAATATGTTCAAAACATACATATATTTGCACAAACTTTAAACAAAAAGTAGTATTTTTATTATTTTTTTGTTTTAAATTTAAATAAATGTGCCAAAGACTATGGAATAACAATTGCTATTAATAGATTGCTTATATTCGGAAGACGAACATGCGGTTAGCATCATAAGAAGACAGTTGGGGGATAAAAGCGACGTATTGCCATTGTCAGCAAAAGCGTAAGTAGAATATGTTACATACATACATATCGTCGGTCACAGGTTAACAACTCTTAACATGTTTTTTTTATACTTTTCAGGAGACAAAAAAACGCTATTACTCCGGTACTAAACCGTGTTGGAAGTAAATAAAAAACCAAAATTAGTATTAGAAGTAGGGATGGAAATTTTTTAAAAATATAAATGAAATGTACTAACATACAGAACGATAAACACAGTCTTATGGCATCAAAATCACGATTCGATTTTTTTGCAAGTTAAGAGTTGTCAACCTATGACCAACGATATGTAATTTTTTATATATGTACTTATATTAACCAATTACATACTAACTTTATAAGGTTTAAGCAACGATTTGGGTTGTCGAAAGAGACATTTCGCTATATTCTTTCGCATTTGGACTTCGTTGGACATTTGCCAACTGCAGTGCCACCACCGCCTCAGTTAGCTTCGACGCATTCCCTTTCTGCTAGCGGCAGCTTCCACCTGCCTGTGTCAAAGCACTATAAACAAAGTTGTTCTTCTTTTTGCTTTAAATTAATTTTTTTAGGCTCTCGTATATATTTCTTATTATTTAGTAGGTTTTAATTAAAATAAAAATAAAACATGCATGAGCTGCTTTTTCTCACCACACGAATTCGAAAAAAAAATCTTTTGTTTTGTTTATTACGATAGCTATTTTGGTATCGAATGATATATATAAAAATTACACTCGATTGATAACTCGATATCGGAAGCCATAATCTCAAATTTAGTTTTTTTTCTGTACGATATCGAAAGCGGTAATGCCAAAGAAAAACTATTCGATAAAAATAGCTCGATATGGAATACGGCGATTAGACCCCTGTGCTAATAAATAAGTTTTTTAAATCTCTCACACATAAGTAGATGTACAACTCTTCAAACCCTCTTTCTATCACTGAAACCACATTTTTAAATAAAAGAATGCACCTTAATTTTATGTTATTCGTTTTTATATAAATTTTTCATTTAACATGTGAGCAGAGCAAATGGACATAAAATGTTGTATATAATCAGTCAATTTTATATTGAAAATTACACAATTAAAACACGTTAAAAAATTTATAGAAAAAATTCAGGAATTTTAAATTAAATTGTTCTAAAATGTATGTCAGACTTAACTGCACCTGAGCATAAATTAAATACTTTAAAGCTAATTCAATTTGAAATAAAACATGTATCTAAAGATCCCGCTATCGGTGCACATGTCGAAACATACCACAATTTAGTTTTGGGCAGTCCCATTGTCGTCGTATATTGAAAAAAAATTCTTTTAATATCGGACAAATCTCAATTGAAACAATAATCGGTACAATGCGATCACACTATTGTACTTTGGACAAACTAAATCAAATGTTTATGTTTATTTGTTTAATGGCAGATACAGTTTAGTTTTCGGATTGGATTACTATGAATAACAAAAAACTGCTTTGGCTATATATATTATGGTGTAGTGTATGTTAACTCTTGCACGTCACTGTATTTAAATTTAATATTCTTTACTTTGCCAATGCAGAAGTTAGCAACAAACAAATAAATTGTTAAGTATATTATTGTATTGACTATTTGTAAACATCAGAATTAGCTTTAGTATGTATATAAGACAGCAACCTTTTTAATAAAAAGAAAACTTAATTAGACCAACAAACACGCTTGCTTTCTTTGTACTTTTTTTTATTTCACAAACAAAAAAGTCCATTTTGATGCTCTTTTGGAACGAATGAAGAGCTATGACAATACTTACTACAATGGCATTAATATTTAAAAAAAGGAAACAAATACAAAATAAAAGATCACTTGTTGTTTTGTAAACAGATGTATTCAAAACAGGGATAGAAAGGTTAGGTTATGATCCATTGGTAGCCGTGATGAAGCACAGCTCACGTGGGTCCATTAATTAGTTTCCGTTGTGCTACTATGTTGCCCCGTCTTCCAAGGGTCCTATGTTATCTAGCAGCTGATATTCTCACGCAGCCACCCGGTTGATTCAATGAAGGAGTGGATGCTGTTTAAATCAATATTAGAAAGACAAGTTTTGTTCCTAAAAATTCCTTGACCGAATAGTTTAAGTCTTAGATCATCAAATGCCGGACAATGACAGAGAAGATATTCCGTCGACTCTTCCCCTTCTTCATCGCCGCAGCTTCTACATATGTCATTGTAATTGAGCCTTAACCTTTGGGCGTGCATCCCAATAGGCCAGTGGCCAGTTATTATTGCGATTAGGTTTCTGAGATGATGTCTGGATAGCGGTAGTGCCCGCATAGTCCTTTTTTCAACTATTATGGGCCAGATTTTCCTAGTTTCTCTACAGGTAGTTTCATCTAACCATTTCTGAATTGCAGTAAGGTGAAACTTATGTGCAATAAGTTGTTTACTCATTGGGAAAGAGACACCTCTGTCATACGTTGAATCGTTTCGATTTAAAGTGGAACCTGCATGCGCTAACGCGTCCGCAAAATAGTTTCCATGTATGTTCCTGTGTCCTGGTACCCACTTGAGGATGACCATTGAATGTCTCGCTATCTCCTCCAGAGATATACGGCATTCTTGGACAATTTTTGATGTGATAAACACAATCTCCAGGGATCTCATAGCCGCCTTACCGGTAATGATCTGAATATCCCTGCCAGATATTTCTCCATACCGAATGTATTTTGCGGCTGTATAGATGGCCGTTATTTCAGCTTGAATGACACTGCAGTGGTCCGGCATGTTTTAATACATGTACATATATATAAATAAAAGATTAAAACATATCATTTTGATACAATTGAGTTCAATAAAAATTTTATTTTAGAAGCCAATTGGTACAGTTTCAAAATTCTTTTTTCCATTCCGTGTATCGGCACTGACTGTTGATTGTAGAGTAGACGATAAAAATTGGCGCTTATTTTTCAGATTGATTGGTTAATTGTGCAATAGCGTATTCACATTATCGGCAAATCAACGTTGCTTTTGATTGTCCATACACAACACAACTTCGGTGCTAATTGTCGCATTTTAAAATATTTTTTGCGTTTGTGTTTCCCGAATAATCAAAATTGATTCATTCATTCATCGGTGCATTGATTGCGACGGAAATCGGTAGATTGCGACGATAGTGGGATTTAAGCTTAAAAGTCGTGATATACATATATTTTTTTGATTTTTATTATGTTTATTTAATTATTTTTAGGCCAGAGTAAAGATGAATTTTGTCGTGTAAGCAGCCAAAAAGAAAAATAAAAAATTCTGGCAATAATAAGTGTTGTAAATAAGAAATTTTTTTTTGTTTGTCAAAGATTGCCCAACTATATAGTAGAAGTAGGAAAAAATCAGCAATTATTCTGAATTCAAAGGTTAAAGTTGCATTCAATAAGTTTTAGTGTGGAATTTTTTTAACAATTATTTTTTTTAGTAATTAGTAGTGTCCGACCGAGCACAGTTTTTAGACTCAAATGGTAATTGAAACCGAAAAATAAAATAAATAAATTCTACTACCAAGACCCCTTTGTTTCTTTTGCGAAACTAAATCCTTCCTGATGCCTTCAATTGCTACGCAAGAGCAAAGCATTTCAACAGATTCGATAACGATAACTCTGGGAAAATTAAAATTTATTTAATTGAAATCATTTATTTGTGCAGTCTCGTGCTGCTTTAAATTGATTTTTAATAAAAACTAATAATGAGAGAAAAATGAATAAATGAAAAATGAATAATAGTATTTTGCAAAGGACTCAAAATCATTTATATAGAAATAGAAAACTGGATATTTTTTTTTAAATTCATTCAAATTTCTGTTTACTATTTAAATTATTTTTGGTATAGAAACCTAGTGCACGAGTTTATAGTCCTAAATTTATTTTAACGTAGATCACAAAATTAAAAAGAAAAGTTATATAAGACCGCTTCTCCTAAAAAGTCAAGAAATGACGAGTCAAACCTGACATGTGTAAACCTGGTCAAAGATTCTGAACTTGTGCTGTGGCAGTAGTGTAAATTGGAATCATTTAATTTTTTATGTATATAATGTTGAAGCTTTAGACTCAATTTTACACAGAAAAATTTTTTGGAGCTACGTGAAGATAACTTCAGTACTTCGAACATTTTTACATGTCTGACTGAACCATGTTTCATTAATATTCACTTTGATAGAACGAAAGATTTAATTTTACTCAAAATTGTAAAACTACACTAGCACGAAAATATCGCAAGTTTAACTCAATAAGTCTCTTTTAGCAGATACATTTGCTCAACTTTTAATAAAAAATTAAGAACTTCTGAGCGCGTAAATGAGGCAGAAGAGACTAAATAGACGATAATTTGTGTTTATTGGTCCTCTCATCCTTTGAGTGTTAATATCTAATTTCTGTTTACCAAATTATGTTCAAATCATTCTTCCTTGAATTGCAGCTGATTATAGATATAAAAAAAAACTTAGCATACAATTTTTTAAAGTTTATGACAAAAATTTTTTAATATTTAATTTTTTATTTCATTATTTCTATATTTTGTTTTTCACAAATAAGTGCAACTAAAGACTCATTATTTCGGATACATGACAATTTGAGTGCTGTGTTATTAATATCATAAACAAAGAAGCAGCTCAAGCAACACCTGTTAAAAGCCCTCAAGGATAAGATCGTAGCTGTAAAAAGCATAACAAATGTTGTTTAATTTCACAGCGAAGCCGAAAAAAAAATAAACAAAACAACAAAAAAATCTTTGTTGACATACTAACAACGATATCTTCAGCACATAACACACCAACATTACCAATGCTACACATAAAAGTGACTTAGAAAATATGAAATATATTTGTAATATGTAATTAAAATATCACATTAATGTCATTTATAAAGCAAGTGACTTAATTTTAGCATTAAAATTATGTTTAAAAGACATAAAATAAGGTTTAGCTTGGTTAACATACATAAATTTGTATGTCGTATGCACATTCTACATACGTAATAATTAACAAGAGAATTGTAAGCAAAAAAAGGAAAGGTTTACAAAAGAACATTTGAGTTCATAAATATGTTTAATTATTTATAATTCTAACACATTAATTTACCTTAATGATTTTGACATCAGGTAAAAGAACTGTGTGATGCTATTTATCGTATTTGGTACAAAAACAATAACAAAAAATTAATATTTTTTATACGTAATTACACAGAGAAAAAAACCCAATGTAAAATCAATATTAGGAAATGTTAATATCAAGTCATTATTAATATATGGTGAAAATCCAATTGAATTTATTTTTAGCATTATTTTAAGTTAAATCAATTGTTGAAATTGTTAATTTAGTATTAAAATATGTCGATTTAAAATTAAACACATTGAAAGAACATTGTATATTTTAAATTTTACATCTTAGAGAGTTAAAATAACATGAATCAATGTTTAATTTTGTAAATTCCGTTTTTGTAGTAATAATTACAGTTTTTTATGTAAAATTAACATTGCATATAGTGGAAACAAGATTAACTATTGTAAAATCAACATTGTTATAAACATTAAAAATGACATTGGAATACTTTGAAAAAACTTTTGTCCATTTCAAATATTAACAAACGTTGGCTTATTTCTTATCAACATGCTAAAAAACTTAAATCAAATTTGTGAAATATTAATAATGCCTGGAATAATATTAAAACAAAATTGCTGTGTGTTAAAAAAAAACATGAGACATATTGAAATGAAATTTTTTCATGAAAAAAGAGAAGAAATTTAAAAAGTACTGCTACTTTACAGCATTAAAGGAACAGCAATTTTCATTCTATCGCAGCTTTATTACGTATCAGATGTGCAGTGTTATAAACTTAAAGTGAATTTGCGATAAAATTATTTTCTCAGGAATAGTATATAAAAAAAAATTTTATGCAGCAATCAAAAGAGAATTTATAAGTTTGTACAAAATTTCCTATATTATTAAAGTTCAGTAAAAAATTTACTTTCTATGCTGTGAAGTTGAAATATGTTGTAGGCGAGTTAAGGGATGAAATAATATTAAAGGAGCTCAACGAATTTACAAGCCCACCTTGCCCACATGTTTTTCTTAATAATAATGGTAAAATATATTTAAAAAACAAATATTGTGAAGACTTTTCTAAGTTATAATAATACCACTGAGAGAAATTATTTACAACGTGATCTTGATAAATTTTATGATTGGTGCAATATCAACTTGAAGGCCCTTAACTTAAAAAAATGCAAGCATATGCGATTTTCGCGTAGTTGGAATACTGATGGCCTTTTTTCGTTGGGTGGAAATCAGCTGGAATTAGTTGCGGAGTTTCTGGATTTAAGCGTTCTCCTTGATTGTAAATTAAATTTTAACAAGCACATTATCATGATGCTAAACAAAGCTCGTGGCGTGCTCGCTTTCATCAAACGTTGTGCTAAGGATTTTACGGATCCTATAATAATCAAACGATTGCACACATCTTTAGTAAGGCCTATTCTGGAATAGGGATCTATTGTTTGGGACCCCTACACCGATTATCACAAGAATCGCATTGAATCTGTTCAAAAACAATTCCTTTTATTTTGTCTGGGTAATGAAATCCAAATGCAAATCTTCCTCCATATTCTGCACGACTCTCTTTTATTAAATTGCTAACTTCAGAAAGTAGACGAATAATGCTTAACGTAGTTTTTTTTAGTAAATTTGTTAAATGGTTCAATTTTTGCAAAATTCCTGTTGAGGCAAATCAACTTTAATATTTCTCTTCGATCTACTCGGAACTTTACACCGCTTCACCTCAAGTGTCTTCAAACAAATTATGGAGATTATTTAAAAACTTTAATGATTTCTATAATTTTATTGATTACTCTATAAATATAAATATTATAAAACGTAACATTATTTTGTTCTTAAATGAAAGTCATTGATTATTTGTATGTACATAATATTATTAGTCTGTAAGGGTTTTAGTCCATAGACCGTGATTAAATTAATAAAAAAAATTGAATTTGTAAACCTAAATGTTTTTGCTACGAGCATGTGTTTATAAATGAATAAAGATAAAAAAAATAATTAACTTCTTTTTCCTAACTGCCTGTCCCGTTGTTAAACAACATTACGTAAATGTTATTTCAATATCAAAAACATTTGTGTGCAGTTGATGAACTGCGGTCTAATTAACTCTTTCGATATCGAGCTAATTGAATTGATAATTTTTGTTTTTTGATCATGAAATACGATGTCGTACAAAAATAAATAAAACTTGAAATGAAGGCTTTCGATAGCGAGTCATGGATCTAGTGTTATCTTTACAACATTGTCCGATACCAAAATGACAAACGCAAACAAAACAAATGGGTTTCTTAGCCTTTAAATCACCATAAAAAAATGTGTGTGTGGTTTTTCACACATATGCAGTATCTACATATTTAAATCGGTAAGATACTTTGGTCTAATCATTTTATAATTATAAATCACAAAAACTGTTCTAATTAATTTTTCACTATGTTCAAGTACCTTTCGTATTCAAAGCAAAAGTTATTTTTTACAATACCCACTTGTGGTTTTGCTATTAATTAATTTTGCTATAAAAATCTTGTATTTATTTTATGTAAGCATTCACTTCATAAGACGTTAATTGCATGTTCTTCGCAACAATATAAAAAGTAATACAAGTGGCAACCAAAATGTTGTACGTAGAAACTACATTTGTGTGGAAAAATCTTGTTTTACGCAGTTCTCTGTTTTTGATTTTCGGGAATGTTGGGATAAATTCATTATTTTTAAAGGTAGTACTATTTGGAACAATTTATTACACCATCCCATCAGCGTTAGGCGATGTCCTCTTTACTACCGCCAGAATAAGTTATTATGCTGCCGAGATCGCTTCTGCTACCGATGTCTATATAAAAAGCGCAAATAAATTATGTAAAATGCCATGAATTTGGCTTCGTTGGAAACTATCGTCAACTATCAAATCGATTGTCAAACAAAGCACTGTTGACTGGCATAAAGTTTTATTTGGGATAAAAATCAAGGGTTTCATAAATAACGTATACTTTCTGGCAACAAATAAATCGCTTATACGTATCTGATGAGGTAAATTTAAAATATTGCTGAGCAAAAAATATAATCTTTTTGTTTTAATGTTTCATTTCAAACTAACCATTTGAAACAAAAATGTTTAATTTTAAAACAAAAAAAAAAAGTTTTTTCTTGATTTTAAAATCTTTTTTTGTGTGTACGTTAATATACGAACATTTTTCAATATGTATCTCGTTGATATTTTTTAAAATGAACTTTTAAAAACAGCAATTGGTCCAGATCATTTAATAAAACGTTATCAGTTAATTCAGAAATGTCATCTAATTTTTCATCGTAGTGAAGGACATTCATAGTTTTTTGCACAAAATAATCGTGAAAAATCCTTTGTTTTGCTTCTTGTGACATAATTTAAAAAGCTGGTATTGGATGGAAAATTATCCGGAATTTCTCAGGAATAAAATTAAAGTATATAATGATTTCATATGTCGTTCGCTAATTCGTTTCTTAAGGCTTTTGATTGAATCCGTAGAAAAGCAATTGCTGTTTTTTCTAAAATCTTTAATTTGATTAACAACTTAAAAAGTTATGAGATAGATGTAAAATATTTTTTACATAAATAATTGAATGTTCGATTATTCGACAAAAATTATTCGAATAATTCTATATTCTAAACTGAAATATGTTTGTTTGTTCGTTCGAACGAAAATGAAAAAATTTTTTTCGAATTATTCGAATAATTTTTATTCGACCGACAACCCTACTCTTTATGCATGAAAAGTATTTTCTTTCCCATTAGCTTGCCCAAAATTGTAATTCAGGTACATGACCATTTACAGACCAGCACTTTCAGTACTAGTACTATTTTGAAAGTGCATGTGAATCAAGTTTTAATGGGAGCATGTATTTGTGCATAAAGCCGTACATGAATGGCTTTTTAAAAGCAAACAAACATCATCCATTATGTCAATCTGTTGCAATCTTTTAACGTCACTATTCAGTTTCCTTATTTATCAACATTTACATTTGATACATGCATATTTCCATTTTGTATGCACTAGAAGACTGCACAAGACATGTTTATTCATGACGTGTTTCAAACATTTACTTTATTTCAATTACATTCGCCAAAGTAACGCTGCTACGAAGAAACCAATACTGGGAACCAGTATTCAAAATACATTTGTATTGTACTTGTAACACTAGTTCAACACGAGTTGAACAAATAATTTTCCAGTTGTGCGGCAGCACTGGTGTTGCAAAAGTATTTTTAGCCAGAAACATAAAGCTTACAAAGAAAAAATGTGATGCTGATTTTTGTATATTGTTCCAGATGTATTTTGATATTTGAATACGAAAAGTGTTTATTCAGTAAGCAAACAGTTTTAAATTTTTTGTGATGATGATGATGATGATGAGTTTGGTAAATCTTTTATGCAAAATTGTATTTTGAACCAAATTTCGAAATATTAAATAAAGTGATTTTGTTGAAATGTTTATTACACATCTTTTGATTTTAAAGTCAAGTCCAAAAAAATTAGGAGAAAAATATTAATAAATAGATGTGTAAGGTGAATTTATAACAGGTGAACTTAATATTACGAAAACCACAACACTACAAAAACCAAAAGCATTTTGTTTTTGTAAAATCAAAGTACATTGTCAAAAATATTTGAAATATTAAAAATATTTGAATATTGAAAATTATTATTATTTCAAAAAGTTTTTTAGGGGTTGTTCTTTTAAATCCCTTGAAATATTTAACAAATATTATTAAGTTGAAGAAATCTGTAGTGTGGAAATGTTTTAAAGATTTGCTGATCAATTTTTGGCTCCTGCCGTTGCAAAGTTGTTGTCAATCGGTGACACCCAAAAAATTTTCGCGGCTGTAAGTACACATTAAAATTCCATTGAGGAACAAAATGTTGATACTTTGATGGCCTGTGCTGTGGGCACTGAATCGGAAATTAGTTTTATTTTGCACTGTAATTTAATTTAAGAAATATCCTCTGATTGAAACCTATTGTTAATAAATCTTATCACTACACATTTATTAAATGTACATACATATGAATTCAATCTCTTCAGTTTATTAAGCTTCATAAAATGAGTGTTTTTTATGAAACCTTTATTTTTTTATCCTTAATTTTTACTGATATAAGAAAGTAGTTTCTAATTAAAATAAAATCACTTTTACAACTTGATATAAAAAAGCCATTATTAAACAATTTCATTTCACAATTAAATTTTTTTTAGTTATAAGAATTTTCAACTTGAATGTAAACAAAAGAAATAAATAAATCTTGACATCCAACTATTGTTCGCCTTGAATAAAACATAAAATATGTTATCAACTGCGCTATCAAGTCCACCTGTTATAAGTTCGCCTTGATAAATGTGCAAAGATAAAAAATACATAAAAATAAATTGAGCCGTTTACATCAATTTAAAATACAATAAAAAAAGGCGACGAAGCTAAAACAAAAATTCGACTAAATGACAAAAAAAGGCTAAATCTAAAAATGTATTGATTGGGTTTTTGAAAATGTCATTTGTGCAATTTTTCGCACCTTTTTTTAATTCTCCCAAGTGTACATATAAAAAATAGCAAAAGTAAATAAATAAATTGCGTTCAGAAACACAAAAAAGTTACGAAATCCTTGTTTGATATTTTGCGTCTCATTATTTCAGTCCCTAGTCTGGGATTTTGCGACTCTACCTTCCAGTCTCAAGTTCTGAAATTTAAAAAAACCAGTTCTGTTTAGCATTTCTACTTATAAGAGCTGGCAAACTATTGATATTCACCTCATACAATTTTTTCGATAGTTTTTTGTAAAGCAAGCGATACCTCTTCATAGAGAGTCAGGCGGCAATCAGGACGATATCCGCGGAATGCACATACTCTTCGATCGTACAATAGTGCAAAGACTCAAAAAATAGACTTTTTTCCAACAAAAGAGTACATATCGACTGGGTTCGTGGACACCAGCGGATAGAAGGTAACGAGGAGGCGGATGAGCTAGCGAAACGGACAGTTCGATTGTCATATAACAGATTGATAGACATTTCAATTTCAATTTGTAATATTAAGAGAGTCGCACCTTACTATGTAGCCGTCGTTTTCAAAATAATTTTTAGCTGGCTACAGGGCGACATCTGTAGCAAGCGGCATTTGTAGTCATGTAGCCGTGCAGCCTGCTATCACGAATGTGTTTATAGCCTCATGAGTTGCTTCTAGACGTAGCAAGATACCTCGGTGCTGTTGCAGCATAATCAATTTAATTTGTGTAATATGACTTCTTCAGTATTTTTTTTGGCCTTTTTCATAAGTTGTTGCTGGATTAAGAATGGAAACAGAACTATCGTAATCGTACTATTGATTGTTCGCGAGCTGTTCTTGTTACTACTCAAGTATTTTTAATATGGTATAATATACATACTTAACACTTCCTTTTGTTTACAATTTTAAACATTAATTTTGCCATCTTAAATTTAAGAATTCATATTGTAGTTGTAACGATGAACAAGTTATAAAATGTACTATACAAAATTATTAGAATATGGGACGCCCATCAAAGATATTTATTTGGAATAGACTATTGAAATTAATTCATAGCTTGAATGTTAATTTTAGTTTTGCCTTCACACACTTCTTACATGTCTAAATAATCTTTTACGAGATAATATCATCCAAATGTTTGTATTTTTGTTAAATGTTTCGAACCGATTTTTGAAATATCATGAAGGAGAAAGTCCTGTCTGCTAATTCGCGCAAAGTCGGTGCGAAATGCACGTTTCTGACATTTTTTTGGGTATTTCTTCATATTCTGATTTTGGATCATTTTCATATGACAATTATCCGTACAGCTGTACAGATATTTGATGACGGTATGTATAAAAGCCCAAGTTAAAATTGCTAAAAGCAGAAACATTAAAAATGCAAAACAAATAATAATTTATTATGTACTTGCAATAATTTTTGCAACTACAAGAAATGTCAGGTCACCAATTTACCAAAATATTTTGTTGATTTATTCATTCGTTCTAATTTTAGTTATTAAATATAACACCCTTATCGGCCATTCATTAAAGATATCGTTATTTCCAGCAGCCACAAAATTATTTAATTAATTTGAATTTTGGCCAATTTATGTCACATTGTAACTACTGTGCGCAAATTTAAATTTGTTCTCCCATAGCTGTGTAAATATAAATATTTATATGTGCTGACGCCCATTATTTAAAATACAAAACAGCAGCAGGAGTGAAACTAAACCAAGAGAAATTACAAATTAACTACAAGGAATACATTGTGGCTGAGAATGAGAGGCATTGTGTAGGTAAATTAAATTGTATACTGTATAAATATTTATAACAAGTGAATATTGTCTAAATACATAAACAAAGGTTTGTGGTATTTGCTCTACTTAAGTATAAATTAAGTAAAACTATTTCTAAGAACTGCAAACCCAGAATAGTAGATTAAATTTTGCATATAATTATAAAATAGTTAGAAAATTGCTCAAATGATTGTTAAATATTGTAAGAACTTTCCAAAATAAACTACTTCTAATTGTAAAAGTATTGAGTAGAAGAATCTTTTTTCTCATTACAAGATATTTAATAATAAATTTATTTCAATTAATCAACTCATTACAAGAATATTTAAACATTTTATGTTGTTCATAATTATTCACTTTTAAATTTGTTATTATATTTTTTACATAAACTATAAAATTTACGCCAGATAAACAAACTTTAAAGGAAAATTTTTAATCACTTGCAAACATTTTCAAAAACTTGCAAATGAATTTAATTACTTGAAATTTTTTTATAATTCAAGATTTTCATTAATACTTTAGGCCTGTCATTTTATAGTTAAGGATCGAAAGACGTAAAAATTTATTCGGTGAGGCAGCAAACCAGAATTGAAAAAAGCAAAGCAAATAGTTTTCAGATAAGTCCCGTGTAAACCACGAATCCTATTTACTATCTATTGAGAAATAAAAACGCCCAAAACTCCTTTGTGAATATAAAATTGTCGTTAAAATTTTTATTTATTAACAACGAGAAAAAAGTTGTACTTATATTTTTACGAAGTATCGAAAGGTTCTGCCGCAAAAAAAGCAAACCATAAACCAAAAACTTATTTCCATGCAATTTAACTTTTATGTCAATCGACCAATTCAAATAATTGTATCCAATGGAAGAAATACACATGTGTGTTTGATTTTATACTTTTATTATATTAATAAACAAACAAAAAGACAATAAAACAAAATTGTAGTTAAAAAGAAAGAATAAAATAACAATTCATCGTACCTACGAAAAAAGTTGTAAAACTTTTTAAAAAAATTATAGTGCATCAAAAATTACGTTTAATGCAAAATTGTACTGTTGACGAGATTTTGATCATATCTATTAAAATTGTCTTTTATAAATAGTACACAGTTTAGAAGTTTGCTTCTTAAACATTATTTTTTTTGTTTTCTTGTAGTAAAACTTGACATTGAAAACACGTTTTCACTTAAAGTAGATGTTGGTGATAGTGACAGAATTGCATTAAAAAGATTTTCTAGTTTTTCTGATCTTTTCTTTGTCTTATCTAAATACATGAAATCATCTATTATACGAGTACTAATACTGTGTGTGCTAATTTCTTCTTCCAAAATATCATCGCCTGATACATTTGGCTGAGATTCAATGTAAAACAACCGATTATGCAAATTTGTTTGTTACTTTTCGCGCTATATGTTTAAAAATTATCATTATTGTGGAACTTTGCGGACTTAAGATAAAGAGTAGGTATACTAAGTACTTTAATTCGCCTCTCGTTTATTCTGGCAATCAAGTAAATCTTTTGAAAAGGAATTATTCTCCTTTTCTAAATTATTCTAAATTAAAATTATTTCGTACTAACCGAAATTGATTTAACATGTAAAAATGAATAAGTTTGTACTTTTCGTATTCTAATTTGTTAAATAATACGGTTAAATAATAGTTGATATTTCTAGTCACTAGTATCCACCGTCAAAAGTGGTAAAATTGAACAAAGAACGCTGATGAGATGGTGTAGCGACCTCGAAATCAGTACTGATCCGTTCTGTTAGTCTGATGAATAATAAAACTTGTTCTATATATAGTACTCTCATAATAAAAATAATGAATTTATCCAAAAAAAAAATTCTAATAAAAATGAAATAAAAAATTAGAATAAATAAATGGGTAAACTCGGGTTTGAACTTGAGCCAAATTAATCGTTTCAATATGCATATATTGATTAAAAACTTTATTACTCCATCCAACTCAATTAATGTTGCGGAATCTTTACTGAGCTCTTTAATGGCCAGTCCAACGGTTACAAATTATTACTCATTGCTGAAAGTATCAATATTTCCTTGTCTCTAAACTCAATTAACCCTTAATCTGACAGTACACGGTTTTCACATTTATAAATGCGATGAAAATTTTTATTCATATTAGCTAACGATGACGAACGATGTTTAATGTGCAATGAAAATAAATACAGAAGGTAATAACATTTAACTTAGTTTTAAGGGATTTAATCAGTTAGAAATATTAAAAAAATATTTTTCTATTAAAAAAACGTATTTACCAAGAAATTCATTTTACTCGATTAATTTACATCAATTTTTCGAGTTATTCGTTAATCGAAATGAACTATTTTCATTATTCGATCAAATAATGGAAAAGCTTTATTCGATTAATATAATAAAGATTATTAGAGTGGGTACTCTAACAAATATGTATATATTTGTGTACTTTTGACTAAAAAATATAAGTCTATTTAAGAAAACTAGAGTATTCCTAGTCGTCAAAATTTGACCGTCAGCTTAAACGTATTCCTATTTTAGTTGCATTTATTTAAAGAGAAAAAAATCGTAATTACTTATTCCCTTTCCCATGGATAAAACAATAAACGAAATAAAATTGCATACAAATACGCACATTCATAAAAAATCTTATTACTCATATCCATATTTATGTAGGTACTCTTAACCACTCATTGCTTTGCTTACATTTTTTTTTTGAACCAATACTAACAGAAGTGAATGCGCGTACATGTGTATTTTTAGCATTTGTAGTGGTGTCAATTTTATGAGCCTTTTATTCCTTTAATACTGAAGCGATTTAAATAATAAGTAGTCGGGTCACTAAGACACAACAATGTCTAGCATTAGGTAAAAGAATGAAGAATATCGGTTGACTAACAAAGGAGAAAAAGGGATATAAAAATTTTTCTATTTATATATAGAATATCCGGTTTTATCATCATATAAGTAAATTTTCAAGTTGCATATTTTTGGTTTTATTAGCACATTTTTAAGACATTTAGTTTCAGATAATATTATACGAAAACTTAACTTAACTCCAGATTCTGCTGGCATTTGACAAAATAACTTTTTGAAAATATATCGAAAAAGAAAAATAAAATATCAAAAAATATTTAATTACCCTGCAAGTAGCCTGGTGTCAAGTGTCTCCAAGTCATAATATTTTTCTACTATTTTGGTAACATTTTGGTGATATTGTCATCTAAGTTACGGAATTAAACTGTAACTCAAAGATTTCACAATGGATGGAGACCATCTCTGGTTGCTGTTGTTTTGGGTGATAGAGGTTATGGACTGAAAAATTGGTCGATACCACCATTACGATGAAATCCCTATAACTCTGATGAAGATCCTTTCAATCGTTACCACACAAAAAACACGTTGCGTAATTGAAATGAAATTGGAATTCTTAAAGAAAGATAAATTAATTGCGACTGAGGCCTGAGTTTGCAGTCTTACACACTATTGCCTGTAGCGTCGGAAGGAGTAGTGAAAAAAACCGTCCCTTGTTTTTTGGGCCGACACCAGTTGCATGGTTTGCGTTTTTTTCAAAACTTCCCCCCAAGCAGCTTGCTTGATGTCTTTTGAAAACCGCCTCTGTCGTAAGCTTCTATCATTCGCTATACGATATTGCGAAAGTCATTGATTTTGTCTTTTAAGTATTAAAAAATTTAATATTTCTTTTAATTTAGTACTCTTAGTACCCTCAACATAAGATACGGGATAGTCGATTTTATCAGTTAAAATACATCATTTACTTTTGATAAATACTATTTAATCGCTTTATATAATTTCAATAATCAATTAGTCAATTCAACGTGTTACATTGTTACCATGTTTTATTAAAATTGTATAAAAATGTACATTATTTATCTTAAATATGCAAATTATGAATAAATACTATTTGACATCATGCTGGCTTCTGTAAATAATATTAATTATAATTAACACAATATAAATAAATTTACAATAAATGTTAATCGTTAAACAAATATAAATATTTTAAAAGCACGGCACTGAGAATAACATTAAATTTAATCATAAAAAAACAAGTGTTATTAATAAAAAATAAAACAAAATTGAACGTGTGGAAAACCAAAATATGCATACAGAAAAAAACCCAATGTAAAATCATCATGAAGAAATGTTAATATCAAGCCATTGTTATTATGTGGAAAAAATGCAATTGAATTTACTTTTAACACTGTTTTCATTTAGTATTAAAATATATTGATTTTAAATTAATCACACTGAAATAACATTGTACATTTAAAATTTTATCTCTTACAGAGTTAAAATAACATCAGTCAATGTTTAATTTTGTAAATTCCGTTTTTGTAGTAATAATTACAGTTTTCCATGTAAAATTAACATTGCATATAGTGGAAACAAGATTAACTATTGTAAAATCAACATTCTTAAAAACATTAAGAATGACATTGGAATACTTTGAAAAAACTTTTGTCAACTTTAAATATTAACAAACGTTGGCTTATTTTAAATAAACATGTTAAAAAGTTAAATCAAATTTGTGAAATACTAATAATGCCTGGAATAATATTTAAAAAAATGATGTATGTTAAAAAAAAACATGAGACAATATTGAAATGAAATTAATTCATGATAAAAGAGAAAAATTTCGAATAGTACTGCGTTAAAGAAACAGCAATTTTCATTCTATCGCAGCTTTACTACGTATCAGAAGTGCAGTGTTATACATTTTAAGTGAATTTTCGGATTTCTAAGTTTGCACAATATTTCCTCTATTATTAATATTTAGTCTAAAATTTATGTTCTAGGCTAGGAAGTTGAAACTTATAATTTTGATGATCATTTTCAATCATAAGTTGTAGGCAAGTTAAGGTTCGAAGTAATATTAAAGGAGCTCAACGAATTTACAAGCCCATCTTTACATGTTTTCGTAATAATAATTGGTAAAATATATTTAAGAAACGAATATTTGTAAACCTAAATGTATTTGCTACGAGTATATGTATGTGTTTATAAATGAATAAAGATAAACAAAATTAATTAACTTCTTTTTACTAACTGCCTGTCCCGTTGTTAAACAACATTACGTAAATGTTATTTCAATATCAAAAACATGTTCAATTAACATGGAATTTCCTGTAATTTTAACATCTTTTCATATAATTTCAATATGGCTGTAACATTAATTATAAATGGCTTAATAGTTGATTCGACATTCAAATAATTTTGATTCAACATGAAATTCCTGTTGTTATAAATTTTGACATTACAAAAGCTTTGATTCATTTGGCGTAGAATGTCAATTCAACATGATTTCAATTTTTTTTAAGTGGATAACAATAATTTTTATTTTACTTTAATATCATGCTAAATTAACATGAAACGCTTATGAAGCAAAATTGTTAACAAAAGTAGTTGAATCAACCTTGTTTTTTGTTGATTTTACATTGGTTTTTTTTCCATGTGTGTGTTTGCTTAAATAAGTTTAAAATATTTAAAAATTTTTCACTTTATCTTTTATGTGTGTTTGTCAATAAAAATGAGAAAATATTTCGTTTGTTGGCCACTGGACATTTGTTTGATCTTTCACCTTTTTTATTTAAAACTTTATTCTTAATTCTTACTTTACCCCATTTTACAAAATTTTTGCGGTCTTTTGAATGGAAAAATAAGTGTGCTTGTGTGTTACTAAAAAGCAATTTAAAAATTTTCTTTTCACAAACCACAAAAAAGTTTTTTATTTAATAAAAAAATATGAAGAGAACACATTTGCGTAGCTAGAATGGTATTAATAGGGGGCGCTAAGTCTATAACGAAACCAATAAACAAGTTTTATATTATTTATTTATATTTAAAATTTTTAATTCAACAGGAAGATTTTTAGTATTATTGCTTAGATCTTTTAGGTATTAAATTAACACCTTAAATTAAATCGAAGAAACCGAAAATTTTCCATATAAATTGATACTTTAACTTAGTCTAGTGAAGCTGTTTTAAAATAGAATCCATTTCATTTTGAGAACGTATTTACTTCTGCTTCATTTTTAGACTCTTATTCTTCAAATAAAGATATCATATTTTGCACCCAAAATATTAGCCCCATTCACTATTTTGTGCATTTGATGTTGCATGTTTTTGCAATTATAAGCATTTTTCATTAATCGTGAACAGTTTTGATGGTTTAGTTGACAACCAGTTCACGTCTCTTTTCGGCCCACTTGCTACATTCAAAAATCGCGTGTTCGGCATCATCTTTTATGTTTTCAAATAGGCAGTATGGTGTGGAACGCTTTCCTAATTTGTACAAGTATTCCCTTCATCATCTGTGCCGATTTCCTCGTGTAATAATCAGTAAGCAGGTAATTATCGAACCGATTTAAGTAAAATTAAGACAGTGCACATCTATGTAAATACCCCATTAAAAACATATAAATCTTTTAAAAATCGGTTCTGTATTACGGACGTAAAAGGGATGTAAAATAACGTGTTTGACTATTAATAATATAGCACAACATTAAAAAAAATCATCAACTAAAACAACAAAACACACAAAACAACAGCACTAATGCATTCTCAATTGAAGTGTTTTCTCCTTTTGAAGACCAATTATTTATATTCTCTTTGAATTCAAAGTAGATGTTAAAGTTTTCAATTAAGACACATGCACGATACAAATAACAAACCCATTAAATACAAGCTTTAAAAACTAATAATTAAAATTTAAAAAAAAACAATAGAAATTATGAGTAAGTATTAAATTTATTATTCGAGGCAGGTTTCGGTATTTTATATCAAAGAATTTCAAAAGGTTTTTTTTAAAGCTAGTCTATATAATAAATTTAATATTTAATTAATTGAGATTTTTATAATATAAGGTCTACCGATGATAATGCATTAGCAACAATGAAATACATGTATTTATAGATTATCTAAAAACCCTCAACAAACAAAAGTTTTAAGAAACTTGCAATAAGCAATCCTCCCAAAAACTGGTTAATCTACGCTAATGATCGAAACAACATTTAAGCCACAGCTGAAAGTAAAATCATCAGTAAAATAATAAACAAAAGCAGTAAGTGCTGAAAAAACTTTTGCCGACATTTTGGCGCAATATGCTGAAGCGTTTTTTTTTCTGGAAATTAATTTGTTCGTTTATTTGCCAGTGACAGAAAATTAAAGCTGTATTTTCATGCAAAAAGTTAGAGTGTTGACATTTTGGGGCATCTACATTCATATGGAATTATAAAAGTCTGTATAGTATATATTTAAGGAACATATCTTTTCATTTATTCATATATTTATGAGTTCCATCTGTTTTAAATTCATTATATTTAGTTTATTTGTTAAGAATAATTTGGGTCACATAACTGAGAATATTACAAGATTTATATAAACATATATAACTTGACAGTTTTGTTGCGACAGCTGGCATAAACAATATGTTTTCCAACCACACATCTTTTTGTTTGTTTATACTTTAAAAAGACAACAACGATTTTGAATATTATTTAAATTTATTTATTTATTCTTAACCCATTTAAAGCCGTAACTAAACCGCTGGATAAGAATCGATGAAATTTAGATGATATAAATGAGAAAAAAGTCTGTATATCACGTTTTTTTATCACTTTCGGATTGGGTGGGAGGGCTAATTGTTTTTTCGACCACTGGCTGAATTAATACAATGTAATGTGTATGAAAAAAGGATGTTGATAATAAAGTGTAAACACTTTAAAATGGTTTTATAATATTAATAAATATTATCATACAAGCTGCCTTTTAGAAATATACGTTCTTCAAAATGCTTTTTTTTAATTTTGGTCCTTACAAATTTTATTTTTTTTGTTGTAAAATCAATTAGCGAGACTTTGGAAAAAGGAAAAACACTCGTCAGCACATAGAATAGATCACGCAAAAACAGTATAAGTTCTTTAGTCCACAAATTAATAATATAATCGAGTAACTTACCAATATTTATGTTTTGTCAATATATAAAAATTGTTTAAGTCACTAGTCGAATTTTCGAATGAAAATGGGATAATATTAAAGGCTGTCTCAAAATAAAAGGATTAATTTAAGTTTTACAACAAATTCTTTTGTTTAGTTTTTCGAATTAGACTAAAATTTAGTCTGCTGACTGTCTCTAATAAAATAAATATTATTCTACAACTATTTTTATTAAGGTCATTAAAATTAGTTTAATACTTTTGGACAATAGACAATTAATCTGCTTCATTCTCCTCTGTTACCTATTGCCTGTGTCCTAGTGTCGAGATGGCAGTCAAATATATCAAATTAAGATTGTTTTAATTATTAATAAAAAAGAAAATAATAGAATTAAGGCAATGGAATTGTTGATCATATTAATATGTGAAATTATGTACTGAATAGTTAAGGGACACGAACTAAGTAAAAAAGGAATTAAAACGAAACAAAATGATTTCAAATAAATCATACCAACAAACAGCCAGCGTAATTGAATTGCTCAAATTGTTAATATTATTTTAGAATTTTTTGTAATAGTATTTTTAATTCAAATAAATTTCAGTAAAATTAATGAATCTCTATAAAAACGAATGAATACTAATGAACACATTCATTCATGTTAATTTTATAACAATTGAATTAAGATACGAGAAAAAATAAAATTCTAAAAAGTCGCTTTAGTCCTGCTTTATTCGTAACTCTCAATGAAAATTAATTTTCCCTGAAATTCACATTGTAAGACTCTTTTGCAATAATGGCGTTTACAACCATTTGTTTTTTTTTTTGTTTTTAAAATGGTCATAATGAAGATTTCCTTAAGACTTCAATCCAAAAAAATAAAATAAAATTGATGCAAAAACTAGAATTCGCTTTAGCCAGCACACGTTCTCCCTCTCCCTCGATCACCCTTGTATGCACTAAAATAATGTTATGCAAAAATTTCTAATAAATAATTTTTATGGTGTAAAGTTTTGATATTTGTTCACTTGTTATTTATTTTCGCAATAAAAATCATCTGAATTGAAAAATGTGTACGGTATTTTATGCACATTTTTTCATGTATTTTTATGTTTTTACTTAACAAAAAATAAAGATAAAAAGAAAAAACGTCAGCCATAAAAAATATAAAACTTAAAAAAATTTACCTTTGTAATCGGAAATGATAAATTGGAAATAATATTTTATTGTCAGTAGAATCATAAATATTGGAAAAATCGGCAAATGGAAATAAAAAACTTGTAAAATAAATATTGAAGTTAAAGCAGAGAATTTGGATCAAATATTTTAAGATGTTTTGTAAATATAAGAGAATTTAATAAAATTGTATTCTACGTATATTCAGCAAACAAATTCTATCCACAGACAAAATTAAGTTTTTAGCAACCGCATTTTTGAACGTAGAAAAAAGGCACCAGTGTGCTCTACTTTTACAATTTTTGGAACAAAATCATTAGCCAAAAAAAACATTTTCAATAATCACTTTTGAGAGTTTTGAAGCAAACGCACCTTATTCAATTAAACTTCAAAGTTTAAATGGAGAATCACAATAAAAGCAAAGAAATCGTAGAATCAGTGTACTAATATTGTAACTTATGCCGTTTTTTCTATTCTTACTTTTCTATTTTGACTTTTTATAAAAAAAAAATTTTTTAATTTTTGTGAATGGCACCTTATAAAAAACTTTGTGTTTTCAAATGCCCATTCAAAAAGGATGAAATAACCCTCTTTAACATACATAAATATGTATATCATCAACTGAATAAATTTTCTTTTAATTTTAAATTTTTTAAAGTTATAAAATTTACACAGAAAGAAAAACAGCGTACTAAATTAAAGAATTTCCTACTACGAGTCGTACTCAAAATTTTCAGTATAAATAATAATATAATGTACTTTAATAAAGCCGGAAAACGGGATTATGTTAGATAGCCGGTCTTGGAGATTCCTAATATGAGTACAAAATTCTTTAATCACGTGAAAAATCTTGAATCAACTAAAAAATTCTTTAACCAAATTGAACATTTAAATCCGTCCGTAGCTAAATCAATCTTTGTGTAGTTGATTTTAGTAAATCTGGGATTATTGTTCTTTTAACATCGCTTAGGAGTAATTTAAGTACTGATGGATTGATTTTTCTTTGGAGTGTGAAAGCTTTAAAATCATTCTCCGTTTGTTTTATTGAGTTGTAAACTTTTTTTTTCTACTTTAAACGAAATGATGATTTCTTAATTTTTATTTTTACTCCAGCTTATTTTCCATCTAAATATCAATAGACCACAACACGGTCATTGCTAATTGAACATGTTTGTAGTGTTTTATCAAGCTTAATACTAAATACACACACATGTAAACAATAAAACATCCATATACTCACACCTCTACTAAAGCACAAATATAAAGGACAATTGTTAAATATGTTGTTATACGTACTCATGTTTTCATAACAGGACACTGATGCAAGTATTAAAGTGTGAATAATTCCATAATCCATTGTGTGGCATAACCGTTTCCGTTTAATTTTGCCGTTAGTCATAACCATTTGTTTAGCGTAGCAAACGAATTTTTTTTTTCAAAATTTTAATTGTTTTGTGATAAGTGCTTGTTACAATACTAGAGATTTTTTCGATAAAAATTTTTAAACCGCAAATAGCGAGTGTAACGATGACAAAGATTTTTTGTTGGGTAAAATTAATTTTTGTACGAAGAGAAACACAACAAATTTGAGACCTATTCCTCAACTTAATCACTTTTTTCTTTGATGCCCTTTTCACAGCGATATTCAATAGCTTCGTAGCTCCTTAAAATAGCTTTCAACTGGACACCAATTGTTGAATTAAAGCGGAGTTGCAGTCAGTCTCGAATTAATAATATATGTAATAGTTGAGCAGAAATGGGCATGGAGTGTCCAAGACCTGCGTAAACCAGCTTTGAACATCTCAAGGCAGTAGAAGGTATGGAAGACTACGAAATATCTGGAGATGAAGCCTTGAATTTATCATTAACTTACATCCATAAAATATTCCACGTAAAAATCTTTTGATCGAATAGAAATGATTCGAATATAAAATAATATCAACAAAATGGCTCCCACGACTACGCTGGCAGGACCATATTATTTTCATAAAATTTTCTATCACCAATTTGCACATTTGTGGCTGAGTGCCTTCAATTATATAACAAATTCCATTTTTGAGGTCTTGAATTATCTTTCACGTAGTCATAAAAAAACCAAAAGATGTTGTACCACAAGATCTCTCTGTTAGATTGTGATTAGCTCCAGAAACTTTTCAATCTAAGGAGTGACAGTAGCGTTACTTGTGTGGCACGTTGCGCCATCTTGTGGAGAATAAAACTATCTTCCAATGACGAACATGCAATTTAATTAATGAACGCTTCAGCTTTATTTTCGAAAAAGTAAGGTCCAATGATCCCGCCAGACTAAAAACCGTTGTTCTGGAGCGATTTCCACGAATTCGATTCTTGATATCACTAACAAAGGAATCATAATTATTTTTTGAACCCAAGTGCGCTGGTATTTTTTTACCTTTCCTACTTAACCAGAAACCTGTCAACCTAACTTGTCCCAACAGATGAACATTTTACACCCCTTTCACAATTGTTGGCCGAAAAGATTATTTACGACAACGCAAAAATGCTTTAGTTTGTGACCGCGAAATTTTCAAAATTTTTTTAGATTTGCAATGAGTTGTTGAAGCGTTTATCGATCCATTTTTCTAAATGTCTTATTTTTATCGTCTGCCAGATAGTTACGGGTTGGATCATGAAAACTCTTGAAATGACGGGCTATTGAAAGTAAAATGTTTTATTGAAACCATCTGTATATGCTTTTGGTCTTTCTAAATGCCCGAATAAGTAAATTTAAATAAAAAAATGCTGCTGCTATTGTCTAGGGTCCCTATTTGACCATGTCCTGATTTAAAAACAAAAATAGATTTCAATATTTCTTGAAAACTTAAAGCTTTTACTTACATTTTTAACTCAAACAAACAGATACATTTAGAAACTTGCTTGCCGACAATCTGGATGTTATCTGTGCAAAAATATAAAACATTAATTATACATGTTTTCTATCATTTTTTATTTTTTAGGCTTTAACTGACATGTCTTCCTTAGTTTACTTGTAAAGGGTGTCCCAAAAGTAAAACTTAATTCGAATTAAATATGAAGCACAGTTCTTAGTTTTTTAAATTTTATTTTTTTATTGAATCATAAAGTACATAGCGTCATCGAAAATCAAAAAGAACGTAACATAACTCTTTCTAATTTTACAGGAGAAGCAAAAAACGTTATAAAATAAAAAATATTTCAGATATAGAAACAATTGATGATAAATGAAATGGAAGCAGCACAACTAAAATAATTCAAGAGAAAAAACTATATTTTTCGAAATATTTTTTAAGTTACGTTCTTTTGTATTTTTTTAAATAAATGGTTCCCGATGGATCATAACCTAAAGGACGGATTATATTAACCGTAGCCTCTCCAATTTTTTTAGCTAAATTTTTAAATAATTGTTCAAAGTTTTAAGTATTTATTTTATAATGCATACTTTACCTGTTCGAATCGATGAGTATTGCTTAGGTATAGCTTCATAATCAAGAAAATAATCATGTTTAAGGTGATGAACGCTTATGTTGCAATTTTTAGTTTGTTATAAAATGAGTATTTTTAATGATAAACACTATTAATACCAAGGCAGAATAATACAGGTACATGCAAGTCAACAGCTGATTATTTGTGTTTAATCTAGTATAAAATTTTATATAAAAAAAAAATTAACAACCATTCTTATGTATGGAGTTGGTTTGACAATACCAGATGTTAACGTTTTTGTTGCTGTGATGCATGCACCTGATTAATTGTGTCATGATCAACGCCTACAAACAAAGGAAAAATCAATGCTTGCTTTGCTATTTAAAAATTCAAATATTTTAGTTTAATTTCTTGCCCCAAGTTTGATGATACATTCATTTGACTTACGAAAATAATGGATAAGTTGATACGTTATTTTAAATCATGGATATAAAAGCGTTATTTTTTGTTACAAAAATCTAAAAATTGGTAGAGACATGTAAGGTAATCTAACGAAGCATAATCAATCAAAAACTCGATTTTGTTTTTTTTATCATACGTTCTTTTGGATTTTCGACGACGATAGAATAGTGTTATTTATGGAATAACACATCGGGCAATTGGCCTTTACGGCTTTGCATTCACATACGCACTCGTTTGTCAAAATTTTCCATGAACATTTTGCATAAATTAAATAAAATTAACGGGTGGTTGTGGGTTTCTTAACATAGATCTGTGTTTTCAAAAAACCTATAAAAATAAATCTAATGGTGTTAAATCACACGATCAAGGGGCCAATTCTCATCACCGAAACGAGAGAGTGCACGACATGGAAATGTCTTATGCAATAATTACATTTTTTCAAGGGCTGTATGGCATGTGGCACCGTCCTGTCGAAACCACATTGTAGTGTACCCAGTAAGTCGACTATTATTTAATAGAGATAGTCACTTAAAAACACTTTCATTATATTATATTTTATTAAATACACTTTCATTATATTTTACTAGTGTACCTAATAAGTCTACTACTATTGTCACTTTTTATAATTATATTCACTCAAATAACACTTTCATTATATTTAATTATATCCTTTATTATTATCCTAGTCACTCTTATTTTTAAGTTATGGTTTGTACTCACAACTATATAACTATCTTTTTCTTGTTTATTATATAACTGGATATTTTCACTCAAAATTCCAAAGAAATGGAATTTTGTTTATTATTGTTATTATTATTATTTTTGTCAAGAATCCCGTTATTTTAGTATTTAAGCACTTGTAATTTTTGAATAAAACTACTCTTGATTTAGCCTCAAATCGGCTGTTTAATTTTCGAGGGTTTTTACCAAGAAAGCATTCATCTGCTTCCTTCCCTATACAGGCATTTTAGTTGCCTTCATTCGTTCTACTAGCCAGTGGCGTTTTTAAGCGCCGGCTTAAACCTTATTAGGCAGGTACTAATAGGCAACAACACTGCCTCCAGTTTAGATATGTAAACATACTTAGATCTTTACATACCTTAACATCACATGGCGATCCTGCCAAATCTGGATAAAAACCAAATGCCCAAAGAAAAATTAACTCCAGCGGGCAACGAGAAGCAGCAAATAGCAGCAGGCCCTAAAAAGCTAACAATAGAGGAGTATAGAAGCCGCCAACAACGCAAAGCAGAAGAAAAGCTTACCCGCATACCGGCTACAGAGAAACCGCGTCACAAACGAGGTGGCCGACTAGTCCGATTAAGGAGAAAAATTGCTGCACTACGCAGAATAGTAGAGGCCGATCCTCCACCATCCTGGCAAGAGGCTAGCAAAATCTGGCTACAAATTGGAGCATTGAAATACCAAATGCAGCAACATAAAAATAAAAATAAAATGAATTTTTAAACACTTTTTTTGTTACATAAATTTTTTTTTATTTTAGATTTATTATAAATAAAACAAATTTTTTTAACTATAGCACACGCGAAACCGAATTAAAAGAAATAAATAAGAAGACATATTGAAATTACTAAATGTCATAATAGATTAGTGCTGCCAAGTGCAAAGAAAAATAAAATTCACAATAGTAACCAAAGATGTTAATGTCAGCGTTACCAAGACAGCATTTTTTTTTCATATTAGAAACAAAATAAATATTTAAGATTCAATAAAAATAATAAATATTTTTATATTATAATACCTATGGAAGAACTGCAAGAATATTATATAGAATTAGACAAATTAGAAAAAAATTTTAAAAAAAGCAAAGATAGAGTTTACTCCTTAGAGTTTAAAACAGAAAAACTTAATCGGGTAAAAGATATTGAAGAAAAAGTTGTTAGCATTTTTGAAAACTTAACAGAAAACGAAGAAAGCAGGTCTCTTAAATTCAAATTTGGCGACTTATGTGCAAGATTACTTGATATAATAAGTAATTTAGTTACAAAGAAAACAACAGAAATAAGTGCTCCTAGTTTTTCAAAATCAGCTAACGAGCATAAATCTGATTGTGCAATCATGGCTCATTTCGATATATCGGTTGTGGGAAAAAACCTTCAGGTTTTCAAAGGGTCTTATGAGGCATTGGAAGATTTCATTGTACAAACGGAATTACTACATGATCTACTCAGAGCAGAAGACAGAGAAATATTCGTAAGGTACGTCTATAACTTCAAATTAACAGCACAAGTACGTAGTGTTGTAGGACGATCTAACAGGCCAACAACTTTTCAGGAGTTTAAAAGAGTACTAACTCAAGCTTATCCTAATCCAAAGTCTTTGCAACAAGTCTTAACTGAATTTGGGGCAATAAAACAGGGAAATAAGAGTATATCGGAATACAGAGAAAAAATAATGTTACTTTCAGAGCAGTTAAGCGACTTTGAAATAAAAACTATAGAAAACCCAACGCAGGAGGCTAAAAATGCCGTTTACAAAGTTAGCGAAAGTATGGCTCTTAATGTCTTCATAAAAGGCGTAAACATTGAATACCAGAGCATGTTAGTAGCTTGTGGTCCAAAAACACTAAGCGAGGCGGTAGAAAAATGTATTGCAATGGAAGGCAATATGCGCAACAATGAAAGCAGTGTATTTAGAATTTGGAGACAGGAAAGGGGAAACAGAAATTTCTCTATAGACAATAGATATAACTACAATTACAATAGCAGACCTAATCATAATAATGACAGGGGCGGTCCTAGTTACAATAATTACAGAGGCGGTCCTAGTCACAATAATTACAGGAGCGGTCCTACGCACAATAATAATAGGGGCAATTTTAATAATTATAATAGCAGAAATAGCGCTGGTCAAGATGGGTTTAGAGACAATCATTTCAGAGGCAACAACAATGTTCGACCTGTTATTAATAACAACAAGAATCACAATTCTACTAGGCAGAACATCCGCGGTAACAACCAGGGAAACTAGAAGGGCCGGATAACATAGAGAGTTATCCACGGCCACGAAAATTATTCAAACTAGCAACAACGATAGGTAATTCAGTAAATATTACGTGTAGGTGTAAGAAGGGAAACCTAAATTTTCTAATAGATACCGGAGCTGACATCTCCATTTGTAAGCAAGAGTATATAGAAGATATAGACAAAAATGAGATATCATCTTTAAGTGGCATTACATTACAAACTATAGAAAGTATAGGTACAGCTTATTTAGGCCTACAGCTAGAAAACTGTCACGTGAATCACAAGTTCCACATAGTTGATAATGATTTTCCTATTGCTACTGATGGAATCATTGGGAGAGACATGTTAGAAAAATTTAAATGCAAAATCGATTTCGAAACTTACACGGTATCATTCAATGTATCGGGAGAAGAGTTTGTTCTTCCGATTAACCCAAAAAGAATTTATAAAGCGGAGATTTGTGTACCAGCTCGATCAGAATCAGTGGTACCGGTGAACATTTACACGAATGAAGATAGCATTGTTTTAAATAAAGAGCTATCACCTGGAATTTTCGTAGGCAACAGCATAATACCGGCGGTGGGCGTAAAGCACATCAAAATACTAAATACGACCAACAAAGATGCAGTTTTAAATGATTTAAAATTTGAAATAGACACATTGTCTAATTATGAAATATATAGTGGCCACAACAACAAATTATTGAACAATGAAAGAATAAAAGAAATTTTAAAGAACTTGAAGATCGAATCAATGGATCCTATTGCTAAGCAGTCACTTACCAACATAATAGCTAAATACAGCGATATTTTTCAACTTGATGGCGACAAATTAACGGTCAACAATTTTTACACTCAAAAAGTTCAACTAACGGATTCAACTCCAATATACATAAAACCTTACAGGTTACCAGAAGCGCAAATAAATGAAATAGATGAGCAAATCAATAAATTACTAGAGGATGATATTATTGAACCATCGGTAAGTGCGTATAATTCCCCGTTGTTAGTAATACCAAAAAAATCAGTCGATAATACGAAGAAATGGCGAGTAGTCGTAGACTTCAGAAAACTAAACGAAAAAGTAGTTAGCGACAAATTTCCGTTAACTAAAATTGAAGATGTTTTAGACAAGCTGGGCAGAGCTAAATATTTTTCCACGCTAGACATGACCAGCTCATTCCATCAGATCAACTTGCACAAAGATTCAAGACCACTGACAGCATTTTCAACCAGAAATGGCCATTTTCAATTTACCAGGTTGCCATTTGGATTAAAAATATCATCCAACAGTTTCCAAAGGATGTTAACCATTGCACTGAGTGGTCTAGGTGCGGAAGCATTTTTATATGTTGACGACATTATTGTATTTGGGTGCAGCATGCAACATCATCATGAAAATTTGGAAAAGGTGTTCGAAAAATTAAGAAAATACAACTTGAAATTGAATACTACTAAGTGCTGTTTTTTGAAAAATGAGGTGGTATATCTAGGCCATCTAATAACTAATGAGGGAATACGTACTGATCCTGCCAAAAACAGTGTAATAGAAAAATATCCGACGAAAAGTGCTGACGATGTCAGACGTTTTGTTGCATTTTGCAATTATTATAGACGATTTGTCGACAATTTTGCTGAAATAGCTCGAGAATTAAACGCATTATTAAAAAAAATACACCATTCATTTGGAGTGAGGGTTGTCAGAAATCTTTCGAAACGTTAAAGTCAAAATTACTGAATCCGCCCATACTTCAGTATCCTGATTTTAGTAAACCATTCATATTAACGACTGATGCTTCGAATTTTGCACTGGGAGCTGTACTGGCTCAGGGCGAGATTGGATCAGAACTGCCTATATCTTATGCGAGTAAAACTTTAAGCAAACACGACATGAATAAACCCATCATTGAAAAAGAGCTTTTGGCCATACATTGGGCTATAAATTTTTTCCGTCCATACCTTTACGGTCGGAAATTTTACGTAATAACTGATCATAGACCATTAGTGTCTTTGTTTACACATAGAAATCCATCATCAAAGATGACTCGGATTAGACTTGACTTAAGTGACTATGACTTTGAAATATCATACAAAAAAGGCAAAATGAATACAAACGCTGATGCATTATCGCGAATAGTCGTGAACAGTGATACATTAAAAGCAATGATTCCCACTGGAACAGAAGAGAAACCGAAAGAAATATTTGCGTTAACACGGAACATGAATAAAAAGTTAAATATGCAAAAAGAGAACACAATTGCTAATAAAGAGCAAGATAAGCATTTTATATGGGAGTGTACATCAATTACTGATATAAAAAAGACAAAAAAGCTAAGATTCGAAGTAGATAAAAATCTAAAAAAATCACGTATCATAATAAATGATTCAGAGGTGGTAATAAAGTGCAGCGAAAATCCAATGAACACACAGATGTCTTTGGAGAAACTGTTACCAAAAATGCTATCCCTGAGTATAGAAGTACTCGCTTTAAAAGACGACGATGTCATATTTAAAATCATACAAATTGAAAAATTTAAAAATATTTTTAGAAATTTAAAAAGAAAAGATGGTGAAAATCTGAAAATTTTAATATATAAAGGACCAATACGCATCACGAATGTAAATCAACAGAATAATCTAATTATCGAGTATCACAATTCACCTATAGGAGGTCACTTGGGTGTAAGAAAAACCATTTTAAAACTTAAGCAAAGATACATATGGAAAAACATGTCAAAAATGGTAAGAAAACACATTTCAAATTGCAAAAAGTGCAAATTAAATAAACAAATAAAACATACAAGAGAAAAATTAACTATTACTGAAACACCAGGAAATAGCTTTGAAGTAATATCAATAGATATAATAGGTCCTCTAAGATTTTCTAATGGGTTTAGGTACATTCTTACTATGCAATGCGACTTAACAAAATACATCATAGCGTGTCCAGTTGAAACAAAGGATGCTAGGACAGTTGCAAAGGCTCTGGTAAGGAATTTGATATTAATATACGGCCATTTTAAAGTCCTCAAATCGGATAGAGGCACTGAATTCGTGAATGATTTAATGAAAGAAGTATGCGATCTGTTAGAAATAAAACAAGTCTTCAGCACACCATACCACCACGAAACCTTGGGTTCCGTGGAGAGAAGTCATAGGGTACTAAATGAATTTCTTCTGAACTTCTGTATAGATGATGAATGGGACCATTGGATCCCATACTTTTGTTTTGCATACAATACCACGCCACATGTAGATACAAATTATACTCCATATGAGCTTATATTCGGTAGGCTACCCAATTTGCCTCATGAGAAAATTTTAAAAACTGAACCAATTTATAATACTGAAAACTATTCCAAGGAATTAAAAGCAAGACTAAAGTTTTCTTTGCAAAAAGCAAAGGAATTACTTGAAATATCGAAGAGAAAACGTGTCGAACAATGCACGGAAATTAATCCGTTGAGTTTGAAAGTAGGAGACATGGTTTTAGTTAAAAACTTTAATAGAAAGAAAAGTCAACCTCCTTATAAAGGTCCGTATAAAGTAATTAAAACTAAAGGAGTAAATTCAATTATAGATTTAGGAAACACATATAAAGAATTTCATAATAATAATTTAAAAAAATATTAATTAAATTGTCAAAAAAAAAAAAAAAAAAAAAAAAAAAAAAAAAAAATTTTAAAAAATTTTTCTTAAGGGTAGGGGTGTAGTGTACCCAGTAAGTCGACTATTATTTAATAGAGATAGTCACTTAAAAACACTTTCATTATATTATATTTTATTAAATACACTTTCATTATATTTTACTAGTGTACCTAATAAGTCTACTACTATTGTCACTTTTTATAATTATATTCACTCAAATAACACTTTCATTATATTTAATTATATCCTTTATTATTATCCTAGTCACTCTTATTTTTAAGTTATGGTTTGTACTCACAACTATATAACTATCTTTTTCTTGTTTATTATATAACTGGATATTTTCACTCAAAATTCCAAAGAAATGGAATTTTGTTTATTATTGTTATTATTATTATTTTTGTCAAGAATCCCGTTATTTTAGTATTTAAGCACTTGTAATTTTTGAATAAAACTACTCTTGATTTAGCCTCAAATCGGCTGTTTAATTTTCGAGGGTTTTTACCAAGAAAGCATTCATCTGCTTCCTTCCCTATACAGGCATTTTAGTTGCCTTCATTCGTTCTACTAGCCAGTGGCGTTTTTAAGCGCCGGCTTAAACCTTATTAGGCAGGTACTAATAGGCAACAACACTGCCTCCAGTTTAGATATGTAAACATACTTAGATCTTTACATACCTTAACATCACAACATATTGGCCACATCAATTTCAGCCAATTTCGGCAGAAAGAAATGTGTTCTCATGTGGAGTTATCGAGCACCAATAGCTGTCACTACTTGACACTGGATAATCTGCGTGTTTGGCGCCTCCAACGGATCCAGTCTCCTTGAATTTTTTGCATTTAATCTCTTAACAGTAAACGAAGTTAAAACACCATTCCCACCATATTTTGTATGAAGTTCTCGAACTGCGGCCGCGGAACTTTCATTATTTTTGATAGATTCTTCAATAATGAAGTCAAATTGTTCCATCGTGTAACGCTCTATTTTTACTGAACCTAAACTGGCAGCTGTTGAATTATTTTTTTAGGCTTTCCAGCACTTTACTACACAAACGGCGACAAATTCAAATCTTGCGTTAATTTTGGGACACCCTCCATATGCATTACATTTTACAATAATACATCCAGGCTAGGTTTTAGTTTGAAATATACTGGAAACTGTCAATCAACTAGTTGTGGACGTACGTTCTATTAACCGGCTGAGTAAGAGACACATGCATGAATCTGAAAACATTTCGTACTTCAAAAGAGTTGCATTGCATACAGTGAGTGGGTATTGTTGACTTGTAAATGTTGCCAATAACAATGGAAAATTTATTGATAAAATCCGAATGCATACAAACAGCACACAAAACAAAATTGTGAATTTAATATAATTTCCTGAATACTAGTAAGTCGCCAATAATGAAAATGTTTTTTTTTTAATTATTACCGAAATATAAAATTCATTTTAAGTTTCTCTTATTTGTTATTATAATATAATTCCAAAACCACCTGTACTGCAATTTGTATTTATTTTGTTTATTCGCCTTTCTATCTGTGTTTTACCCTGCTTTTATTTAGTAACCGACTTGAAATTATTTTTGGCTGGATTCGTTTAAAGTCATAAATATTTGTGAAAACTTTTAACAACTTTTTTGCTGTTTTTATGCAAATGTTTATGCCAGTGCTTTTTTGGTTTATTATGGTTTTCAGACATCAACGAGAGTTAAAAAGTTTTTCATTTAGTTTTAAATTTAAGGATGCATGAATATGCATACATCGTTAATCGTATAAAAAAAACTTTCTAAAAATTAAATAAATAAACCACTTTTTGTTTAATCTATTCCACAAAATTTTAATTCGTGGAGTATTGATGAACAATGCTTACCACACAGTGGTCGTAGCTGTATGGAGCCTGCGGCCAAAAATACTTATAATATGGGTATCATCGTGAAACTTCAGACACGGCTTTATAGATATGTCAGAACTATTTAATGATAAAGTAGAGGTGCTTGATGATTCATATCCAAACCGTTCGTGAATAATTTGTAAACTAATTGTCAGGTTTAATAGAAACTTGAGGCATCAATAGAAAAAAGATAATGTTGTTGTCATATTCTTGCAGTTTAAGATCAGGCGACGCTGATCAATTTAATGTTTAAGTTATTTGGCAAAAATGTGGTGTTTATTCTTTTACATAAAATTAAAATAAAACAAAACTATTTATTTCATCTTTGTTTTCAACTTTTTGTTATCTTCTTTGCGGCGTCTTCGGGAGCATTTTTCATTATCATTAAAGCTTAGCAACAAATTAAAAAACTTGTTTAATGTTGTGTACTAGAGCTATACACGTGGTTAGCGTGATCACGCGCGATCAATCACCATCGTGATTCTTTTTTTGTTTCAATAACGTAAACGTGCGTGAACGTGGGTATAGAAATGTTGAGGAGGGGTGACCGCGTACTTGAGTGGATTTTTAGTGTGATTCTTTTCTGTTGATTTTTGCTTTATTGTAATTTTTTTCATTACACTTTAAAGGAACTTACTCAAGATTACACCTCTATTAAGTACTAGTATATAATTATTAATATATTTCATGCCCCATTTACGATTTAATTTCTGCTTTGCATCACTAAAAAATGCATAAAAAGGTGGACAGCGCAACACATTAAAATGTATAATTTAAATAGTAACGAAAAACGGAGAATATCATAATAAAACTTAAAATCTAATATCACAATACAATACTTTTCAGATTATTGCAATCGATTATTCCAGTTTGGTGTTGCCTTTGTTTTCTTTTGTATTTATGAATTTCAAATTGCATTATTGTATGCTTAAGCTCTTCCTTTTATATTCCACCTAAGAAAAATAAAAAGTGCAATTAACTATTCCAATCGAGTTCAAAAAGAGTTGATATTAAAATAAGAAGAAAGCCAAAGGGTTTCACACCCATAAGTGATGGTGGGTGGACTCTTGTTGTCAACTGTCTTCATATCCTCGACGACAATATTCTAAAAACCTTATGGATTACTTTAAAAAATTATAAATTTACTTAGCAGTAACTATAAATTCATATGTATATTTAACCATTTATTTTGCGATTAGCTCGAGTATGCTTTACAGAGATAAAAGAAATATTTTGGGAGTCCCAAGCTGAAGTTTCTAAAGCTCTTGAATAATTTGTGTATATCCTTTCAGTTTTTTTTCTTGCTACTTATTGTAGGATGTTAAGCCAAAAACAACTCATATCCATAATCGTGTTTTCAAGTATTCATACATGCTGGATTTACATTGTTACATTCTTATATGTTGTCTGCAATGATTTGGTTTGGGAATTGACTTAAATCCGTTTTTATCTTCTTTTCTTTAAACTACAAAGAAGTTCAAATAAATTTCTTTCTCCTAAAGTAAATACTTTTTTAAGAGGAATATGTGTGCTATGAATATACCAAAAATATTATTTTTTTAAGTCTTATAGTACAAACAAAAAGGATTTGTTAAAGAAACAAACTAAATATGTGAATACCCAGTAACACATTTCAAGCTGTTATCGTAGCATGTAACGAACAATAGTAATAGTCCTTATGCAAACATTATGTTGCATTTTGTGCTTACACTTCCGGCCCACAGGAAGCACGTGTTATTGCAAAGACTTTTTTAATTCAGTTTGATGGCATGTGTACCCTGTTTTTTCGGATAAGATTTTTTTTCAGTTTCTCTGTTGAAGTAAGTTGTTACTGAGAATCATAGAGACGTCACAGACGAGAATTATTTTTAAGCACACAATTTTTGTTCTGTTCATATTACACGGTATGATGACTAGCTATCGATATTGTGGCACCGATTTTTCGATAGCTTTTGGCATGAGGAAAAAAAGTCCCACTAGGACATATCAAAAAAATCATTCTCTAGGCTCCTAAATTTTAATTTTATTTTTTAGATTTTTTTCAGCGTCTGATTGTTTTGAATTATTATTGAGTTATTTTTGATGAAATTGAATTATTTATTACTGAAAATTTGAAATTTAAATTGCAATTTGGGCGAGTCGAAAATAATGTTTTTCCTATCAAAAATCGATGGCAAAATATCGAAAAATTTTTTTCCTTACAAATCGGACAACCTTAATGATTATTCATATGACGTAAAATGTATATGTATACGTTGCTTAGTGCTTTTTGTATTCATTTGTCATTTGTTTTTTTTTAATTGTGTGTGTATTGGTTTTGTTCTGCTAATGCGGGGTTGTAGCCAGTTGAAATTTACCCCAACAAAAAACCATTCTTTTTGCCTCGCCTACCAACAAGCTGCCATGCTATCTATGCCAGCACAATTCTTCGCTTGTGTGAAAGCCCATAAACATTAAACGATACATTTTTCATTCATGTCTCGCATGTTGCCTTTATTTTATCACAATCAAGGCGAATTCAGTGTCTGTGCGATTCCATTATGGTCATTAACTGACGTTAACCAATTGTCAAACTCTATAATAAAAAATGTAAACAACCATTTTTCTGTATGCAAATCAAATTTCTAAAAGAAACATGAAAAACACGAAGCGAGACTTTTTTACAACCCCGTTTGCCAACAGACTAAAAGCTCTGGACTGAATATGTCTGGAACATTTGAACAACTCAGCGTTTTACAAAAAACTATTTTTAAATTGTACTTCTTCTATTAAGAAATTTTGCAAATAAAACCTATGTGTATTGCTTCTTTCTCTAGCAAATCTGCTGCTATGAAAGCTCATTTGGTTTGGTTTTTTCTTTAATATGATATACATACTTTGAGAAGATATCACAAAATAATTTTTATTTTTTAATAACTTTGAAGAATTTATTTAATCGAAAATATACTGTAAGATCTTTAATCTTTTTTTACTGAGGCAAGTCCTCGGAACCTTTCTACTAGTCCTTTGCCATACCTCGCTTTGCTTGCAGGGCGAGAATATTTTATTTCAAATTTTAAAAAATTGTGAAGAAAGAAAAAAGCATCAGAAATAAAATTTATATTTAAGAAACTAGTAAAGCTTTAGTTTCGATTATTAAAAAATCCGGCGTTCTGAAAATTCGTGCGTGCGCTAAAATGTCTTCATTCTATGGAAGTTTAAAAAGGTAAGATAGAATAAAAAATTACTTACAGCTGTTCATCCGTCAACGTTTATTCAAAATGGACTTCAGTCACTTAAGGTTGCTGCGCTTGCGTTCAATCTTGTTGTTATAACTTTACTACGTGAAGTAACCTTCCAAACTGGTTGAGCTTGCAGTTCTTTTATCCACTGTCGGAAGAGATGCTTGTGACCTGGTGACAAGTAAAAGCATTCTCCTGGTTGGCTTACAGCTGGCCAGGAGTGGTATTTTAACGTACGTTAAAAGACTGCAGATAACAAAACGGATTTGACTGAGGCTAGTGAAGTGTTTAAGCTTTGCGTTCACTTAAGGCGTAAAGTGAGCTAGGTCACGTTTCCGGCTGAAACGCGGGAGTTTCTTAGTTCGGTAGATTTTACGACGAGGACTTCGATTTAATGCAGATCATACATGAACGTGAAACACTGAAACGAAAGTAAAACTGGGAGAGGATACTTTTCGGCTAACAGGAGAGAGATAGACAACGATGTCTAGCTTAGGGCATTTAAGTTAATCTCTTAACTTCAGTTATGAATGGCTCTGAATGACGTAGTTAAGTGATAGGCTGAGGTGAAAGTGGAACCGACGAAAGAAAGTTCAGATACCGTCTGGCTATGATCAAAATGTGAAGGAATAATGTTTAAAGAATATGCCTGCCAGAAGCCGAGACAGCAGCGCATATTGTGTATCTAGCTTTGGCTGGCGTTGCATTGAACATCACTAGCCAGCACATTAGATGTGGCTGGAATAGTTGAACTGCAAATCGACTACCACAAATAACTAAAATATAGAGAAAACGCTGGTGATGGTGCATGTCGACCCAACGGTTAACTGAAAAGTTAAAAACGGATCCCCAAACGAGTGCCTTCCTGCTTCAGAATGTTGCGCAGATACTGGATAATAATGAACTTTCCAACGAATTGAAAGAGGGTTTGATCATCAATGTTCCTAAGAAAGGCGATCTCATGGTGGGCAAAAAGTGGAACGAGGGATCACATTTCTATGCATGATAAACAAAGTATCTGCAATTATTATCAACCTAAGACATGCTGGCTCCCGCAACAAAAAGTTTCGTTTCGAACAGTCTAGATTGAGAGCTCGAAAATCCTGTGTAGAGCACATAAACAATCTTCGCATAATAATTGAGCAACCAGTGGAATGGATATCCACTACCTATTCAGAGGCATAATATGGAGCTTAGGCGGACACCTGGCCGATCTAATACACAGTAACTCTGACATGGTGCAAAGCTTATAAATGTTAGAGACAGAAGCTGCAAAGGCAGGACTCAGAATAAATATAAATGAGACGAAAGTAACACTAGTAAATGCAACAAGTAGTTTAACAGTAGAAAAAGTGAAGTTTAACCTGAACAAAATAATGAATTCATGCATAAATATGCTATTACCTAAATCAAGAGAACCTGAAACTAAGGGAATGAAACAAGTTATTATAAATTTATTATCACTTTTTACAACTTCTTCAAGTTTTACTCCACCAAAAAGGCATTTTTTTCTATTTCATATCCTCTTTCTTATTATTTAGCCCACATTTTCTTGTTTTCTTCTCTCACTTATACTTGATCATATTTTTTTACATCATGGTACAATATAATATTTAGCTTACCAATGCTAGTAGGAAATTCTAACATAACAGAGCTACCATCTGATACATCAACGTAATTTTCATTCTCTATCTGAAACATCCAACTACAGGGCGTGCACCACCTTTTCTATTTTGGTAGCATCATAAAATCAAATGGAGGTTCTTCTGATGATGTCTCAAATCGCACCATGAGAGCTCGGCAAGCTTTCGGCCAACTAAATACAGTGTGGAAATCACCATCAATCTCCGTCCGCATTAAGATAACAGTTTTCAATTCGGTTGTGAAGTGTGTGCTCCGGCATGGCTGTGAAACGTGGAATATGGCTGCTAGAGACGTAAAATCTTTTTAAATTTTCACCAACCGATGCCTAAGAAGAATATTAAAAATTTACCTGGCACAACAGGATATCGAACATATACCTCTGGGCAATCACACATCAAACCCAAATACATTCCGAAGTTTAGAGAAGGAAATGGCGTGGGATTATCCACGCAATATGAAGACCATCCGGAGATGTAACCCTCAATGCTATTGACTGGAATCCGCAAGGTAGTAGAAGGAAAGGACGGCTTGCCCACATTTGATGAAGATAGTTAGACATAGAGACTTCCTGCGCAGGATAAACCCGGAATAAAATGAAGAACCTAGTATCAAGTAGAAACGATTGGAAATCTATTGTTGAGGCCCTATGCTCCTTAAAGGAACTAAAGGAATTAAGGAAGCACGCCAAAAACTATTCGTAGCTTTATATTAAAACAACACATCTTTTAAAATATCTAAAATATTTTTTGTATCTATATTAATTATGTTCTTCGACCTTAAAACTTGTAAGTTTTGTTTATGCTCTCGGTCATTATCTATTTTTAGTATTTTTAATATTTTATTAAATTTGTATAATTATCAACTAATTTATTAGTATTTTTCGTAACTCACTTTTCTTTGTTCCATTCACACGTATTATGTTTCGCATTTACGCATACAAATATAAATATTAATTTTTGTGTCAGTCCTTGTTTGTGTAAGTAATTTTGAGCACTTATGCAAATATACATTGTTAAATCTCTGATGTTTAATATTTCACGCTGTTAATTATGTTATTAAAAAAAACATCAACATACCATATTTTAAAATAATACAAGAAAAATATATTAATACTAAATTTAACAAGTAACAAGGACGAATACACAATACTCTTCACTTTACTGGTGAAGTACAAATTTTCTACGCTTAATAACGAGTCCTTGTATACAAAAGCAAAGGATTTTTCCTCTTGCTCGACACTTTAGGCATTACTTTTGTCCTCTGGTTTATCTAAAAGATATGCTTTTATTTAAGCATACGCAGATAGATTTCAGTTAACGAAGATAGTTTCATACGTATTCTAAATAGACAGAGAGTCGATATGGATGATAATTATATATCGCAGGGTTTTGGATATTCTTTTCAATATAAGGTACATCTCAATAATCAATTTTAATTTGTTTTTAATAAAATTATTAATGTTATATATTAATTTTGGGAAAAAGTGCGAATAAAAATTTAAAATTGTTGTTATTTTGGTCGTTAAAATTTGTTTTGAAAATTACAAAAATGGAAATAAAGTCCGTCCTTTTTAAAAAAGGAATTAATTTTATATACTAGAAACGCCGAGCTGTTGCGTTGACGTACTCGGTTCAGGAGACAGAGAACACGGTGGACAATTTCATATTGTGGACATTTGGAAGGTAGTCCACCAGATACTCACATTGCCGCCTTTTATTTTCTGCAAAAATTTAAATTTTAAAACTTTTTTTATAATGTTTTTTATGTACATACTTATACACAGGTACCGCTATGTAAAGTTCTGCAACTTTACTTGTATATCCCGTGGACTACAAAAGTAACCCTGTTGGATGAGCTCGTCAGCCATCTCTGCGTAGATGTGGCCATTTTTCCTGTGTCCACGAAGCTCATCCATTTCGCTTGGCCAAATATCTAGAAGGGCTGCCTCACTGGACTCATACCACCGCATTCTCTTCTTCTTAGTTTTAAGACGTTTTTATTTAAAAAGGAATCTGGTTTATTTGTTTTTTATTATAAATCATAAATTAAATAAACTTGCCCTCAACTTTACTCGCCATCCTTTTAAAGTATTTTTTTCAATATTTTCTTAAGATTTGCCACACACTGTAGATAGTTTTGCTCACTAAACACACTTGTGAACATTGTTGTATTGCAAGCTTTACTCAATTTTATAGCAATTTCGTACGTATTGAACAATAATTAAATCAAAATTTTGCATGGAATATTGAGCTCAATAATGGTGTTTATTGCGATAATCTCAATAAAGGTGTATTTCTGAACACCGTATAAGAGAAACGAATAATATAAGTAGTTTGAAACGAAAAGTTTTTATTAATAAAAAAATTGGAGATATTTCAAACACAGTTTGCTTTAATTTTTTTCGTCTTTGAGTTTAGAAAGTCAAAGTCGCTTGATATTTATATAAAAGAAAAATTTAATTAATGTATAACAGTCTGTATGGTAGAGAAGTAAAGCAATATATATATGTGTTCCATGTATGATAGTCACAGTTTTTAAACTTGTTTTTAACAAAAGTTATATTCTGTTCAAATTATTTACTAGAACGCTTGTAGCCGTATTGAAATTTTTTTGGGGAAAATACCAACTTAGATCATACTATTAATGTAAAAATTATGTTCTTATTTTTCTCAAAAATGTTTGTAAAAAAAATTTGCTAAAAATTCAACAGCATAACACAGTACAACATTTTTCAACTCATTGATTTGGGAGTCAAATCGGAGAATTGCACGTGAAAGTAGCTCCAAAAAAAAGAACTTCTGCATCATTATTTCATCAAGTTGCCTGCATTAATAATTTATTTATTTATTTATTTGTACATATTCCACAAAGTAAATTTGCAGAATATGGTTGAACAAAAATGGCACCATTAACTAAACCATATGTCCATGATGTTATTAACAGTATTTTAAAAATGTTTTTGTGACTGACTATATTCGACCTACGCCTTCACATAGGAAGTAGGGACGCCGATTCTAGAATTGAGTCCTAAAATCATGTGTTGCACTGTGTAATAAAGAATACTTTTTTATAGTCGGATTATCCAATAACAATTTTAATTGAAGTGTATAAAAAATATTATCTAAAACTTTATTTACTTTACTTCAAAAGTGTACCATCGACAATTGAAGATTGTCAGACGGTGCTATGAGCAAAATTCTTGACAAGCTCGAGGCTTTAAGGCTGAAAATTCAAATCACTTTCAATTCCTGTATTTTTCAATGGTAAGTTGAAGTGTTTTTCACATAAAACATTAAGACAGGCTAGATGTTCTTCCTTCCTTCCTTAGCGAATATTACCACAAGTTTTTTTTTAAAGAAAATGCAGAAAATGTTAACAAGAAATAAAAGAAACGAGCAAATAAATAGAAAAAATAAATAAATAAAACAGAGGAAGCTTATTTATTTAATTTGCATTATTAAAAACCTGACCCTTAATTACTTGCTGAAGTGCGAACAGTGAGTTACTCAATATGGCAAATAATGAATAAGAAAAAAGTATGATAATTAAAGAAGCAGTAACTAGAAGAACAATGAATAAGGACATTGAATGGTCAGGTAGTTTGAACGAGAAGGCTCAGTTAGCTAAAGGAATTCAAGTAAATAATTTCTTAAAAAAAACTTAAGGGATAAAAAAATAAATAAACTAAAATACGAGTGCAGGCAAAGCTGAAAAGAAGCAGCAATAAAACAGGCATATCTCAATAAAGAAGCTGTAAGTAAATTAAAGTGAAGTAGGCAGATTAAAACAAAAATGTTAAGCCCAACTCTATTGTGTAAAAAAATATGGATGAATTTAAATTCTTTTTAAATTTTTAGCAGGTCAATTCTAAGTAGAAGCGCACAACTGCAGCACATATATGCATAAAGCAGTACAATATATTTTTGATGTAAGCCTATTTCTGTTTACCGAAGTACCCTAAGAACCATCTTCAGCACTTTGAATTAAAACTGTATCCAATACGTCTTCTAATATATTAAATATCTTTTCGATTATTCATTGTAAGCAACTTACCCTTGATTATCATCAGTGTCCAAGTGAGCAGATGCTGTTTGTGAAGTTTACCTACCCTAATAATATATTTCTACTTATAAGTAATATCTAGTTGAAAACTAAATATGTAAGTAATCAGGTACACTATCAATCACTTAGAATTAAAAGGAAACATTTTTTGTTATGTTAAAATCAATATGCCTCTGGCTGAAATGTATCACTATGTTGGTTTAATGTTCCACATGCCTGGATTTACATGAATACAACTCGTAATAATATGTTCAAGAGTTTTTGTGTACTATCACTTTTCATTAAAATCATTTTATTTGTTCTGTTTTGCTATCTAAAAATCAAATACGCAAATTGACCAGTTTTATTCAAATTGAAATCTTTGTTTAGTAGTAGTAGTCACTTGAAATTTAATGAAAACCCAAATGGACTATTCAACGTCACCAAGCGATAGAGTTGATTAGAAAAAATGTTGATATTCGAAAATAGTAGTGGCATAAAATCGAACAAAAAATGCATGCATTTTAATGTACCAGTACTGACATAGAATTATTCCATATCGTCACCTTAATTTAAAAAGTTTTTTTTTTAACTTTTACAAAATATATAGAAAGAGGAAAAATTATATTGAAAAACCTGGAAAACGTATATTTTATAGTTTTAGATCTATAAAAAAGGCGAGTTTGTACTTTTCCTTCTGTTTTTGTAGTTCTACATCAATAGCTACGAGTTTTTGCTGGTCTTCTATTAGACTTCTGACAAAGTAACTCTTTATGTTCTCAAGAAAACCAATGCGGCGCCTAGGGGCTCTGCACCTTTGGAACCGATGCTAAAAGAATGGGTATTCCTTACAACGACTATTGCTTCAGCTATCAGGACGAGGAGGAGGAGGAGAGCATAGCTCACCTACTCTGCCTCTGACCTGCACTGGAGCATCAACGGCTTCGTGTCCTTGGCAAAAGATGTTGTAGTAGCATTTCGGAAATGTCAAAAGCATCAGTTCCTTCAGTGGAAGTAGTGATGGATTCTCTCGCCAACTCCCAACTGAACGTAGACTTTTACGAGCCCTCCTACGCGGAATTTACATTTCTTTTCTTTTCTCTATCCATCTACCTCTCTTCAACTGTATCACTGACTTCACGGTTCTGCTCTCCTCTTTATCACTTCTATCACTTTAATTTATTCTTTTTCAATCCTTTATGTCTTCTTTTTCCTTTTTTCCTCAGGTGAACACAAAGGGATCACAATTACCCCCATCAGCCCCATCAGTTTATTATCGACCATCAGCAAAGTCCTAGAAAGGATTATCAAAAGCATAATTAAAAATTTTTTAGATTCTAGTACTATATTACCCCCACAACAATTCGAATTTCGTAAGTCACACAGTACCACACATCCATTAGTGTGAATACGATACATAGTGAAATCTACCTTTAACCAACAAAATTCAACCGTTTTGCTACTGCTGGATATAAAGGCTGCATTTGACAATGTATGGCACCATGGTTTAATATATAAACTAATACGATTTAACTTTCCATCAAATATTATTAAAACAATACAAAGTTTCTTTTCCTCCAGGTTTTTTAGGGTTCCCATTAGTTCCAAATCTTCTGATGTTTTCCTAACAGATGCAGGATGTCCTCAGGGAAATTGTGTATCTATAATTCTGTATACTATAGACACTGTAGATATTCCTTCCGTAGACCACTGTACAATATCTGTATTCGCGGACGACACAGCTGTATTGTGTTCAGGTAATATTTCTACAGAAATATTAGCAAACCTGCATTCTGGTATCGAAATATTACTTAAATACTTTACAAAATGGAAAAAAGTATAAAACTGCAATAAAAGTCAGGCAATCTAATTCACCAGAAAGAGAAAAGTATGATTTATTCAAAGTATTTATAATTGGCGGATACAGCTACGATATTTTCCTCTGTCCGCTATCTACGTATGTGTGTTGTTAAATTAATGTCTAATAATGTAAATTGGGTGCGAAATTTGGTCACAAGATTTCGAATAGCCGCCTCAGAAGGTCGCCCAGACTGATCATAAAATGAAAGAAGCGCACGATGCATGAATTTTGATAATAAAATTCAATAATCTGCAAGAGTTGGTCGTTTGTCGTAGTTAAATTGCAGGCCAAAAATTTTTTTTGATTTATATTGCGCAACAAGAAAGATTTTGCAATATTTTGACAACGTTGTGCAATAAAAACTAAAAACTTTTTAATAAAATATTGAAATAATGAAGAAAAGGTCATATTATTTACCAAAATTTTTCAGCGGCAATAAAAATTCATGACTATAAAAGAAAAGCAAGCAGAGCACATCCTCGTGTGTGTGTAGGATTTGATTTTATATTGTGTGAAAAATTGTGCAATACATGTTTTTATAATATTAAGCAAATTATTGAAAAGTCTGGAGCAAAACCACAAAAATAATATCAATAAATCACTCAATAATAGATATTGTATAATCCATAGTTAGCTTTACAATTTATTATTAATAAAGACAGAAATATTAAGTATACGCAACAATGTACAACAGTAAGAACATAAATGGTTAGTTCACATGACGTATGATTGATATGGAAATGTAATACGTAAAGTATACGCAAATAAGGATCCCTAAAATAGGATAATTGATTAACGATATAAAGACAAATATAGAAATCACTCCTTTAACATATACAGTAGTTTTGATTTAGCTGGCTTTTGGGTAAGAGCACTTTTGACTTAACTACATAAAATAATTTTTGTCACTATTCTCTAAGTCCTATAAAAATTCCTTTTTTTAAATGCCCTGCACATTTAAGATAATTGCCGAAAATTGTTGGCATTTCAAATTATTTTCATACAAAAAATCAATGTCAGCTGCGTTTTGACTTAACTGCGCAACAATACATATTATCCGTAATTATTCTTCCTAAGTCTTGTTTAAGTGCTTTTTGTATATCTGCATATTTGTCATATTTTTTGGCAGTTTTAAAATATTTTCATATGAAAAATCAAAGTTAGCTACTCACATTAAAAATATGGTGGCCACTTTGTCATATAAACAATCAAACTTAAGCCATTTATAATTAAAAAAATCGCATATAAATCACACAAATCGCAAATTGTCATCATTAGAATTCATATATTTTGTTTGCATGTACATACATAAATGCAGTAATATCACATATAAAACCGCTGAGCTGTCAAAACAGTGTTGCCTAAAAGAAATCCCCCTTTATACAGCAATTAAGATCTATTAAATTGCTTGTCAAAGAAAGCTGAATTGCAAATGCAAAATTTTATAACGCATAATAAAACACGTTTTATATACTTCTACGATTTTTTATAGATCTTTTTTTTGTATCCTACTTTAAAATTTATTGTACATTAGATACGTCTATTGTGAATTAAGGTAACGATATGCATTTAAAATAAATGAAGCCAATGGCAAGCAGGAACCGGACAAACCAGATCAACAACAATTAATATTCTTTTTATAAACTTATGACACATTGTGGGTTGCATTTTATTAGAGGGTCCTGTAGCTGTAAATGCTCAAAACAGATAAAAAAAAATAACACAGATGAGTATGTGTTATTTGAATGAATCTATTTCCATATAAAAATACTTTTGAATATGTTTGAGTAAAAGATTTAACTAATTTTAAGTCTAAGAGAAAACATATTAAATGAAGAGGTACATATCTAACTTTATGGGGATAAACATGAGATAAAGATGGAATTAAGTTCTTTCTCTTTTTGGGTATTAAATTAAAAAAAATAATTAAAATAATTTTTTTTAGTTAATAGAAAAGGCTATAGCCTTTTCTTTTGAGCGTTACTGATACGCCAATAAAAGAAGACATGTGGCACTCGAGAACTGCCGCGGCAAAGCTATTGCATATTAAATTAAAAAAAATAATTAGCATAATTTTTTTAATTAATAGAAAAGGCTATAGCCTTTTTGGAGCGTTACTGATACGCCAATAAAAAAAGACATGTGGCACTCGAGAACTGCCGCGGCAAAGCTATTGCATATTAAATTAAAAAAAATAATTAACATAATTTTTTTAATTAATAGAAAAGGCTATAGCCTTTTTGGAGCGTTACTGATACGCCAATAAAAAAAGACATGTGGCACTCGAGAACTGCCGCGGCAAAGCTATTGCATATTAAATTAAAAAAAATAATTAACATAATTTTTTTTAATTAATAGCCTTTTCTTTTGGAGTGTTACTGATACGCCAATAAAGGAAGACATGTGGCACTCGAGAACTGCCGCGGCAAAGCTATTGCATATTAAATTAAAAAAATAATTACCATAATTTTTTTTAATTAATAGCCTTTTCTTTTGGAGTGTTACTGATACGCCAATAAAAAAAGACATGTGGCACTCGAGAACTGCCGCGGCAAAGCTATTGCATATTAAATTAAAAAAAATAATTAACATAATTTTTTTTAATTAATAGCCTTTTCTTTTGGAGTGTTACTGATACGCCAATAAAAGAAGACATGTGGCACTCGAGAACTGCCGCGGCAAAGCTATTGCATATTAAATTAAAAAAAAATAATTAACATAATTTTTTTTAATTAATAGCCTTTTCTTTTGGAGTGTTACTGATACGCCAATAAAGGAAGACATGTGGCACTCGAGAACTGCCGCGGCAAAGCTATTGCATATTAAATTAAAAAAATAATTACCATAATTTTTTTTAATTAATAGCCTTTTCTTTGGAGTGTTACTGATACGCCAATAAAAAAAGACATGTGGCACTCGAGAACTGCCGCGGCAAAGCTATTGCATATTAAATTAAAAAAAATAATTAACATAATTTTTTTTAATTAATAGAAAAGGCTATAGCCTTTTCTTTTGAGCGTTACTGATACGCCAATAAAAGAAGACATGTGGCACTCGAGAACTGCCGCGGCAAAGCTATTGCATATTAAATTAAAAAAAATAATTAACATAATTTTTTTAATTAATAGAAAAGGCTATAGCCTTTTCTTTTGAGCGTTACTGATAAGCCAATAAAAGAAGACATGTGGCACTCGAGAACTGCCGCGGCAAAGCTATTGCATATTAAATTAAAAAAAATAATTAACATAATTTTTTTAATTAATAGAAAAGGCTATAGCCTTTTCTTTGAGCGTTACTGATACGCCAATAAAAGAAGACATGTGGCACTCGAGAACTGCCGCGGCAAAGCTATTGCATATTAAATTAAAAAAAATAATTAACATAATTTTTTTAATTAATAGAAAAGGCTATAGCCTTTTCTTTTGAGCGTTACTGATACGCCAATAAAAGAAGACATGTGGCACTCGAGAACTGCCGCGGCAAAGCTATTGCATATTAAATTAAAAAAAATAATTAACATAATTTTTTTAATTAATAGAAAAGGCTATAGCCTTTTTGGAGCGTTACTGATACGCCAATAAAAAAAGACATGTGGCACTCGAGAACTGCCGCGGCAAAGCTATTGCATATTAAATTAAAAAAATAATTACCATAATTTTTTTAATTAATAGAAAAGGCTATAGCCTTTTCTTTTGAGCGTTACTGATACGCCAATAAAAGAAGACATGTGGCACTCGAGAACTGCCGCGGCAAAGCTATTGCATATTAAATTAAAAAAATAATTACCATAATTTTTTTTAATTAATAGAAAAGGCTATAGCCTTTTCTTTTGAGCGTTACTGATACGCCAATAAAAGAAGACATGTGGCACTCGAGAACTGCCGCGGCAAAGCTATTGCATATTAAATTAAAAAAAATAATTAACATAATTTTTTTAATTAATAGAAAAGGCTATAGCCTTTTCTTTTGAGCGTTACTGATACGCCAATAAAAGAAGACATGTGGCACTCGAGAACTGCCGCGGCAAAGCTATTGCATATTAAATTAAAAAAAATAATTAACATAATTTTTTTAATTAATAGAAAAGGCTATAGCCTTTTCTTTTGAGCGTTACTGATACGCCAATAAAAGAAGACATGTGGCACTCGAGAACTGCCGCGGCAAAGCTATTGCATATTAAATTAAAAAAATAATTACCATAATTTTTTTTAATTAATAGAAAAGGCTATAGCCTTTTCTTTTGAGCGTTACTGATACGCCAATAAAAGAAGACATGTGGCACTCGAGAACTGCCGCGGCAAAGCTATTGCATATTAAATTAAAAAAATAATTACCATAATTTTTTTTAATTAATAGAAAAGGCTATAGCCTTTTCTTTTGAGCGTTACTGATACGCCAATAAAAGAAGACATGTGGCACTCGAGAACTGCCGCGGCAAAGCTATTGCATATTAAATTAAAAAAATAATTACCATAATTTTTTTTAATTAATAGAAAAGGCTATAGCCTTTTCTTTTGAGCGTTACTGATACGCCAATAAAAGAAGACATGTGGCACTCGAGAACTGCCGCGGCAAAGCTATTGCATATTAAATTAAAAAAATAATTAACATAATTTTTTTAATTAATAGAAAAGGCTATAGCCTTTTCTTTTGAGCGTTACTGATACGCCAATAAAAGAAACATGTGGCACTCGAGAACTGCCGCGGCAAAGCTATTGCATATTAAATTAAAAAAATAATTACCATAATTTTTTTTAATTAATAGAAAAGGCTATAGCCTTTTCTTTTGAGCGTTACTGATACGCCAATAAAAGAAGACATGTGGCACTCGAGAACTGCCGCGGCAAAGCTATTGCATATTAAATTAAAAAAATAATTACCATAATTTTTTTTAATTAATAGAAAAGGCTATAGCCTTTTCTTTTGAGCGTTACTGATACGCCAATAAAAGAAGACATGTGGCACTCGAGAACTGCCGCGGCAAAGCTATTGCATATTAAATTAAAAAAAATAATTAACATAATTTTTTTAATTAATAGAAAAGGCTATAGCCTTTTCTTTTGAGCGTTACTGATACGCCAATAAAAGAAGACATGTGGCACTCGAGAACTGCCGCGGCAAAGCTATTGCATATTAAATTAAAAAAATAATTACCATAATTTTTTTTAATTAATAGAAAAGACTATAGCCTTTTCTTTTGAGCGTTACTGATACGCCAATAAAAGAAGACATGTGGCACTCGAGAACTGCCGCGGCAAAGCTATTGCATATTAAATTAAAAAAAATAATTAACATAATTTTTTTAATTAATAGAAAAGGCTATAGCCTTTTCTTTTGAGCGTTACTGATACGCCAATAAAGAAGACATGTGGCACTCGAGAACTGCCGCGGCAAAGCTATTGCATATTAAATTAAAAAAATAATTACCATAATTTTTTTTAATTAATAGAAAAGGCTATAGCCTTTTCTTTTGAGCGTTACTGATACGCCAATAAAAGAAGACATGTGGCACTCGAGAACTGCCGCGGCAAAGCTATTGCATATTAAATTAAAAAAAATAATTAACATAATTTTTTTAATTAATAGAAAAGGCTATAGCCTTTTCTTTTGAGCGTTACTGATACGCCAATAAAAGAAGACATGTGGCACTCGAGAACTGCCGCGGCAAAGCTATTGCATATTAAATTAAAAAAATAATTAACATAATTTTTTTAATTAATAGAAAAGGCTATAGCCTTTTCTTTTGAGCGTTACTGATACGCCAATAAAAGAAGACATGTGGCACTCGAGAACTGCCGCGGCAAAGCTATTGCATATTAAATTAAAAAAATAATTACCATAATTTTTTTTAATTAATAGAAAAGGCTATAGCCTTTTCTTTTGAGCGTTACTGATACGCCAATAAAAGAAGACATGTGGCACTCGAGAACTGCCGCGGCAAAGCTATTGCATATTAAATTAAAAAAATAATTACCATAATTTTTTTTAATTAATAGAAAAGGCTATAGCCTTTTCTTTTGAGCGTTACTGATACGCCAATAAAAGAAGACATGTGGCACTCGAGAACTGCCGCGGCAAAGCTATTGCATATTAAATTAAAAAAATAATTACCATAATTTTTTTTAATTAATAGAAAAGGCTATAGCCTTTTCTTTTGAGCGTTACTGATACGCCAATAAAAGAAGACATGTGGCACTCGAGAACTGCCGCGGCAAAGCTATTGCATATTAAATTAAAAAAATAATTACCATAATTTTTTTTAATTAATAGAAAAGGCTATAGCCTTTTCTCTTTTGAGCGTTACTGATACGCCAATAAAAGAAGACATGTGGCACTCGAGAACTGCCGCGGCAAAGCTATTGCATATTAAATTAAAAAAATAATTACCATAATTTTTTTTAATTAATAGAAAAGGCTATAGCCTTTTCTTTTGAGCGTTACTGATACGCCAATAAAAGAAGACATGTGGCACTCGAGAACTGCCGCGGCAAAGCTATTGCATATTAAATTAAAAAAATAATTACCATAATTTTTTTTAATTAATAGAAAAGGCTATAGCCTTTTCTTTTGAGCGTTACTGATACGCCAATAAAAGAAGACATGTGGCACTCGAGAACTGCCGCGGCAAAGCTATTGCATATTAAATTAAAAAAATAATTACCATAATTTTTTTTAATTAATAGAAAAGGCTATAGCCTTTTCTTTTGAGCGTTACTGATACGCCAATAAAAGAAGACATGTGGCACTCGAGAACTGCCGCGGCAAAGCTATTGCATATTAAATTAAAAAAATAATTACCATAATTTTTTTTAATTAATAGAAAAGGCTATAGCCTTTTCTTTTGAGCGTTACTGATACGCCAATAAAAGAAGACATGTGGCACTCGAGAACTGCCGCGGCAAAGCTATTGCATATTAAATTAAAAAAATAATTACCATAATTTTTTTTAATTAATAGAAAAGGCTATAGCCTTTTCTTTTGAGCGTTACTGATACGCCAATAAAAGAAGACATGTGGCACTCGAGAACTGCCGCGGCAAAGCTATTGCATATTAAATTAAAAAAATAATTACCATAATTTTTTTTAATTAATAGAAAAGGCTATAGCCTTTTCTTTTGAGCGTTACTGATACGCCAATAAAAGAAGACATGTGGCACTCGAGAACTGCCGCGGCAAAGCTATTGCATATTAAATTAAAAAAATAATTACCATAATTTTTTTTAATTAATAGAAAAGGCTATAGCCTTTTCTTTTGAGCGTTACTGATACGCCAATAAAAGAAGACATGTGGCACTCGAGAACTGCCGCGGCAAAGCTATTGCATATTAAATTAAAAAAATAATTAACATAATTTTTTTAATTAATAGAAAAGGCTATAGCCTTTTCTTTTGAGCGTTACTGATACGCCAATAAAAGAAGACATGTGGCACTCGAGAACTGCCGCGGCAAAGCTATTGCATATTAAATTAAAAAAATAATTACCATAATTTTTTTTAATTAATAGAAAAGGCTATAGCCTTTTCTTTTGAGCGTTACTGATACGCCAATAAAAGAAGACATGTGGCACTCGAGAACTGCCGCGGCAAAGCTATTGCATATTAAATTAAAAAAATAATTACCATAATTTTTTTTAATTAATAGAAAAGGCTATAGCCTTTTCTTTTGAGCGTTACTGATACGCCAATAAAAGAAGACATGTGGCACTCGAGAACTGCCGCGGCAAAGCTATTGCATATTAAATTAAAAAAATAATTACCATAATTTTTTTAATTAATAGAAAAGGCTATAGCCTTTTCTTTTGAGCGTTACTGATACGCCAATAAAAGAAGACATGTGGCACTCGAGAACTGCCGCGGCAAAGCTATTGCATATTAAATTAAAAAAAATAATTAACATAATTTTTTTAATTAATAGAAAAGGCTATAGCCTTTTCTTTTGAGCGTTACTGATACGCCAATAAAAGAAGACATGTGGCACTCGAGAACTGCCGCGGCAAAGCTATTGCATATTAAATTAAAAAAAATAATTAACATAATTTTTTTAATTAATAGAAAAGGCTATAGCCTTTTCTTTTGAGCGTTACTGATACGCCAATAAAAGAAGACATGTGGCACTCGAGAACTGCCGCGGCAAAGCTATTGCATATTAAATTAAAAAAATAATTACCATAATTTTTTTTAATTAATAGAAAAGGCTATAGCCTTTTCTTTTGAGCGTTACTGATACGCCAATAAAAGAAGACATGTGGCACTCGAGAACTGCCGCGGCAAAGCTATTGCATATTAAATTAAAAAAATAATTACCATAATTTTTTTTAATTAATAGAAAAGGCTATAGCCTTTTCTTTGAGCGTTACTGATACGCCAATAAAAGAAGACATGTGGCACTCGAGAACTGCCGCGGCAAAGCTATTGCATATTAAATTAAAAAAATAATTACCATAATTTTTTTTAATTAATAGAAAAGGCTATAGCCTTT